>CM054806.1:9452331-9940317 GCA_028984105.1 Lavandula angustifolia | reverse complement strand
TTTTATCATCTCTTTTGAAAAAATGTTACTTGCATAAACTGCTTTCAATGAACAAGTAATTTAGTACAAGAATTAGTGCATATGTTTGTCTGGTCCTGAGACGTGGTTCGTGTGTAGGGGAGGGGCGTGGGTGGGTGGGTGGGTGTGTGTGAATACACCTGAATACAAATTTCTTTCTCAAACGCGAAGTTAGCTCTCAGCTTAAGTTTGCTACTTGAACTCAGTCGATAGCCAAATATGCTTTAGATCGCGTGTGAAGAAAATCTTCTATTGAGTTCAACTCTCACCGACTTAAGTCGGTCCGAATAGTCGCTCAATATAAGAGTGTGCGCGAAGTGTAGGCCCTATCAAATGTCTCAGTTAGAAAACACTAGTTTTTATGCTGTAGTTTTATGAAATACAGACAGTGATGCGGTATGATCGGCTAAGGAAAACTAAGAAATCAACTAATAATTTTTAAAGTGGTTCGGACATTATCAGTCCTACGTCCACTTAACCCGACCAAAGCAAGATACTTGTTATATTTATACTGAGCAAGTCTCGCTTGGTCTCTGTTTCACCTGGACGAACCGCAAACCTGAAGTTTATACTAAGCAAGTTCTCAATGATGCGCGCACGAGACATATTCTCTACTTATAGTCGTAGTGACTTTTACAAGGGGTTCAAACTTGAAGAGTTTGGAGCCTTCTCCAACTAAGAGGAAGTTCTTACAAATAAGAACGGCTTCACAAGGATGTGAACGTCCTCGAGGTTTCTAAGCATTTAAAGATATTACAATGAGCTTGCTTAGATAAGAGAAGGGGAACAAATTAAAACTCAAGTGATGAACTAAAGGTTCTTCAATGAACGCTAGTTCTTTATCGGATTCCCGCGTTGAGATTGCTAAGAGTTTGTGCGTAGATAGCTTCGGGTTCCCTGTCATCTCCGCATTGCGACTTCTCTTATTTATAGTCGCTCGATGGTGAATAGATCCGCTGGAGGGAGGTCTCAGCCACGTGTCGATACGACAAGAAAAACGGCTCCTTTAATTTGAACGTTATTGAGTAGGTGCATTGTAGAGATTCTCCTCTTTTTCGGTCCGAGAGCGGCTTTTGTCGGGAGCGATTGGTCGCTATCGGCTCCTTATCGGTCGAGGTAGATGGGTAGTTGAGACTTGTCAAACATCAAGGCTGACTTCCTCCGAATGCTCGGACCTTCAACCGAATGTGCTTTCCTACTGACGTTCTTCCGAGCATTCAGCCGCATGGGCACGAATTCCCGAGCAGATTCAATGGTGGTTGTTGTCCAACCGACTTCTTCGATCCCGAGCTCTTTCACCGAATGCGAGGTCTTCTATCGAATCATGCAGCCATCGAAGTCTATCCTACTTAGTTCTAACAACCGAACTCGACTAGGTTATTGCGGATGCGAAGGTACAATATTCAGACTAGGGTTTGTGGATCTATCAAATCTATCAAGCACTATCGATCTATAGATTCATCTACTCGAATCCTTATCCCAATAATTTCCCCTATTTGATGATGTCAATACCTATTACATCTTCTATCACGTAAAACATGCTAAGGTTAAGACCAATAGCTACCGACTAAAATATCTATTACAAGGGAATGCTCCAACTAACAAATCACAATCACTAAGATAAAGAAAAGGAGAAATTAGAGCAATCACAAGTAAAGGGATATCGGAGCAAACTTATGATATTAAGTCATGTAATGTGAACCAAGATAAGAATTGAGACGCTTAAGAATAGTCGAATGTATCGTGAGCATAACTTCAGTTAACATAGTTATAAAGATGCCGATTCTATTGACATGTATCGAACATAACAAACAAGTTCAAGCACATTCACACAAAAGCGTGGCCGATACAAATAATCTCGCTCACAATAGATCATATGGTAGCTAATCATCAAATGTAAGTTCAGCATTTATCAATTATCTCCCCGAGATGCAAGTTCCCCTAAGAAACAATTTCCCTTTATATCATAAAAGAGTTCTTCCCCTTAAGTATAAGCAAGGTATCGAGAAGAGTAAGACAACACAATTAATCGGTGAGGAAATAATTATGAGGCGATAAGCACATGAGTCACATAGGTCGATAAGATAAGTTAGCCGATCACGAGGTGATCACCGTGCCGAAAATAAAAAGATAAAGAGCCGTAAGGACAATGAGTGATTGTCGGGGCCAAAAAGTGATATTGTCTACTGTACAATGATCACTATCACTAAGAAGCTAGACTAGAAAAGAAGGATCATCTGGGCTTCTTCTTGAATTGTTGTATCCTCGCCCGGAAGTCAGCCGACTTCTTCTCAGAAGCTCAAGGCCATAGCGCGTGTAAACTCGTTCCTCAAGGCCTTGATTTCCACCAAGTCTACTTCTATATTCTCGCTCGACCTCTCGCCGTAAATAGCATTCTCGATCTCTTCTTTTATCTCCTTTTCGCATAAGTTATCGCGTGCGTCATGGGAGGAGGTAGAGTCCGAAAGGGAGGTGCCTTCGCCGTTTGACCTGTTTGGTCAAGCAGGTCCGGATCTCGCCTAGGAGTGCCGGATTCATGGAAGTTTGGAGATCCTTGAAGTAAGAGTCGCATCGTAGGAATCTTGATTCCCGACTCTCCACATACGTAATCGCTTGATGAATTCTACCTTCATCTCGCTCCCATCAGCTGATTATGCTTAAGAGGCACCTAGTCGTCGCTTGTTTATGGCACAATACGCTTCACGTGATGGAGATGCTCTTCGCTCCCGAAGAAGCGGGAGGAACGAGGGGTACTTCTATCCTCGACCTGCACTCCTCCTCCTGCTTCTTTCTCTCGTCCTCGCCTCGAGGGCTTCAAGGTCGCCTAGGTGTATTCTCTCTCTCGCCTCTCTCTACCGCTCGCTTGCCTCACCGTCCCCGCCAAGGCCCTCTCGCACGCATCCCAAATTTCTTTGATTTCTTGCTCCTATTCTTTGGAAGGGACCGTGGAGGGAACGTGAGGTTGTTCCTCCGAGTCGCCAGGGCGACTGAGTTTTTGACTTGGAACCCGAAGCTCCGCTTTGCCGATCGCCCTGGACTTTTGGTCTCGGGTCCGCTGAGCTCTAGAAGCTGCCGATCTAGCCCGCCGACCGTGATTGCTTTTGAGGTTGTCGACCGCGTTCGTGCAGTATGCAGGAGAACGGATTTGGACCCCTTTTCTTCTTGGCAACCGGCTTATGTTCGGCTTCTTCTTCGAGCGCTTCTCGCGAGTTGCTCATCATAGGCAATTTGCTCTTCGCGAGACTTGAACTTATGCTTTTCCGAGCCTCAGGGGGGCTAGGGTCGCCTTGAGATTCGCCCTTACCCTTGACATCTTTCTCAAAGGCCTTGGAGGTGGCGAGCCCTCGCGTAAGCGGATTCTCAAAGTACGATGCGACCTCGCCACGCTTGATCGCCGCTCCTCCAATCGACACAACAAGTGCTTATTCAAACCGCCGAGCTCAACCCGCCCCTACCGATCTTTAGCTTTTTAGATAGATCTAAGCCGAGCTGATCTCGACCCTTCCCCCTTTTTGTCATTATCAAGGAGGGTGGCTTTAGCTACGGAATCTTTGACCGAAGTCATTCTAGTAGCAATACACGTCGCTACATCCGTGTACGACTCCTACCTCTTATCATGCTCTTGATCAATTGCTTTCGGTAGAGCATCCTTAAACTTGTCGAATTGGGTGAGGTAGTCTTATACTTTGCACCGAAGCATTTCGCTCTATCATTTGGTAGGAGGTATGCCGCTGAGTCGCCTTTGATACACTCGTCACCGTGAAGGCATACCGTTCCTCCACTACTTTCCCAACACGACCTATTACTACCGCCACTTCTTGCGAGAAGGATTTCGGCCCGCGAATGTAGTAGATTTTCGAACCGAGAGTTCAGGGTCGGTCCTCCGAGCCGCAAGTGCCTTAGCGAGGATCGCATCAATATCAACGTAACTTGGCGCGCCGATCCTCTCGCACTTCATCGGTAGGTTGGTCGCCGACTTGGTCCGGGCCTCAATGAACCTACTCCACTTCTCGGTTCACTTCATCGTCAAGGTTCCGATTCTTGTGAGCTTGTCGCTTGATCACCTTGCTTGATGGACTCCGTTGAGATGTCTTTGATCTCGGTGAGACGCTATCGTCGTTTCGATTCTTGCTTAGCCTGAGTCGAAGACGTAGCCTGAATGATCGGTCCCGATGAAGAAGGTGGTTGTGGCCGATCATTCTTGGGAGTGTTGCCTTCAGCAGAGCCTCCCGTGGTTTGCATCCTTAGGCGTGTCGTCACGAGGAGGTGATGGTGGGGGAGAAAGAGGGAGGGCCGAGTGGATGATGGTTCGGCTCCTTGAGTCTTGTCGAAGCAACATCAACATGACCGCTCGGAGGTCCTCCATCGACGCAATATCCGACGGCTCTTTAGCCTATCTCCTCCCTTAGTTTCTCGCTCTTCCTCTAGTAGAGTGGATAGAGACCCGACCCGAATGGTCTCCTCTAGTAGATCCCACTCCAAGAAGCGGATGCGCATCTCAATCCAAGCGCGGATCACTATATCCACTAGATCGGGGTGCGACCCGATCTCCTAATCTCGCCAGCCTACCTCGTCTGCTTGCCTTGATGCACGAGTACCGAGAGCGGAACCGAGGAAACCTCGCGGTTTGAGTTTCAACCGGAATGGTCGGTTGAGTTTCCTCGGTGAAGACCGTCCGAACCTTGTCTCCGATGGTTATGTCTATGCTTGCCCGACCTGTAGTCCTCTATAGAAATAGGAGAGGAAGGTTGTACATCTGGGGCAGGCTTCTTCGTGTTTTCGGCCTCTTCGCTTGAATGGGAACGGTAGCTTCGAATCATCTCCAAAGGTCCCTTCCCGATGGATTTTTCACTCGATGCCGCAGTAGTGAACTTCACGCCTTATTTGCCGAAGTAAAAGGCATTGGGCAAATGAGATTGATCCGGGGAGGTCGTCTTCGATAAAGACCGACACCTTGGTCCTATATAATAACTTCCCTTAGGGATTAACCGCATCTCTTCTTCTAGCGCCAACATACTTCTAGGATCGAGCTTTGAATTTAACCCGGAAAATGCATTCCAAACTGACTTTAGGGCAGTCAACGATTGCCATCATGATTTGGATGCGGATTCTCGCCGAGTTGGTCGTACGAGCCTGGCCGAACTCATGAGAATGTGGTTGACCACGTACGCCAACCCTCTCGTACTGGCAAAGAAGCGATTCTTCTGGAATGCCGCCTTGAAAACGCAGCTTTGATAGGCAGCACCGAATTGCAGAGATACCGATCGATCTCCCGATTCCTTATATCTCGGCGGCCGATGATCCTTCGTCGACCAATCCAAAGATATCATGTGTACTCTGGAGACGTCTATCCGAGAAGCCCCGTCCTCCCACCGATTGGCAAAGGACCTTTCTCTTCGCAATGATGCAGAAAAGATATCATTCGAGTCGTCGTCGTTGCGGAAGTCGAGGAAGAACTCCGCAACTCGGCGAGGGAGGAGATGACGCGAGCACGTGAAAGGATCGGAAGAAGACCCGACCTCTCCAAAGCGCCAAACACGGGCGTCATGCATTCCACCCCGCACGTTCCGATAGACAAACCGGCTCAAACCGTGACGCGCTTCCCGAAAGTATGTCCTCCATGTCTATGGGAATCGCAACGTCTGAGATAGGTATAAAAGGTGCCATAGTATAACTGAGATCTGCAAAAAAAACAAGGATTAGTACTCAAAAAGCAGAGTTAGTAGCAGATTCAGTAATTAGAAGTTCTTACCGAAGAAAAGGTGCTTTGAAATGCAAGACAAGTCTAAATGCAAATATTGAGAATAAATGCATCGCACGTGCATTCTTCGTTAATGGCGGATAAAGTAAGGCGCTTTAGAGATGAGTGTGAATATATACTCGATTTGATTCTAAGGCGGTTTTAGCTACACGACCGAGATTAATCGGGTTTAAAGTAGTGAACGGCTCGATTGAATGTTATAATAGGTTATGA
This sequence comes from Lavandula angustifolia, assembly GCA_028984105.1. Classification (NCBI taxonomy): domain Eukaryota; kingdom Viridiplantae; phylum Streptophyta; class Magnoliopsida; order Lamiales; family Lamiaceae; genus Lavandula; species Lavandula angustifolia. The sequence continues at coordinate 9,934,325 of CM054806.1, read as the reverse complement.
TTACTGTATCCGCCTTATAATCTTGCCTACTTATCTCTAACGCCTAAGTGGTAAGGTGATATGACATCGATTTAATGCGCCGCAATCGGCTTTACTGGACCGTCGTGAGTTTAATGAAAATGACATAGTCGGTCAATACGATGAACATTAAAGGCGGGAAATAAATGCTATGACATGTTGAATCACCAAAAGTCCGAATTTAATACTCATAACCTCGTCACCGAACATCGTAGTCACCGATACCACGTTTGACGAATGCCGAGTATTCACTGCATCAATATAGGTTCCCCCTTACTCAGGATTTCTCGAATCATCTACCGAATCGTATCGGTAGGGATCCAAAAGACCTAGTTCTACCGAGAGATCATTAACTGGGTCCCGCCTAGAGGCTTGGTCGGGATATCAACTCTTTGCTTATCGGTGTGGATCTTCTCCATTCTCGATATCCTTTTTCTTGACATGATCTCTCGATGAAGTGATGACGAATGTCCACGTGCTTGCATCTTGTATGTAGAACTGGATTCTAAGTGATTGTAATAGCACTGGCATGTCGCGATAGATCGGCAATTCATCTTGATGAATGTCGTAGTCTCTCACCGTTTGTCGAAGCACGCGTATTCGTGCGCAAATGCCTTCCTAAGCAGCCATATATTCAGCTTCAGTAGTGGACGTTGCTACTGATTGCTGTTTTCTTTGAGAACCATGACATGAGCTTGCTACCGAGGAACTGACAAGTTCCTGAGGTTGACTTTCTGTCGATTCGGCAACCTGCATAGTCAGCATCAGAGTAATCCCTTCAGGTAAGGAAGAATTCTCTTCGTTGAATCGATATAACTCTTCTTGGGATTCGCCTGAAATCGCGCGCATACACCTATATCATAAGTTATATCAGGTCTGCTGGCTGTAAGATATAATAAAGAACCGATAATAGCACGATAGTCAGTTGAGTTAATAGATACTCCCTCTTTGTCAAGATCAATCTTGAGATTGGTGTTCATGGGTATCTTGACTGACTTGCTAGATTCGCAGCCGAACTTCTTGATGAGATCTCTAGTATATTTCCCTTGATTTATGAATATTCTCTTCTTTGATTGTTTGACTTGAAGTCCAAGGAAATAATTCATCTCTCCCATCATCGACATTTCAAACTTTTCTTTCATCATCTGCTCGAATTTCTGACATATAGTCAGATTCTTTGATCCAAAGATGATGTCGTCCACGTAGATCTGCACCAGTAGGATGTCTTCACCTGACTTGATACTGAATAGGGTGCGATCTACTATTCATTTCTGAAAACCTTTCTAACGTAGAAAGTCTGAGAGAGTATCGTACCAAGCCCTGGGTACTTGTTTTAACCCGTACAAAGCTTTCTTAAATCTGTAAACCTAATGTCCCTGCTGAAAGCCGGGGCGGTTGTTCAACGTAGACTTCTTCCTTCAGTACGCCGTTCAGGAAAGCTGACTTCACATCGATCCGATAGACTATGAACTCGCGACGTGTTGCGTATAAGATAGGAATAGACGAATAGCTTGCAATCTTGGCGCACCGGGGCGAATGTTTCGTCAAAATCTTTTCCTTCCGATTGACAATATCCTTTGGTAACGAGTCAAGCTTTGTTCCCGACGATGACGTTGTTTTCATCACGCTTGTTCTTGAAGACCTACTGCGTCCTATCATGTGTTGGTGTCCAGGTATGTCAACAAGCTCCCATACGTCATTTCGCGTAAATTGATTCAAAGACTTCTTCCATCATGGGGTGATCCGGTCGCCCAAGATCATTCGGCGCGTCCTCAATTGGGTTCCGAGGTTCTTCATCGACAAGAAACATGAATACAAGGTACTTTCTCCTCGATGCAATTTGGATCGTGTCTTGACGCTAGCTGAAGGATCTCCTATGATAAGATCTGAAGAATGAACATCTAGCCATGAGCGACGACGTCTTGTTACTTCATCTGGAATTGTTTCAGTACAAATAGTAGGAGTATTAGGAATTTCAAGAGAATCTTTTTTTGTCTCGAAGTAATTCGGGAACAAAAAGTTGGGATCTATTGAGTCACTAGGTTCGTGGGCATTCCGCTCGTGAACATTAGTAGTTCCCCCCCGAGTTGTTATTCTCGGTAGAGGTCTCGCTTACCATATCGGTTTCCTCATCGACCATAATTACCCGGGATTGATTCTATTTGTTAGAATCAATCTCGCCGCCTACATTGCTTGTTGTTGGGTGTTGAAGATCATCATCTCGAGTCATTATCCCAACAATGCCGGATCTTTCCAAGATTGCCTTTTTAAGCTTAGATCATGCAGCTTGCTTCCGACATCTTTAGCTTCCGGTCGAGAGTTTGACTTCTTGTACTCGTAAATAAACTCATCAAATACAACAAGTGGGGGCTTTCCTCCACCCAAAGGGTCCGGTAGTTAAAGACCATGAAAGTTTCTTGACCTTGGGTATCCTAAGAAGACTCCTTGGTCTCGACTTACTTTCAAAGACCTTTAACCGGTCCTTTCCATTATTATGGATAAAGCATGGACAACCAAAGATATGGAAATGCATAATAGAAGGAATTATCCCTTTCACAGCCTCATAAGGCGTCTTCATGTGCATCCGAGCCGGTAGAGACCGGTTCGAGTGTAGCAAGCAGCATCGGTAGCTTCGCCCGTAACTTCAATGGAAGACCCGAGTCTGCGAGTAGCGTCCTTCTTGCCGCTTCTTTAAGTGTTCTCGTTCTTTCTTTCAAGAAGTCGTTTACCGAGGTGTGCGTGCTGCCGATGTTTCGTGTTCAACGCCTTCACTCACAAAGATTCTCTTACCATTGAAGTTTAGAAACTCGGTTCCACGATCCGAGCGTATCTTCCGAATCTTGATATCCTTTTCGACGCTCGCCCGCTTCAGCAGTTTCGGCTCAATTTTGACGTCGACTTGTTGGCGATGAATATCACCCAAGTATATCTCGAATAGTCATCAACGACCACAAGAGCATACTTCTTTCCTCTGATCGTCACTGGATTTACTGGCCCAAATAAATCCATGTGCAGCAGCTGAAGGATTCCATCAGTGGAAGGTGACGGAATAGGCGGGTTGCTTGACTTTCTTTGCTTCCCTTTCGGCATCGCTTCACAATTCTTGTGTCTCTTGAATACTTCGTTGGGCGTCATTTGACTTTAGCATCACGAGCTAGCTTGTTCATTGTTTTGAAGTTCGGATGACTCGGCCGTCTATGCCACAACCATGTTGTTGTATCATCCGACCTCGTATGTGCTAGCGCATACGCTTCGAGCTCGGCGGTATTCTATTCAGCGTAATAAATGTTTCTTCGCCGCGACCCTGATAACACAGTTTATCCTGTAGATTTATCAAGAACATCACAAAAACCTGCATCAAAAGTCACTTTATTGGAGTTATCACAAAATTGACTGACAGAAAGGAGATTATGTTGAAGTCCTTCAACATAAGATACCCTAGGAAGTATTGTTGTTCCTATTTTCAATGTTCCATATCCCCTTGTGTAGCCTTTGGAATTGTCACCAAACTCAATTCTGGCTCCATCTTGCTGAGCATAGTCGGTCAGTAGGCTCTTCTGATGTGTTATGTGTCTTGAGCATCTACTGTCGACAATCCAAGGGTCCTGTTGCACCTGCAAAACAAAAATAGATTCAGGTACCGTTTGGGTTCAGCTTGGGTCCTTAATGGTTAGATTTTAGGATCCAAACTTGTCTGACAGCCCTGGTGGTTTCAGACTTTATCTTGCCCTTGTTGTTAGTAGTTTGCTCCACTGAACTCGGAATAGTTGACTTCTTAGACTGTTGTGGTTCAGCTTTCTTCTTCTTCTTCTGAACCTTAGGGCCTTTAACTCTTGGCTCGTAGTAATATGATCCGTACTGAGCTGGGTGAGTCAATAGTTGGTGGCCATACTGTTCAGCTCACCTGACCTTCTTGGTTCTCCCTGAGTTTGATCTTGGTGTCTTGGGGCTTGAACCATAGGTCACTTTCCTGTTGCTAGACTGAGGTGCTTGTATCTTTTACTTATTCTTTATCTGAGGGGTTGAAAATTCAGCATGTTGAGTTATCCCCCGGACAAACCTATCGATCGCCTTGTTGGAGCTCTTCTGTCATGAAGTGGAGGATTCACATGTGTAGTCAAGTCCTTATTTGGTAAAGCATGTGGTCTCTGTGCTCGTAGAAGCTTCTCCAACTTCTCCTTTGCTCCAATATATTGCTCCGTCATCAAGGTTCTCCACACCTCATCACTCTTCCTTAGAGCTTCATGTTCGATTTGGCATGTGCGAAAGTTTCCTTGAGATTAGCAATTTCGCCTCTTTCTCGAGATGTCTTTTGGTCAAGATCGAGATATGAGTTTCTTGATCATGAGACTTAGCCATCGTGAGAGTTAATCTCTTCCTTCGCCTCGAACAAGTCCTTCGAACTCGTAGAGTCCCGACTTCTACTTGAAAGCCTCTGATTTTCTGCTTTCAGGATATCCATCTCCTGAATAGTCTTGCTGAACTGCTGGCTCATTTGAATCTGCTCTTCCAGCAAATCTTCGCATGCAAGAACCACATCTAGAGGTTCTCCTGCAACAGAGCTTGTGTCGTGTGTGCCAGGTGAAGAGGGGCATATAATAGGTTCAGAATTTACCTCAGCCTCTTCTCCGACCATAAGACACGGTTCAAGATCTTCGTCTCGATTGTCATAAATGCGGCATCGTCGTCGAGGATCGCATGAACAATTCTTCATCGCTTGAGCAATCGGACAACTTTCCAGCTATGTAGGCTTGCCTCTTTTTCACGAACTTGTTGCGTCTGGCTTGCCTTTCAGCTCCTTCTGCTGCTGAGAGTTCATGACTTTCATATTGGTAGTGTCCTGGCTTCTTGCCGTTGTAGCATACTGAGGTTTGCTTTCCCTTCTGGATGTCTCTTTTTGTTCCACGGGGGCAAGCCCATGATTCCCGCATTCGTAGAGATTTAGATTCACTATTCGTGCGATGATTATCTCTCTTACCTTGAAATTTTTGGGAAGCCTTTTTCATCTTCCGTCCGAACATCTCTCGTTGGTCCCGAGATAAACGTTCGGTGTAGAGGGGAGGTGAATACACCTCAAAAACTTTCTCAACTTAAAACGCGAACAGTCCTTTTCGGGAAGATGTCGCATCAATGTGCTTCGGCAGACCAAATAAGTTGTTCAATCGCGTGACGGAGTGACTGACTTCACTGAGGCCTCCTAGCTGACTTAGGCCGAATTCTAGTACCGTTTAGTAGAAGTTCATTAGAGTGCGGAAATGTGTAGGCCCAATTCAGTTGAGTTAGAAAACATTTTTAGGAAAACTGTTTCAGTATATTAGTGCGATCTTTTAAGCTTTGCTAAAACACAGTTGAATGACTTGAAAGATATTTTCAGTATGAATAGTAATCAATGCATCAGTAAAGAAAACACACAGAACACAAGCAATTTTAAAGTGGTTCGGATCCAACAATCCTACGTCCACTGTCCTGAAAAGATCAGGAAGCTATTTTATTATACTGAGTTAGTCTCAGTCGGTTTGTGCACTGGACAAACACTGGTTTTGTGATTTGTACTGAGCAAGTCTCAGTTTACAAGGTATCAAACTTAAGTGTTTGACAAACTCTCCAACTATGAAGGAGTTCTTTACAATAAAAACCGTTCAGGGATGAACTCCTTCGATCTAAGCTATAGATATGGTTTGCTGAGCTTAGGTTAGAGGGAAGGGAACGAGAAAGTAGCTTCTAGAGTGACGAACGGTTAAGTATAAACTCCGGGTTCGTATTCGGCCGCTTGGATACTAGAGGCTTATGATCCGGTTCACTCGGTTCCCTTTGAGCAAGTATGTCGCCTTTCGCTTGGAATAGCTCTTTGAAGATCTTGCGGAAAGCTTTAAGTCGATTCTCGAGTTGCTCGTAAATGCTCGTGTGTTCTTCGTTTTCTAGGTGAGCTTTGATTTGAAATCTTCCCTCTATTTATAGATAAGAGACATGGAAAGATCCGTTGGAGACGATGATCCATATGTCTCTCTCTTTTGGGTAGCTAACGGCTCTTTCAAAGTATGGTGGCAGTACTTTCCCTCCATTTTTGGAAAGATGTTGACTTGCGGCTTTAATCGGAAAGTAGACATACCGTCGCTTGTCACTGGTCGAGGCCGAAGAAAGTAGGTGAGACAAACAGACTTCAAGGTAGATCCGAGTCGACTTCTCTATACCTCGTATTTACTCTGCGATTTGACTTATAAGATATCTAACGGTCGAGACTCGTCCGGCCGTTCTTGAAGTTTGATCTATGTTCATTAGCATACTCTCGCCGAGTTTAGCTCTCCCGAAGATCAACTCCGAGTTCGATGAACTACTCCTCGCTGAGTTCGGGTTCCACCGACTCCTTTCGCATATCTTGCTCTGCCGAGCCCAAGATTACCGAGTCTTCTTCTCATGGTATCGAGGTCGATAGTCTATCAAGAATCGGCAGACGTAACCGAATGCCTCAACCATGTAATTACGATGTATCGCGAGAGCATCCCATAGCTCCTTTGCTTTCTTGCAGCCATGCACCCTCCCGAGAAAAGAGTCACCGAGTGTCATCAATATAGCATTGTGAGCGACTCGGCCGAGGTTGTGCGCTTTCTTTTCTTCGGGGTGAAGAGGCTTTTGTCCTTCGCGACTTTGGGTCCGGTTCGGCACCACCGCTCCATCTACTACGAGTTCGACCGAGTCGACCATCGAACAATGAGGCTTTTCTCCAAAACATCCGCTTTCGTTGTGCGGCAAAGAAAGTCGATGTGCCTCCATCCTTACGCGCCATATCACATAATTTTCAGTTGAGAACATTGGTACAGTCCTAGTACCTGAAATATCAGCCATTGAAAGATACATGATATCGAATGCAATGAAGAAATGCAAGATGCAGAGAAAACGGGTTTTATAGGATCTTTGTTCGAGATAGACTAGTTTCAGAGAACAATGATCAGTGAAGAACACTGCGCTCTGATACCAATTGTTCGTCCAGAGACGTGGTTCAGGTGTAGAGGGGCGGGGGGAGGGTGAATACCCCTGAATACAAATTTCTTTCTCAAAGGCGAAGTCAGCTCTAGATGAGATTGCTACTGAACTGAGTCAGATAGCCAAATATGCTTCAGATCGCGTGGGCAGAAAATCTTCTACTGAAGTTCACTTACTCGACTTGACGGATAACAATCGCTCAAGTATCGAGTGTGTGCGGAAGTGTAGGCCCTATCAAACGTCTCTGTTAGAAAATACCGGTTTATATGCCGAGTTTTATGAAATACAGTTTGTATGCAATATGATCGCTTAAGAAAAGCGAGAAATCAACACAACAATTTTTAAAGTGGTTCGGACACATTGGGTCCTACGTCCACTGTCCTAACCAAAGCAGGATACTTGTTATATTTATACTGAGCAAGTCTCAGTTGGTCTGTTCACTGGACAGACGCAAACCTTGAAGTTTATACTGAACAAGTTCTCAGTGATCTGTGCACGAAACAGATTCTCTACTTATAGTCGTAGTGACTTTTACAAGGGTTCAAACTTGAAGAGTTTGAGTCTTCTCCAACTAAGAGGAAGTTCTTACAAATAAGAACGGCTTCACAAGGATGTGAACTTCCACGAGGTTTCTAAGCTAAAGATATTACAATGAGCATGCTTAGATAAGAGAAGGGGAACAAATTAAAACTCTAAGTGATGAACAAAAAGGTTCCTCAATGGACGCTAGTTCTTCACTGGATTCTGCGTTGAGATTGCTAAGAGTTTGTGTGTAGATAGTTTGGGTTCCCAGTGTCGTCTCTGCATTGCGACTTCTCTTATTTATAATCGTTAATGGTGAATAGATCCGTTGGAGGGAGGTCTAGCCACGTGTTGATACGACAAGAAAAAACGGCTCCTTTAATTTGAACGTTGTTGAGTAGGTGCACTGTAAAGATTCTCCTCTTTTTCGCTCCGAGAGCGGCTTTTGTCGGAGCAGCTTGGTCGCTCTCGGCTCCTTATTGGGTCGAGGTAGATGGGTAGTTGAGACTTGTCAAACATCAAGGTTGACTTCCTCCGAATCATCGGACCTTCAACTGAAGTGTCTTTCCTACTGACGTTCATCCGAGCATTCAGTGCATAGGTAAAAATTCCTGAGCAGATTCAGCTGGTGGTTGTTGTCCAACTGACTTCTTCGATCCCGAAGTTCTTGACCGAACGCGAGGTCTTCTACTAAATCCTGCAGCTACTGAACTCTATCCTACTGAGTTCTAACAACTGAACTCGACTAGGTTATTACAGATGCGAAGGTACAATATTCGGCTAGGGTTTTGGGATCTATCAAATCTATCAAGACCATCGATCTATAGCATTCATCTACCGAATCCTTATCCCAACAATTTCCCCTATTTGATGATATCAAAACCTATTACATATTCTATCACACAAAACATGCTAAGGTTAAGACCAATAGCTACCGACTAAAATATCTATTACAAGGGAATGCTCCAACCTAACAAATCACAAATGACTAAGATAAAGAAAATGAGAAATTAGAGCAATCACAAGTAAAGGAATATCGGAGCAAACTTATGATATTAAGTCATGTATCAGAGCCAAGATATGAATTGAGACAGTTAAGAATAGCTGAATGTATCAGAGCATAACTTCATTTAACGTAGTTATAGCATGTTGATTCTATTGACATGTATCAGAACATAACAAACAAGTTCAGCACATTCACACAAAAGCAAATCTCGCTCACAATAGATCATATAGTAGCTAATCATCAAATGTAAGTTCAACATTTATCAATTATCTCCCTAAGATGCAAGTTCCCCTAAGAAACAATTTCCTTTTATATCATAAAAGAGTTCTTCCCCTAACTATAATCAAGGTATCGTAGAAGAGTAAGACAACACAGTTAATCAGTAGGAAATAATTTTGAGGCAGATAAGCACATGAGTCACATAGATCAGATAAGATAAGTTAGCTGATTACTGAGGTGATCAGTCATGCTGAAAATAAAAGATAGAGCCGTAAGGACAATGAGTCAGTGTTAGGGCCAAACAGTGATATTGTCATATATGTTGATGAATTTACAAGATAATGATCACTATCACTAAGAAGCTAGACTAGAAAAGAAGGATCAACCGAGCTTCTTCTTAAATTGTTGCATCCTCGCCCCGGAAGTCAGCCGACTTCTTCTCAGAAGCTCAAGGCCATAGCTCTAGTAAACTCTATTCCTCATGGCCTTAATTTCCTCCAAGTCTTCTTCTATATTCTCGCTCGACATCCGTCGTAAATAGCATTCTCGATCTCTTCTTCTATCTCCTTTTTGCATAAGTTATCGGCGTGCGTCATAGGAGGAGGTAGAGTCCGAAAGGGAGGTGCCTTCGGCCGTTTGACATGTCCGGTCAAGAAGCGGTCAAGATCTTAGCTAATATAATATTAATATTTGTGGCCCATTAATTTAATTATATCCCTAATGTGCTTCTACATAATTAGCCCATAATATAATTAATTAATCTATTGGGCTACTAATATTTATCAATTAATTGGTCTAGCCAATTGATTTTAGACAAATAACATTATTAAATAATGTAAAATACATTAATCTATTAATAATGATTTTTGAGAGACAATAAATAACTAGACAACTAATTGGGCTAGATCAAGGATCTAATACAAGAAATAAAGTTGGGCCTCAAATTAATTAATCATATCTATGCTCAGCCCAGAGCAAAATTAATTAATAAACACAAATTCATTCCACTAGAGAATCCGTGTTGACTTATCCCTTTATCCCAAATTGAGCAAGGGTTTGTATTTGAGACTTAATCGATCCCCCTATTTAAGATAGAAATATCTGTTAATTAATTAAGCTCATTGACGCCTTAAATTAATTAACATTTTATTATATTCCTGAGTGGTACCACTCGACCTCATTAACACACCTGAACTTAATCAACCGGCCGGATTTAGAATGCTAATCCATACGAGTTCCTCAGTGGATATTATCTAACCATTTTACTAGGATACGGTTGCAAGATACAGACAACAAGCCTGAGCCACAAATAACTACTAACACCCAAGATACGTAGATCCCGTCGCGATGACGTTCACAATAGTAGGTCAAAGTGATAGATAGCCAAATGCACTCACCGAAGTCTTACCAAGCTTAAGATCGCCTAAGTCACCGAGATCTTAATTCTCCACTAAGGTTAGTCGGAGAACACATCTCACTATGATCCATTAATACACCACCTTAAGTGTACCAAGAAAGACAAGCAACCAAGACAAGTCACTTCTTATCTAAACTCGGCAGCCTTAAACTACAACTTATCCTTAAGTTGTCTCAAATTGATAACCGTTTATATCTTGTCGCTTCATTCAATTTATGTAGTCCTCTCGTGATACCCGACATGAAGGAAATATAAGGTTAGGAACGATTACCTTCCTCCTTCGTATGTTGTTGCAGCTCTAATTGTTGCTCGTGTGTCAGATCTTCTGATCTGTGTCCCGACCTTTTTCTCCACCTGGGTGGTCAGAGAACTGGAGAAAATTAAGAATATTGTCTCTCCCACATTCACGCAGGCGTGTATATTATGATATGTTTGTTCTGTTTCTGAACAGAATACTAATACATATAGGCTTCAAAAGCCAATATAATATTAATATATTTATAGCCCATTAATTTAATTATATTTCTAATGGGCTTCCACATAATTAACCCATAATATAATTAATTAATCCACTGGGCTACTAATATTTATCAATTAATTAGCACAACCAATTAATTCCAGATAAGTGACATTATTAAATAATGTAAAAATACATTAATCCATTAATAATGATTTCTGAGAGACAATAAATAACTAGGCAACTAATTGGGCAGTATCAAGGATCTAATACAAGAAATAAAGATGGGCCTCAAATTAATTAATTATCTATGCCACCGTAGCAAAATTAATTAATAAACGGAGATTCATTCCACTAGAGAATCCGTGCTGACTTACCCCTTTATCCCAAATTGAGCAAGAGCTTGTATTTTAAACTTAATCGATCTCCGTATTTTAGATAGAAATATCCGTTAATTAATTAAGCTCACTGACAGCTTAAATTAATTAACATCTTATATTCCCCGAGTAGTACCACTCGACCTTATTAACACACTCCGAACTTAATCAACCGGCCGAGTTTAGTGTGCTAATCCTTTCGAGTTCCTCGGGGGATATTATCAACCCATTTTACTAGGATACGGTTGCAAGATACGGACAACCAACCTCGAGCCACAAATTGACTACTAACACCCAAGATACGTAGATCCAAGCCGCGATGACGTTCACCATAGTAGGTCAAAGTGATAGATAGCCAAATGCACTCACCGAAGTCTTACCAAGCTTAAGACCAGCCTAAGTCACCGAGATCTTGGTTCTCCACTAAGGTCGCTTAGGAGAACACATCTCACCGTGATCCGTGAATACACCACCTTCGTCGTACCAAGAAAAGACAAGCAGTCTAAGACAAGCCACTTCTTATCTAAACCGGCAAACTTAAACCGATAACTTATCCCGAAGTTGTCTCACTGTGATAACTGTTTATATCTTGTCGGTTCAACCAATTTGTGTTGTCTTCCCGTGATACCCGACACACTACACAAATCTAACTTTTGTACAAGATAAAGGATTACATGTGCAAATATATACATTTATCGATAGGAGAATAAAATAGTGGTAGGACAAAACACATTGTATACAAAGCATAATATTTGTTTCCAGTATACAAAATCCCAACAATTCTCCCACTTATACTAAAGTAAATTTTTAGTATACAATGTATCGCTTCTAGGTACAAACTAGTACTTAACTATCTCTCAGCTATCTATCCTATATATCACTGCATCTTCTCCCACTTATACAAAAGTTTCGTAGTCCTAAGTGTGGGGCATCTCTACCACTCCTAAGCCACGAAGATGCTTCTCATAAGCCGGGAGTGATAAGCTCTTTGTGAAAGGATTAGCTAGGTTGACTTCGGGCCCAAATTTTGTCAATCACCATGTCTTCTCGATTTACGAATACTCGTATAATGTGGTACTTCCCGTCTATGTGTTTAGACGCCTTTTGAGATCCGGGTTCCTTTGAATTTGCCATCGCACCCGAGTTATCACAATAAATCGTGATAGTCTTAGGCAAGTTCGTAACAATATCAAGATCCTCGGAGGAAATTCTTGAGCCAAACCGCTCTTCTTTCGAGCTTCCAAGCGGCTCATATACTCTGCTTCCATGGTTGAGTCCGCAATGCATTTCGCTTTGCATTCCTCCATGAAATGGCTCCACCTACCAAGGTAAACACACAACCTTGAGGTGGACTTCTTCTCGTCTCTCGCGCCGTGGAAATCCGAGTCTGTATAACCTAAAGACACTAGACTGTCTGACCGGTAAACTAACCTTATAATCTCTAGTCCGTTTAAGGTACTTGAGAATATGTTGACCGCTAATCCAAGTGTTCCTTTCCGAGTTAAACTGATATCTTGAGACCATGCCTACAACATATGAGATATCTTGTCTCGTACAAAGCATCGCATACATGAAGCTACCAACAATGGAATCATATGGTACTAGCATCATACTTTCTATCTCTTCATGCGTTTTAGGGCACCGATTCTTGGATAGAAAAATGCCATGCCCGAAAGGTATTAACCTCTCTTGGCTTTTGCATGCTAAAACGAGCAACGACAAGTGTCAATGTAGGACACTTGTGACAAGCTTAACATCCTTTTCTCGGCGATCTCGGATAACCTTGATCCCAAGGATGTAAGCAGCCTTCACCTAAGTCCTTCATTTGAAACTGCTTCGGATAACCACGTCTTTTACGCTCGATAACACTTCAACATTGTTGCCAATGAGAAGGATGTCATCTACGTAAAATGCAAGAAACACCACCGATGCGTTAACACAAATACGATACACACACCTCGTTAGGACAGGATACAAATCCATAGGATTTGACTACCTCGTCGAAAACGCTGGTGCCATAATCGAAAAGCTTGCTTAAGTCCATGAATAGACTTCTTAAGCTTCCAAACTAGATGCTCTTCGCCTCCTTCACATAACGATCTGGCTATTTCATGTAGATGTCCCTACCTTTTTTCTAGGTGACTGTTTAGGAATGCGGTTTTGACATACATTTTCCAGATCTCTAGGTTCATGTGAGCTGCTATGGCAAGGAGAATCCGAATGGACTTGATCATTGCTACATGCGAGAAGGTCTCTTCGTAATCGATATCTTCTTTCTGGGTAAAACCCTTCGCCACTAGCCTGGCCTTAAACGTCATGATCTCTCAATTCGGTCCTCTCTCTTTCTCTTGTATACCCACTTACTACCAATAGCCTTGCAGCCCTCAGGTAGTTCAGTGATCTCGTATACATCCATATCAATTATGGACTTAAATTATGAGTCCATGACGATTCGCTAGGAATCTGCAACTACATCTTCCACTGCTTCGTTGTAAGTCCAGGGATCCACGATATCTTGTTCATCTGCCGGGAGATGATCAATTGTCTCCCCAGTGAACATATACCGATCAGGTGTAAATATCACCCTCCCACTACGTCGAACAGTGTCAGGTGCTGCGTTAACAGATTGTGCAGTTACTCTTGGAGTACTATCTTGCACAACTGGCTATTCAAGTGGAACTCGACCACCTTATAATTCCTCAAGGATGATGTCGACTCGATATTTATGGTTACTAATGTAATCCTCTTCTAAGAACCGAGCGTTAGGGCTAACAACGATCTTCTGTTCTTTAGGATCATAAAAGTATTCACCTTTCGTTTCCTTTGGATACCTTATGAACAACATCACTTCTGAACGTGATTCCAATTTGTCGGCCTGCCTATTTAGCACATAAGCAGGATAACCCCAAATCCTTAAGTGGTGCATACTGGGTTTGTACCCGCTCCACAACTCAAAAGGGATCTTTTATACCGACTTGGAAGGCACACGGTTCAGCAAGTATGCTGCAGTCTCTAGGGCATATCCCCAAAAGGAAACTGGCAAAGTTGCATAACTCATCATCGACTGAACCATTTCTAAGAGACTTCGGTTCCTTCTCTCTGACACACCATTCTCGCCGAGGCATGCCCTTGTCGTCACCGGGATATAATCCCACATTCTGTCAAGTAGTCCTTGAACTCATTGGATAAGTATTCCCTACCACGATCAGATCATAGTGTTTTGATTTCTTTACCTAGATTCTTCTCCACTTCTGCCTTGAATTCCTTAAAGGTTTCAAAGCAATCCAACTTGTGGCGAAGAAGGTAAACATATCCATACCTCGAGTAATCGTCAGTAATGTGACGAAGTACTCATACCCTCCACGAGTTTGTGTAGACATAGACCCACACATGTCAGAATGTATCAAACTTAATACTTATGTGGCTTTATAACCCTTTGCCTTGAAAAGCCTAGTCATCATCTTTCCTTCCAAACAGGTTTCGCAAGTTGGAAATGGTTCAACTTGGAGAGACTCCAATGATCCATATTCCACCAACCTTTGAGTCCTGTTAAGATTGATGCGACCTAGTCTTAAGTGTCATAGATAAGTTTGGTTTACCTTAGAAGACTCTTTCCTCTTCTTAGGATTTGATGATGAGGAAGAAATATTAACAGAAATACGCGGTTTACAAGTAATAGTATATAAAGATCCGTTTAATGGTCCACCACAGATAAAATCATCGTCTTTCATGATTGAAACTTCACTATCAAAACTTGATTTATAACCATCCATGGTCCAGAGTTTTGAAATGGAAATAATGTTTCGCCTAAACTCAGGCACATATTAAACATCTTTAAGTACTAAAACAGAACTATCAAAAGATAGATGTAAATCTCCAATGGCAATTGCAGGAACTTTCGATCCATTGCCCATTGAGACTACCACCTCACCATTGTTCAATTGACTTTTCTGCAAGAAACCTTGCAAGGTGTAACAAACATGATCAGTTGCCCCCGAATCTACTACCCATTCGTGGGTAGAAGAGGAAACCGTAATGTTTCGCTTACATAAGAGCGACTCGCGTCTCTTTCTATTTTGCCTTGACATTTGGATTATAATTATTCCAGTGTCCTTTCTTACCACTCTTGAAGAACCTTCCTTTCTCCTTTGACATTCGCATGTCGCCGGTAAGGACCGTCTTCTTACTCCCACTGCTCTTCTTGAAATGTCCACCCTTTCCGCTCTTTTTCTGGTTTCCGCCTCTCAGAGGACTCCTTGAACTACTAGGGATATTCAAGACTTGAGCACTTTTGCCCTTTCCTATAACCTCTTTGACCGCTACCAAATATTTGAGTAACATACTCATAGTAAACTCGTTCTTAGACATAGTGGTCCTAAAACAGAAGTTCTTATAGGACCTTTGCAGAGCTTTTATTGGGAGAGGTACGATATCTCTTCCACTCTATGAAATTATTTAAAAATTATTAAACCCGTTAGGGTTTGGTTGGTGAGACTGTTTAGGAACTCGAAAATTTTTGAACAGACATATCTGAAAAATATAATTTAAAAAGCATGAATAAAGTTATATTTTCACATAATTCGTAATTAACCATCATTGTAACCTTTTGTAAAACCAATGATGTTAAATACTCGAATAGCCCTAGAGATCACACTTGCAAGCCACTCAGGTGGACGTTTACTCGTGTATCCCTAGACCAAGCTATATACCTAGCTCTTTAATTCCAATCCACGCCTAGGTTCTTAAGACGAATGAAATTAATAATTCGATATCTCTGGACCATGTCACTATTAATATTAAAACGCTGGAAGGGACTTCTCAGGAAGTTGTACCTGCGGTGACATCTAAGCTTTGACCATTAATTTGACCGAATTAACGTCAAATTCTCGAAATCGGCATACTTACGCGAACCATACCGCTTTCAATTTGATTTAATTGGTCATCTTATATAATTATTATCTGCTAGGGTACTCGTGTTTACTAGGCATGCAAGCCACTCAAGTGGACGTTGACGGTTTCGCCTCCCACTAGTCAATAGTAATTAAATATTACATTAGAAAACTCATCTCACAAAACTCGTGGTTCAAAAATACAAGCAAACCACTCGGTGGACGTTTACTTATATAATTGTTCCACTTTTTTGTAGGGTCCAATTAATGGAGGTCCGGTTAAATATTTAATTTCCAATTTAAATGGAATCCAATTAAATATTTAATTTGTTATTTGCTTAGTCTTTTTCTTCAAAAAGGTTCGCTTTTGAATCATGCATATCCACATAATTCCTAACGCATGCAATTTCTAAGCGCACATAATAAAACGCAAATCCTATTTTCACGCTTTTCTAAAAGCAATTAATCACATAATCGCATGCTAAAGCATAATAAAAAATAAATGCGCAAATAGGAAATTTTAAAACATCGTTATCGGACTTTAAAATACGTAATCCCTAACTATTACATTGTCCGATCAAAATACGGATCTTCGAAATCTTCAAAATCTTCGAATCGGAAACTACATCGAAAACTCGCCCTATGCCACGTCATCGTGGGGTCCGCCATGGCGTGGCACACATGTCGACACGTCCATCAAGGGCCGACGTGGCACGCCACGTTAGCGCACCACGTCGGCATCGTCTTCTTCATCTCAACGCCGCCGCCGCCGCTCTCGGCCATACCGCAACCCGCCGTTGACAGGGGGAGCTCGTCCGCGGCGTCGCCGACCTATCCCGCCTCGCGCGCCGCTGCGGCGGGGAATTAGTTCTTCGTGCGCAGCCCGCGATCGCCGGCGGTAGACGTGCGGCCGTCACGCTCTACCGCGGCCGGCGCGCGGCTGTCCGTCGTCCCCTAGCCGCCTCGAACATGTCCCGGGGTTTGGGGCGGCTCAATTCCGGCGATAACTACCGCCGCCACGACGGAATCAATCGAATTTCGCATCCTGTCGCCGGCGAACTCGGTGCTCGTATTCGTGCTCTCCGAGCCGCGGTTCCGGCAGAGATTAGTTCCTCAATTTCCCGAATTTCAAACGATTCGCCGGAATGAATTCATGACGAGCAGCAAACTTCTAACGTCAATTTCGATCGCATCCTGGATCAGATGACCCCTTACGACCTATTGACGTGAAGCTCGTAAGATGAGGAATCCAGCGGTTCAAGCTGATTGTCAATTGGACGCCAGAACCGCCGGGAATCGCCGCCGCAAGATGCGGGGGAACCCTAGCCGAATTAGGGTTTTCGCCCAATTTGGGGTTTTTCTGGACAGCACGACCACTTCTGCTTTACGACACTATTCCGGACAAACCAGAAATCAGATTGGGTCGTGCGACCTATCCAGACGAAGCTAACGAAAAAATGAAAAAAAACTATCCTAACGGATCAGAAAAATAAATCAGCACGTGCCCGCACGCGCCTGTTGAAGGCGACGGTCGTGTTCTGCCAGTTTCTAGGGTTTCACCCTTTTTCGTCCTCCTGCGCTGTCGCGCCTCGATATTCATGCATCTCGGATCAATTACAGTACAAAAACAATGCAATCACATAACATAGAGGTCCTATGATCTACTCGTGGATTTTCTCACTAGAAAAACATTACAACGGGGTCAAAACAGTAGCTCGCAGGCCGCCCCAAACACGAAATTAGCCCGATAACGATGGAATTGAACCCTAATCATACACCTAACAGCAACAATCAGAGTGTGTCAGATCTTCTGATCTGTGTCCCGACCTTTTTCTGCCTCTGGGTGGTCAGAGAACTGGAGAAAATTAAGAATATTGTCTCTCCCACATTCACGCAGGCGTGTATATTATGATATGTGTGTGTTCTGTTTCTGAACAGAATGCTAATATGTATAGGCTTCAAAAGGCAATATAATATTAATATATTTGTATCCCATTAATTTAATTATATTTCTAATGAGCTTCCACATAATTAGCCCATAATATAATTAATTAATCCACTGGGCTACTAATTGTTATCAATTAATTGGCCCAGCCAATTAATTCCAGATAACTAACATTATTAAATAATGTAAAAATACATTAATCCATTAATAATGATTTCTGAGAGACAATAAATAACTAGGCAACTAATTGGGCCAGATCATGAATCTAATACAAGAAATAAAGTTGGGCCTCAAATTAATTAATTATCTATGCTCACCCGAGCAAAATTATTTAATAAACACGGATCATTCCACTAGAGAATCCGTGCCGACTTACCCCTTTATCCCAAATTGAGCAAGGGCTTGTATTTTAGACTTAATCGATCTCCGTATTTAAGATAGAAATATCCATTAATTAATTAAGCTCATTGATAGCTTAAATTAATTAACATCTTATATTCCTAAGTAGTACCACTCGACCTTATTAACACACCTGAACTTAATCAACCGGCCGGGTTTAGTTTGCTAATCATTTCGAGTTCCTCAGGGGATATTATCAACCCATTTTACTAGGATACAGTTGCAAGATACAAACAACCAGCCCGAGCCACAAATAACTACTAACAACCAAGAAACGTAGATCCAGTCGCGATGATGTTCACCATAGTAGGTCAAAGTGATAGATAGCCAAATGCACTCAGCTGAAGTCTTACCAAGCTTAAGACCAGCTAAGTCACCGAGATCTTAGTTCTCCACTAAGGTTAGTTAGGAGAACACATCTCAATGTGATCCGTCAATACACCACCTTCAGTGTACCAGTAAAGACAAGCAGCTAAGACAAGCCACTTCTTATCTAAACTGCAGCTTAAACCGACAACTTATCCTGAAGTTGTCTCAGCTGTGATAACTGTTTATATCTTGTCAGTTCAACCAATTTGTGTTGTCTTCTGTGATACCCGACACCCTACACAAATCTAACTTTTGTACAAGATAAAGGATTACATGTGCAAATATATACATTAATCAGATAGGAGAATAAAATAGTGGTAGGGACAAAACACATTGTATACAAGCATAAAATTTGCTTCCAGTAAACAAAATCCCAACACGACACACTACACAAATCTAACTCTCATACAAGATAATGGATTACACGTGCAAATATATATTTATCAGATACGAGAATAAAATAGTGGTAAGGACAAAAACACATTGTATACAAGCATAAAACTTGCTTCCAATTTACAAAATTCCAACAGTATATACGAATCTTTCAAATCAATTTTTGTGCACGATGAACAGTAAACCAATGCAATAGTAAAAACACACAGATTTTAGAGTGGTGCGGATATGCAACATCATACGCCCACTTTCTTGTTTCTTTGAGTTTATGATTAGATTATACTGAGCATGTCTCAGTCGATCCGTTCGCCAGACAGATCTTGACTAGTTATAGTCCTAGCAATTTTACAAGGTTTTCAAACGCTGAGGTTGAGGGTTTTCTCCAACTTTGAAGTAGTTCTTATAAGTAAGAAGTTCACAAGATGAACTCCTTCAGATTAGAAGCTTAAGATATTACAAGGATTAACTTTGATATATAGAGAAAATAGATTACTCTAGAGTGAAGAACTTAGAGATTGGCTATCAGTTCTAGTGATCGTTGTTTTTACCAAATAAATCCTGCAAAAATGCTAGAACTTAAATTAGTATAGCAAACAGGTATCGAACACAGGGAACGAAGATTTTAAACTTAAAATTCCGATTAATCTAAGGGTTGGTCAGCGACCACGCAAATTTTAGGATTTTCTAAACTAATACAAGAAAGTAATAGCAAGAATTAAATACGGAATAAATTGATGCAAAGAAAACGGGTCCAGTAAGATGATTCAGACACACACAATCGATCATAGACACTAAAGATAAATTAATCCCTATAAATCAATCAGGTGTAGGATGCCGTATTTAAACTGACACACACCCCCTATTCCCCCTTAATTATTCGTTAATCGCCATGGTGGGCATTGAAACGACTACTTCTCTAAATTAGATGCAACCTACGTTGGTCGGCAACTAATAGATTTAACACCTAATCAACTTTAAGAACTAAGGGAACACTATTTAGGAGTCTACTCGTATGGTGGACATCTAATAGTCTCCTACCAAATTAATCCTATTGTTCTAACAACAATCGTGCTACTTATTTAGCCTAATCCCACGAGACACAATGGAAGTACTAAATTAGCTATGAATTAAACTAACCTAGGGTGATCAAGCCTAAATTAATTAATCCAATTAATTAACCTAGATTAATTTGGAACCTAAGTAATTAATTATTAAAGCCTAAGTCTCACGAATTCATAGAAGTGTGTGTTTCACATCTCGCCGGCCCTAAAGCAATTAGCCGCGCATAACGGCCCGGCCGGCCAGAGGATAAGAACAAGGCGAAATATTAAACATGTTGAAATTCAGAAATAAATACATGAAAATAGCAGAATTATACGACTGGATCAGAACACGAATAGGAACCAAAACTGAAACTTAAAGATCAAAAAATACTAATTCAAAGCATCCAAATCCAAACTACGAATACGAAAGTAGGAAATTGTTTGTTTCTCCATAACTAAACCTAAACGAAAGTAGAATCTGTAAATCTGAACGGCTATGAAGTTGGTTGCCGATCTCTTCCTCTCGTTGATCTCTCTCTCTCTCTCTCTCGCTGCGGCGTGAATAATATGATTGAAAAAGGAACGATGATAAGGATGATCTCTCTCTCGCTGGCGGTATGAAGATGATGATAAAAATATAGTAAGATAATCAATGCTTGTCTCCCCTTCGGCTGCGTGATATGATGGATAATAAAGATCAAAGATGTGGTGTAGAAAAATGATGATAAAGATATTGTGGTAGACGTGATATTCTCCTCTCCCCTTTTATTCACGTCCGCTCCTCCAACTTATCTAGGGTTTCTTGTTGTTTCCTTGGAGAAGAAGAAATATTATCCAAGTATGGAAAGATATTATTGAATATATTATATCCAAATCTTTCCGTACTCCTTCTTTCCTTATCCGTCACTTTCCTTCTACGTAAATTTCGCCCAAATTAACCCTTTAATTCCTTAATTTTGTGCATGCCGCCACATCATCATATTATTGCACATAAGCTCGGGAATCTGCAAAATAGCACAGAAAAGCAATCCAATCGCCAAAAATGGCGCCAAAACAACGGAATTTGAATAGTACGAATTAAGACTCATCAAATCTCCTTACACTTGATCTATACTTGCCATCAAGTATAAGGAAAACAAAGGTATACGTCATCGTTGGTCCGGAGACGATAGTTAGGTGTAGAGGGGGGGTGAATACACCTGATCACAGTTTCTTTTCTCAAAACGTGAAGGATAGCTGAGCTGTAGGTTGCGACTGATGAACAGTGCCAGATAGTAACCTTGTTACTACTGAGGTGTAGGTTGCAATCTGGCAACTAGAGTTTATATTCTCAGTAGAGGTCTCAGTTACCACTGGGGCTTCCTCTTCGACCATTGTTACCTGTTGTTGATTTTGTTCAGTAGAATCAATCAGGTCAGCTACATCGCCTGTTGGTTGAGTCTGAATTTCTTCATCGTCTGACTCATCATCCCAACAATGCTGGATCTTTTCAGCTTTATCATCTAGTGCGAGATCCTATAGCTTGCTGCTGACGTCCTCAGTATTTGTTTTTGTATTTTTCCTGTTCTCAGTAACAAACTCATCAAAAACAACATGAGAGCTTTCCTCCACGCAAAGGGTCCGATAGTTAAAGACTCTGAAGGCTTTACTGACTCGAGAGTATTTTTTACTGACTCGAGAGTATCCTAAAAATACTCCTTGATCAGATTTGCTATCAAAGACCTTCAACCGATCTTTCCCATTATTGTGGATAAAGCACGGACAGCCAAAAATATGAAAATGAGAAATAGAAGGAATTCTCCCTTTCCATAATTCGTAAGGTGTCTTCATGTGTTGCTGTGTAAGTAGTGAGCGATTCTGAGTGTAGCAGGCGGTGTCAGTAGCATCTGCCCAGAACTTTGAGGGAAGTCCAGAGTCTGCTAGGAGCGTTCTTACTGCTTCTTTTAGTGTTCTGTTTTTACGTTCAGCAAGTCCGTTCTGCTGAGGGGTACGAGCTGTTGATGTCTCGTGCTTAATTCCCTCCTTTTCTCAGTACTCTTTAACTACTGAGTTGAGAAATTCTGTTCCTCTATCTGAGCGAATTCTCTGTATCTTGATGTCCTTTTTCCACACTGAGCTTTTTCAGCAGTTTAGGCAACTCAGTCATGACATCAGATTTGTTGGCTATGAAGATGACCCATGTGTATCTTGAGTAGTCGTCAATTACGACCAGGGCATACTTCTTGCCTCGTATAGTCACTGGAGAAACTGGCCCGAATAAATCCATGTGCAGCAGCTGAAGGATTCCATCAGTGGAAGGTGAAAGAATAGGTGGATTGCTACTCTTTGTCTGCTTTCCCCTTAAGCATGCTTCACAATTTCTGTCTTTGATAAATGATTCGTAGGGCAGTCCTCTGACCTTAGAGTTCTTGGCGAGCTTGTTCATAGTCTTGAAGTTCAGGTGGCTGAATCTCTTGTGCCACAGCCATCCTGCCTTGTCACTAGATTTAGTCTGTGCGAGCAAGCAAGCCTCAAGTTCTGCGGTTTTCCAGCTTGCATCATAGATATTCTTCCTCCGCGATCCTGATTACACTATTTTCCCTGTAGATTTATCAACAACATCACATAAACCAGCGTCAAAGATAACTTTATTTAGATTGTCACAGAATTAACTGACTGAAAGGAGATTATGTTGTAGTCCTTCAACATATGTTACTCTTGGAACTGAAGCAGTCCCAATGTTCAGCGTTCCATATCCCCTTGTGTAGCCTTTTGAGTTGTCACCGAACTCAATTCTGGGACCATCTTCTTGTACGTAGTTGGTCAGCAGGCTCTTCTGGTATGTCATGTGTCTTGAGCAGCCGCTGTCTACTATCCAAGGGTCCTTATGCACCTGCAAAACAGAGGCATTTTTAGGTACCCTTTGGTTCAGTTGGGTTCTTACATGTTAGTGGGTGATTTCGGAACCCAGATCTGTCTAGGAACCTTAGAAGTTTGAGACTTCTTCTTCTGAACCTTGTCAGCTTTCTTCTCCACAGGACTCGGAGATACTGACTTTCTGATGATTTTGGGTTCAGGAGCTTTCTTCTTCTGAGTTTTTGCGTTCCTCCTGACCCTGGGCTCATAGTAGTACGAACCATACTGAGTCGGGTGCTCATATAGTTGCTCATTGTACTGTTCTGCCCACCTGACCTTCTTGGTTCCCCTTGAGTTTGATCGTGGTGTCCTGGGGCTGGAACCTTTGGTCAGCTGCTTTTTGCTGCTCGGCTGAGGTGCAACTATTTTCTATTTATTTTTCGCTTGAGGTGTGGTGTCAGCGGTTTGCACCTTTCCTCTAACGAACCTATCAGCCAGCATTTCTAAGCTTTTTGAGGTGGAAGCTTCGTGAGTATTGCCAAGTCCTTCTTTCATGATAGTTGGCCTTTGTGCTCTGAGCATACTTTCCAGCTTCTCCTTAGCTCCCAGGTACTGTTCAGTCATCAATCCCCGTCAGACTTCATCACTTCTTCTGAGTGAGTCATAATCTTTTTCCACGTCTGCGAGCTTTTGACTGAGTCGGGTTTCTCAGAATTGACCTTAGTCAGAACTGAAATCTGAGTCTCTTGAAGCTGAGACTTAGTCATAAGAGATTCAATCTCTTCCTTGAGTCTCGCAACCAGATTCTCTGACTCAGTAGAGACCTGACAATCAGAAGAAAGTCTCTGATTCTCAGCCTTTACCTGTTCTAGTTCCTGAATAATTCTGCTGAACTCTCTGCTCAGCTGAATCTGCTCCTCTAGTAGATTGTCGTAGGCTTGTACCACATCTAGAGGCTCATCTGTGACCGAGCACGTGTCGTGTGTGCTGTGTGAAGAAGAGGTTATATTAAGTTTAGAATTTACCTCATCCTCTTCTCCGGCCATCAGACAATATTCAGCCGTTTCTTCAGGAACCGTCTCTTCGACCTCAACTGCGACGAATGCAGCTTCGTCCTTAGAGGAATACATGAATGTATCCTCCTCGATTGAGTTGTTGGATATCTCTCCGGCTATGTAGGCCTGCCTTCTTCGGGCAAATTTTTCACGTCTGGCCTGCCGTTCTGCTCGTTGAGCAGGTGAGAGTTCGGGACAGTCGTACTGATAGTGTCCCTCCTTCTTGCAGTTATAACAGACAGATGATCTGCTGCTTTTTCCGGTTGAGTCTTTCGATGGACTCGCAGCAGGTTCTGAGTTCCTGCAGTCAGTAGAAGGTTTAGATTCTTCCCTTTTCTGATAATCTTTCTTACCTAAGGGAGAATCTCTGTTGTATTTCCTCAGCTTTCTGACTCTCTCCTTTTCTCTCTAATATTTGAGAGCCATGAGCGCAAGTTGGTCAGTAGCAGATGTCTCAGAGGACTTTGTTTCTGCTGCAACTACTGCCTTGCTGGAAGAAATGGTTTTGACTCTAGTTTTGCTGACTGTTGCTTTGAAAGCATGGTCAATATGAGTGTTAGCTGGAGCACTGGAACATCGTTGGGGTAGGCTGTGCTCAAATTCCTCCGTTTTTAATTCTAAGAAAATAACATCAGGAGTTAGAGCATTAAGATCAGAGCGTCGTAAATAAGTAGCAAAAGGAAGTCACTTCTGTCGAGGTAGAGCTCTCAAGATCTTCGTGTTTATCTCTTTGTTGGTGAACATCCTCCCCAGCCCGTTGATCACATTGACTTGATTTGTGAATCTGACGCTAAGCTCGTCAATGGTTTCACTGGGCTCCATGGCAAAGGCGTCGAACTTTTGTAGCTCTAATTCGAGCTTGTTCTCTTTGATCTGCGGGGTTCCTTGGCTCAGTACAGCCAGGGCATCCCAAAGTTCTTTCGCCGTCTTGCAGTCTTGCACCCTCCCGAGGTGAGAATCACTGAGCATAGTCAGTATTGCATTTCGCGCAACTCGGTCGAGGTTGTGCAGCTTTTTCTCTTCTGGTGTGAAGGCAGATTTTTCTTTGGGGATCTTAGCACCAGTTTGTGCTCCTACACCTCCCACAGCGGCAAATTGTACATTGTCGATCATGGGAATGATGGGTCCTGTCTCAAGGACATCCGTCATGCTGTCATGCAGCGATGTAAGGTGTGCCTCCATTCTCACACGCCATACCATGTAGTTCTCTATTGAGAACATCGGCACCATCCGAATAACTGACATATCAGACATATTGTGAACGAGTATAAGGATGAAAGAAGAGATGCTTGTGAAGAAAAACGTTTTTAGGATCTGTTCGAGAAGACCAATAGTTCAGAACCAGTGATCAGAAGAACACCGTGTGCTCTGATACCAATTGTTGGTCCGGAGACGATAGTTATTTGTAGAGGGGGGGTGAATACACCTGATCACAGTTTCTTTTCTCAGAACGTGAAGGACAGCTGAGCTGTAGGTTGCGACTGATGAAACCTTCGATCACGGGTCAGAAGTGTGCCAACTACTGAGCTCTCCTACTGAATTTTGTCACTACTTGAAACTCAGTCGGAGACGTTGTGCGGATAAGAGTGTAGGGCCCATAGATTCGTCTCAGTTTTAAAACACGATTTCACAAATGAAATTCTTTTGGCTAGTGCGCTTTGAAAACACGTTTTATGCAAAGATATGATTTTTTAATCAGTTTGTATGCTATGCAATAAAATAGTAAATAACACAAGCAATTTAACGTGGTTCGGATACGCAAGATCCTACGTCCACGGTCCTGATGGAACAGGAGAACTTGTTGATTTATCTGAGCAAGCCTCAACAAGGAATTTGTGCACTGGACATACCCTTCTAAGTTATAGTCCTTAGCGACTTTACAATTCAAACCAAGGTTTGAAGGGGAGGGGATAATCTCCAACTAGGAAGGAGTTCTTGCAATAAGAACAATTCACAGAAAGTGAACTCCTTCGAAATTCTAAGCTATAAATTTGGCAATGAGCTTAGCTAGAGAAGAAGGGATCTAAAGAACTCTAGAGAGAAGAACTAAAAATATTCTATGAAGGCAAGTTCAACGCTTGAATGATCTTTAAGTTTGCTAGAGTTTTTCGTGAGCTTGAGCGTTTTCCCTTGTGTATCCCATGCGTGGAGCTCGGTTTTCTTCTCTATTTATAGTTGTGAGCAGGCATATGTCCGTTGGAGAAGACAATGCCACGTGTCACAAGCTTCCAAAAAAACGGCCATATTTTTCGAATTGTTGCAGCAGGGCAGTTGACACTGTACATGAGAGCAGCTTTAGTTGGTCAGAGCAGGTAAAGCGTTGTTGGCTTCTCATTGGTCGAGGTTTGTGGTAGGTGAGAATGTGTCAGTGGTCAGAGTTGACTATTCTTCAACCTCGTATGATCTTCTGCTGAACTTCGAAATGACTTTTGCGACTGGGTCATTTTCTGTCGGATACAGTAGACTTAGGATAGTCTCTGTCTTCTTCGTCTGAGTCTGCTGACAAAGGATATGGCTTTAGTGGGTCAGCTGATGACTGCGAAGGTACTGAGCTTTGCATTGGGTTCTTCTTCTGATGTTTATCAGCTGATGAGCTGTCTTCTACTGAAGGTAAAGATCAGCTACTGACTGTAGAATACAAGCGATTACATTGATGACGTGGGGTTCTGGAGAGTAACTTCAACAGACGATCAATCCAACAATTTACCCCGTACAGGACTTAGACAAAAAGATAAACAAATACAAAAAGTCTAACCTATACATCAGCTAATCCTATCGAGACACTACACTACTGATATCAGCTGGATTTTGAGATCTTCAATTCCATAATACTACTATGATTTCCCCCAATCTTATTTTTACCCGATAACATGCTGAGTATCATCTGCTGACTCATAACCCAACACGTACTATCCAAATTCAGTCAATTCCCAACTCTCAAAGAAAATAAAAAGACACAAGACGAGAATAAGACAAGAAAAGACAAGAAAAATACAAATACAAAGACTCGAAACAAAGACAAGCAACAACATAAGAATAAAGACAAGATCAAAGACACGAACAAGAAACGAACAAAAACAAGAAACAATACCAGTCATATCCATAATTTGCGCACTCAAAGAACTAGCCAAACATGTCAAACCATGTAAATATGAATCTCATCAAACAAGTAGAGTCGCAAATTTTAGACAAGACACACAAATATCAACTTGGTCAAAAACCTAAGCAAAAGTGGATCTTCCTCACGGTTCACTCAACACTCTCTAATCTAGGTCCGGTCAAGCCACTCAAAGAACATAGTCCACTCTATCACGATAAAAGATTATCACAACTGTAACATCAAGGAGGACATAGATAAATTTTCGTTGGTAAGGGTCCTAGGGGTTCTAAGCTCCAACAAATGTAGATCAATGTCATGCATGTCATACTCGCTTAAAATGAGATAATCAAGAATAGATAAATAATTCCCTTCACTTAAGAATTAAATATCAAATGCTACGTAATATAACAACAAGTACCCTTCAATTAGGCTGATTTTTCCAGGTTTTTTTTTTATCAGCACTGTTCACTATTAACGAAAATCTGGGTACAAATACGAACGGACCTTAGATATTGCTATTCATACACAATTCCGGCCAACAATTAATTTCGTAGCATATACACTAGGTAGGCAAAGGCTATATAAGAAGATCAATCTCACACAAGCATGTAAAATATGCAATGACACGGGAAAAGAGAAGGCTAAAAAGGCATCGGCTAAAATTTTCTGACTAAATCAAAGAATCGGTCAAGGCTTAAATTTAGTTCACTATGGGATAATGTAAGGTAGGAAAGTATTGTCGTGGCCAAATTATTTAATCCCTAGTGCGTCCTATCATTTATCGCAAGTGACTCACCTTTATTGCAACTTCGTGGACAAACACTCTCAAAAAAATTAGTAGGAAGTGTCCTACTTTAAAGGCTCAAATCTAATATATGGAGTGTGTAAAATTCGATCCACTACTTATTTATTATTTGTCAACCCAAATTACATACAAATGTGCAGCAAGCCCTACTCTTCACAACCACTAACATGCTTGCATATTGAAACATAAAGCA
The DNA here is from genome assembly GCA_028984105.1 of Lavandula angustifolia. Lineage (NCBI taxonomy): Eukaryota > Viridiplantae > Streptophyta > Magnoliopsida > Lamiales > Lamiaceae > Lavandula > Lavandula angustifolia. The sequence continues at coordinate 9,906,302 of CM054806.1, read as the reverse complement.
CAAATAAAACAAGCTTAGCAAAGAACAAGAGTGCATCAACAACTTCAATTTTTGGCATGCTTCGACGACACAAAAGAAAGGACGACACAAAGTGAAACGACGTAAAGACCTCCCTCCTTACACTTAAACCCTTGTGTGCCCTCACACAAGAAAAGAAAAGAAAAAGGACGGAGAAACATGACAAAAAACACAAAACAAAAATGAACAAACCTCCTTTCACCTGATCCCTACTAAGATCAAGTGTAGACAAGCAAACAAGACAAAAACACATAAAACACGAAAAATAAAACACAGACTCAAAGACGCAAAAAATAAAAATGATGGGGAAACGACATCACCTATCGCCCCGCCTGGGTAGACGGGGCAGGACAGTCTGCCCTAGCTCATCACACCGGCGACGAATCTTCCTCCTTACACTTAAGTCCATAACGTCCTTCGTAGCCTAGATCTGGAAATACAACACAAAAACAAAGACCAAACAATAATAAAGGAAATTAACGAAAGTAAACTCGGGTTGCCTCCCGATAGCACCTCTCTTTACAGTCTTTGGCTAGAGTATCTCCCATGATCAACTTTCTGATGGTGTACATAGTGGAGTCACATCCACTACCTTGATCACCTATGCAATCTCTTCCCACGGTCTTTATACCACATGGAATCATCATAGGTCTCTCTCCGAAACTCTTTCTCACACTTGGTTGATGCCTATCCACTTGCCAAATGATGGAAGTTTGCTCCCTTGATGCCCTTTGCTTGTCTCTTTCAGGTTGGGGCTCCAGCTTTGAAATGCATGGCTGATCATCAGAAGATAACAGTCTGTTGTAAACGCTCTGCCTGGGCAAGTGGGCGATTCTGCTGTCAGTTTCTGGCGAAGCATAGAGTGCCATGATGCTCTCCTTAATCTCTTTATCCCTCATGTCTTTGTGATGCAGCGGAACATTAGATAAAAACAAGATAGCTAAAAGGGATAGAAAGATACCAATCGAATCCGTTGATTTCCTCGAAATACCGGAGACGATTTACAAATATTAATCAAAGTCCGTTGATTCGCGCACGAATACCGAAAGTTGATCTTCGTTAACCCATTAGTTCAACGCACAAATACCTAGGATAACGGCATCCAAAGCCGGTCCGCCTAGCGGAGGGGAATGGGGGACGAACGGTCGCACCGTCGATTTTCTTCAATCTTCAACTCTACTAAACTAAAACATAAAGATGCCTTTATATAGGCTCACAATAATAAACATTTAAAGTCTAATAATAAATAAAAACAATTATCTATGCTGTCTTTTGAGATTCTCCATCTGATTGTTCGATTTATGTTGTGCCTCTTCATCATTCTCCCCGTCTTGGACAAAATTCGCCCTCGAATTTTCGGTCATCCAAACCTCCCTCAATTTTTATTTTTTTTTTGTGCTGCCAGATCTGGAACGAACACGAAATGGGCGGAGTGCTTCTCGACGCAGGGATTCGGCTCTGATACCAAGCTGATGCAGCGGAAGATTAGATAAAAACAAGATATCTAAAAGGGATAGAAAGATACCAATCGAATCCGTTGATTTCCTCAAAATACTAGAGACGATTTACAAATATTAATCAAAGTCCGTTGATTCGCGCACGAATACCGGAAGTTGATCTTCGTTAACCCATTGATTCGATACACGAATACCTAGGATAACGGCATCCAAAGCTGGTCCGCCTAGCGGAGGGGAATGGGGGACGAACGGTCTCACCGTCGATTTTCTTCAATCTTCAACTCTACTAAACTAAAACATAAAGATGCCTTTATATAAGCTCACAATAATAAACATTTAAAGTCTAATAATAAATAAAAACGATTATCTATGCTGCCTTTTGAGATTCTCCATGTGACTGTTCGATTTATGTTGTGCCTCTTCATCACTTTGGCATCCAAATCATCAAATCCATGTGTGAGAGTGAGTTCCATCTTATCCTGCAGCAAATGTGTCTCAAGATATTCTTGGACAAAGCTCTCAATAACGTCAGTAGAAAGGGCATCTTCATTCTCATGATCATTAGGTTTCTTAAGTGCATTATCAATATGATGATCATAAATTTCATTATGATACTTAACACTTATGAAAACTTCATCAACATTAATCACTGCTCTAATAGTCTTCAAAAATGGCCTACCCAACAGAACACCCGCAGTACCCTCAACTTGTCTATCATTGGTATCTATAACATAGAAAAATCCGCAGGATAGACAAAATTATTAATTCTGACTAGGATGTTCTCTAGTAAACCTATTGGAGCAATGCATGACCTATCAACAAGTTGTATAATCACCTTAGTAGCCACTAACTCCACTCCAGTTTGTTGATTATACACAGAAAGTGGCATAACATTGATAGATGCACCCAAATCACACATAGCTTGCTTAACCATCGCATTACCCATAAGACAAGGTAAAGTAAACATACCTGGGTCCACGTACTTGGCGGGAAACATCTTTTGGATGATAGCCGATACCGAAGTATCCATCAACACCTTTTCGGACTATTGGATTTTACCCGGTATGAAGTCTTTGACAAATTTCCCAAATTGGGGAATCTTCACGACTTCGAGGAAAGGTATGTTGATTTTCAGCTTCTCGAACAACTTCACATAATCCATGTATTCCTTATTCGGTGTCCGTTTCCTCTCCAATGTCTCAGGAAATGGTGGATGCATGACAGTTTTAGGGTCTGTCTGGGAGTTCGACCGTGTCGGACAGTCAGCTCTTCATCCTCAATATTCGCATTGCCGCAGATGCGCGGCTTCGCTCGGCTTGGCCAGTCCGGCAGTCTGTTCTGCTTCAGACCAAATCTTTTGAGGACTCATATTCGGTGTTGGTTCGGACAACTCCTTTCCACTCCTCAACATGAAGTGATTGCAACTATGGGCAGACGAAATTGGCTGAGTCTGAGAAGGTAATTGCCTTTGATTTGCCTTCACTTCATCTAGCGAAGTGGTCATCACAGGCATTTGCTTAGTCAGATTTTCCAAGATATTTTGTTGCTCCCACTTCAATTGTTGCACTTCTCTCTTCACGGCTTGGCTCTCATCATGATTTGAAGTTATTTCCTTCTGCATATGCTTCTGATATGCAATGGCATCTTTTTGAGAAGCAATCATCTCACACATCAATTCTTCAAGCATAGAGGATCCCTGGTCGGCTTGGCCAGGCGGAGGCATGATTGACATTTTCGGCTTCAATGTCATTTGATGCGAAGCTCGGTAAGATTGCTCTGTCATCGAGGGTAGGTGTCCGATATAATTTTTCATAGCGGTGGATGAGTTGTTGTACTTGACTTGTGGAAATTCCACGTGCTTGTGTGTTCGGGCACCTTGCTCTCCATGAATATCCTTGTTGAACTCATTCTCTTTTTTACCGTACATGCTAATTTGACTTACATTAGCCATAGATTGGGATTAGGGTTTGGACTTGCGACGGTAATCGCCCTTGACTTGCCTTCTTTCTTGAATCGAAGAATTCAACTTGGAGATTTGCTTGGATAAATTCTCGACGGTGCTTTGATTATCCCTCTTGGTCTGATTAATCTCCTCTTGCATCTATTGTTGATAGGCAATGGCGTTCTTCTAAGAATTAATCATATCAGCCATCATTTTCTCTAACGAGCTATTCTGGTCCGTCTGGCCAAACGGCTGACTCTACTGCTGAAATTGCCTTTGATGCGGGGGCTTGTAGGGTTGTTGATACCCTTGCTGTGGCGGTGGCTGAAACTGTTGATGCTGATATGTGGGCGGCTGGTATGTTTGTGGTGGATGAATTCTCGGTTGTTGCGGCATTTGATCCTCTTGTCTCCATCTCAGGTTCGGATGAACCTTGTTTTATCCACTCCAATTACCGGCTGCATTAGCATCGTCTCCATGACATTGCAATGAAGTATGTCCTCTCTGACCACATGCTCCACATGTGTGGTTAGCCATCGTGCGTGATGATGAAGAAGAAGAGGAGTTCTTCTCCTTGAACAAACTATCTAATTTGTCTTCGAGTTGGCTGAACTTCTCCTCCATTTTGAGTCCAACTTTCATGTCGATATCGTCTAGAAAGTCTCCACTTTAAAGGTTGACAGATCTTCTTTGCACCCTTGGACCTTTATATTGTGATGTGGACTCAACAAGGCCTTCAATGATTGCCTTCGCATCAATATAGTAGCTATTAGCAAAGCTACCCTTTAATCCGACATTCACCATGGTTTTGGACACATCTGTCATTCCTTGGTAGAAGTATTGTAACAAATCCACATCAGAAAAACCATGGTTTGGACAACTATCAACTAGCTTCCCAAAGCGCTCCCAATATGCTCCAAAGGACTCGTCAAGCTCTTGAGTAATTCCCGAAATCTCCGTTTTGAGTACATTCGTCTTCGATTGAGGGAAATACTTGTTCAGAATTGTCTGACGCATCTGAGCCCAAGTAGTAATTGATCTAGGTTGAAGTCCATAAAACCATGTTCGAGCTCCGTCTTGAAGAGTAAAAGGGAATGCTTTGAGTTTGAAAGCAACCAAATGACCTAACCTGTGCAAATCACAGACCTGACTGAATCCCTCTAGGAAAGAAAAAGGATTCTCGTTCAGCTTCCTATAAAACTTTGGACATGCCGCGACCAAATTCAGCTTCACATCAATCTACTCAGTGGTGGTTATGTTAATTGATTCGGGCAGATCCTGTCCCACGTTCCTTGAACCTGAGTTCATCTTCAGATTGGCTCCTTCTTCGTCAGCCATGATTTCTTTCGAACTGCTCTCTTCAGAAGACAGTGCTCGCTTGCGCCGTAGCATTTACGGTTCGCTAATACTGTCACCAGCTTCTGTTTTGTCCTCCGTCTGAGCACTTGAAGCAGTTTCTGCCTGTGACAAAATTGGTTGCCTTTGTAGCTTTGTTGCCTTCCGATTCCTTTTCGCAGTCCTTTCAATTTCTGGATCGAAATGTAGAAAAGGGCGGGAAGACCTACTCATGCAACACTTAAAAAGCACAAAGGATCAATAGAAAAGTCAGTTAAAAATAACACTGTTCCCCGGCAACGGCGCCAATTTGGTGATCGTTGTTTTCACCAAATAAATCATGCAAAAATGCTAGAACTTAAATCAGTATAGCAAACAGGTATCGAACACAGGGAACAGAGATTTTAAACTTAAAATTCCTATTAACTAAGGGTTGGTTAGCGACTACACAAATTTTAGGATTTTCTAAACTAATGCAAGAAAGTAATAGCAAGAATTAAATACGGAATAAATTGATGCAAAGAAAACGGGTCCAGTAAGATGATTCACACACACACAATCGATCATAGACACTAAAGATAAATTAATCCCTATAAATTAATTAGTTGTAGGATGTCGTAATTAAACTGACACACCACCTATTCCCCCTTAATTATTCGGTAATTGTCATGGTGGGCATTGAAACGACTACTTCTCTAAATTAGATGCAACCTACGTTGGTCGGCAACTAATAGATTTAACACCTAATCAGCTTTAAGAACTAAGGGAACCCGATTTAGGAGCTTACTCATATGGTGGACATCTAATAGTCCCCTACCAAATTAATCCAATTGTTCTAAGAACAATCGTGCTACTTATTTAGCCTAATCCCACGAGAAATAATGGAAGTACTAAATTAGCTATGAATTAAACCAACCTAGGGTGATCAATCCTAAATTAATTAATCCAATTAATTAACCTAGATTAATTTGGAACATAAGTGATTAATTATTAAAGCCTAAGTCTCACGAATTCATAGAAGTGTGTGTTTCACATCTCGCCGACCCTAAAGGAATTAGCCGCGCATAACGGCCCGGCCGGGCGAACGGACAAGAAACCAGGGGTAATATTAAACATGCTTTGAAATTCGAAATAAATACACGAAAATAGCATAATTATACGATCGGATCGAACACGAATAGGAACGAAAACTGAAACTTAAAGATCAGAAAATACCAATTCAAAGCATCCAAATCCAAACTACGAATACGAAACCAGGACATTGTTTGTTTCTCCATAACTAAACCTAAACGAAAGTAGAATCTGTAAATCTGAACGGATATGAAGTTGGCTGCCGATCTCTCCCTCTCGCTGATCTCTCTCTCTCTCGTTGCGGCGTGAATAAGATGATCGAAAAAGGAACGATGATAAGGATGATCTCTCTCTCGCTGGCGGTATGAAGATGATGATAGTCTCCCCTTCGGCTGCGTGATATGATGGATAATAAAGATCAAAGATGTGGTGTAGAAAAATGATGATAAAGATGTTGTGGTAGACGTGATATTCTCCTCTCCCCTTTTATTCACGTCCGCTCCTCCCACTTATCTAGGGTTTCTTGTTGTTTCCTTGTAGAAATAGAAATCTTATCCAAGTATGGAAATATATTATTGAATATATTATATCCAAATATTTCCATACTCCTTCTTTCCTTATCCGTCACTTTCCTTCTACGTAAATTTCGCCCAAATTAACCCTTTAATTCCTTAATTTTGTGCATGTCGCCACATCATCATATTATTGCCACATAAGCTCGGGAATCTGCAAAACAACACAGAAAAGCAATCCAATCGCCAAAACTGGCGCCAAAACAACGGAATTTGAATAGTACGAATTAAGACTCATCAAGTTCTAGTGTTCCTCGTTGTGTATGCTTTGAGTTCGCTAGAGTTTGTAGGCTATTATGCTTTATGTTCCCCTTTGTTACTTCATTACATGGAAGACGATCTCTTATACTCGTGACTTGTGATTAGATCCGTTATAGGGAATCTAGATACATGGCAAACACGATAAGAAAAATGACATTCTCTTCAAATTTGAATTGCACTGTAGAGATTCTCTCTTTTTCAGAGTTCAAATGTTAACTGTTGTCACAACTCCATTTTTGGAAGAAGGGGGTATGACGGGGTGGTGTGAAATATATCGAGATTAAAGAGAAATAATGATTTATATTCGAGGAAAAAAAATAAATTTAAGAAATTAAATTCTTGAGTCTTCAAATTCGAGATTCATCCAAAATACAATAAACTTCGGTTCACGAGGAGAGACCATAGGTCGAAAAATAATAACGTTAAATCTAATGTGGCAATCGACAAAACACTTCATTTCCCAAGAGGGGCAAACAACAAGGAGGCATAATGGGAAGCACTTGATGGGAATCACTTGATTAAACTGCAACCCTCGCCCTTGGCTCTGTCCGTCAGCAGTAACCGTTCAACTTGAAAAACATTTTTGAAAAGATTTTGGGCTAAGTACTAGTGTACTCAGTGGGCTAGCATTTTATGAAATCATTTTATTAAAAGAGCTATTTTCCAAAGCATAAATGTATAGCTTAGGAGGTTTTAAAAGGAAAAGAACTCCTAAGTATACGAAAAATATTTAATTTCATTCGCGCGCGCGTGCCGCGTTCTTTTAGTTACTCTTGTAATCTCGGAAAACATCCTCATCAGATCCAATTTTATCTAGGGACTCGAGCCGTTACTCATAGTACCCTTTTTAAACTTTGGATATCAAGTCTGTCCCTAGATAATCCATTACAAAAGTTAGTGCACAATAGAGATCGACCCACTGCACAATTAACGGGGGTGTACACAATTCCAGCCTGATGTATTAGGTCAGAACAAGAACCTCGATCGACCATGCAAGAGCATTAACCTTAATCGAACGCGTATAAAAATATTTCAATGGATAACAACATTGCATATAATTTAAGAGTTTAATACCTCAAAATATTTTTAGAGGAAAATAAAGTCCACCTTATAGCGCAGTATTAGTATCCCATAGCGTTTTCTGAGGTTACTGTCCTTCCTCAGGGGGTCATACAAGATAGACCTAAATTCCGTTAGGTTTCAATCCCAAAATCATAGAATTTCTTCAAATTCTAGACCACTAAGTTTGCCTTTAGCGAATAGGGTTTTCGGCTACAATGGACAGATTTTATTTCGCTACAGTTCTCATAAAACTAAGGTTCCTTTTCAATATTGTCATGTGCACACATGTCTTATGCGATTCGGTTAAATATGGAGCATTTTACGTTCATCAACTTAGGTGGGTTAGTTGTTGGGTTAAACTTAGAATTATAAGCTTTGATATGATTTTATGGTGACTTCCAGTTTAAATTCTGGGCGATTTGACCATTGGTTTCTTGTGGAAGTTTCATGTCCGGACTCTACTAAAAACAGGTTACAAGACCTTTAAATTATTTGCTCGATCAGATGTCGGTTTGATGCCGAGTTCAGCTTGTAAACTCGTTCTAGTGGAAACGTCGGTTGTTCTGTCACTTGTGTTTTGTGGGCTTAAAACTATTTGTTCGGCTTCCATTATGTGTGTTTAGTATACTTGGGAAGCTAACGAGATGAGCTTTCTAATGATATAGAGTTCGCTGAATTTCGATAAGGAACGAAGCTTGTAGGTAACTTTAAAGTCGACCAATCTGCATAATCCGAGTGAAGTAGGGTGTTTCAGTGACGCATTTTCTCGGTTGCGTAATTTCTCGATACCAACTCCAGATGACGAACGCACGACTTTTAAACATAGCTTGAATAATGAGGCTTAAGATGGTATGGGGCTTGGGGTTATTAGTTTACATGGTCGTTCGTAAAAGAACTCGCAAAATGGTTGATGGATAAACCTTTTTTTTATTCAACTCTTAAATTTTCTGGTTGAGTGTATTTCAAGCCATCTTCGAGCAAGTGTATTTCAGCGATCGGGACTTGGTTTTATGAACAGGAAGATGTTCCGGAAACCTTGTAGAGTAACCTTTTCGATGGTTTAAGTTTCAAATTTTTTGGTTCACAAGTCCTTTCAAAAAATGAGTCGTAATGTGGCTGGTCGCAAGACAGGTTAGGCTGACATTTCGTTGATCAAGTTAAGGGTGATTTGGTCGGGGCATATCTTTTTGACCGAAACTCCAATTCACGAGCGGAGAGATATTATGGAAAGCTTGAAGTAAGGGCTTTCTTGGGATATGCTATTTGGGCTTTTTAGTTCTTTGTAGCGTTCTGATTCTCGATCGGAAGAAAGTTGCTTCGTTGATCGACAAAGCAGGGGCTGGTTTCGCGGGCGTGTTTGACGGTGTATAACTTTTCAGTTTGTGCTCCAAATCATGAAATGAGGTATATTATGCCAAGCCGGGAATGGGTTCTTTACACTGGTACATTATTTTGGATTTTACGGTTCATGGGATCGATCAAAAATTGAGTCGCAAAGTTGCATTTTAAATGGCAATTTTTACGTAGAAAAATCTGGGTTTGGAGTAGCGTTTCTGGGCCATTTTCATCAAGGTATATCGAGGCACCATTTCATGAACCGAAGATGCATTGAAAAGCCTATAAAAGCAGCTTTCTAGTGGTATATTCTTTTACAGTTTTAAGTAGGTAGAAGTAAGCGATATTAGAGCTTAAATGTTCTGTTTCGGTTTTAGCAATCAGTTCGACAGCTGAACTTTGCGCTTCATACCTCCTTGTTCTCAGTTCCGAAAAATACGCGAAGCGTGTCTTTGGAAAGCCAACGAGAAGGGCTTCCTAACGGTATGTGTGTCGATAGGTATCAATCGGTTTTAGAGGGTTTGGGGATCGTTTAAAAATGGTCGTTCCACTGCTTGCAGAACATGGGGCAATTTAAGGAGCTGTCTTCGACAACGAATAATTTCTCGGTTTGAGGTCCTATTTACAAACGGTTTGTGGCATTGAAAAGCTTATAATAAGGGTTTCGTAATGACATCTAACTTGCTAAGTTTTCTGTTAGATAGGAGGCCTAGATAATGAGCTCAAATTCGTCATTTTACAAGGGATTGGTGCATATTTCAAAAAGAACGCAAGACATTATCTTAGGCATTTTATCAAACATTTAGAGGGCATCAATGGATCATACAATGATTTAACATTTAGGAGGTTCGATTTGCTTCACTTAACATCAAACAGCCATGTCATTCTACACAACAACCTAAAACAGACCGACAACCCCAAATTCTTACGAACATACATAAATCATGCATCACATGAATTCGTATCCTGAAAGAAAAATATAGTTTAGAAAGGGAAAACTTGTAGATTTTGGTCACAACCAGATCACAGTCCGATCTTGGAATCGAAATGAAGAAGATAATACGCAAATTTACACGGAAAATACTTTACCCTAGGTTTCTTCTTCTTATTCTTCTTTTGACTTCGAACTCGGTTCCTCGACAACATTTCTTCCGCCTCCTACAGGTGTTGCTCGCGAGAGTTTTTGTGAGTGAGAGAGAGAGTGTGTGGGTGGGGGGAAAAGAGTGCAGCGCGGTTGTGAAGATTTAAGTGTGTCTTCTCCAATCTTGCACTCCACAAACGTTTCATTTCTCTTATCTGTGACAGTAGTACTACTCGACCTTATTAACACATATGAACTTAATCAACCGGCCGGATTTAGTGTGTTAATCCTTACGAGTTCCTCAGGGATATTATCAACCCTTTTAACAAAGATAAGGTTGCGAGATACAGAAAACTAACCTGAGCCACAAATGACTTCTAACACCCAAGACATGTAGATTCGGTCGTGATGACATTCACCATAGTAGGTCTAAGTGATAGTTAGCCAAATGCACTCAGCTGAGGTCTTATCAAGCTTAAGACCAGCTAAGTCACTGAGATCTTTGTTCCACTAGTGGTTCATCACTAAGGTTAGTCAGAAGAATACATCTCACTATTAAACATCAATACGTCACCTTCAGTGTACCAGCATTGACAAACAATAAAGACAAGTCACTTCTTATCTAAAATGCAGCTTTAACCGACAACTTATCCTTAAGTTTTCTCAGCTCTGATAACTATTTATATCTTGTTAGTTCAACCAATTGTGTAGTCTTCTGTGATCTGCACGACACTAGACAATCTAATTTTTATACAAGATAAAGGATTAAGCATGTGCAAATATATATATGCTAGGTAGGAGAATAAAACAGTGGAAAAGAAAAACACATTGTATCAAGCATAAGATTTGCTTCCAGTATACAAAATCCCAACATGGATAATGAGCAATGTTCGGTACCCCCTCCCTGTGTGGCGGAGCAGCATTCAATCTATGGCGCTGATTGCTATGTAATAAGGAATAAAATATTGCGCCCTCACCACCAGCATGCTTTTCCCGTAGAGGTAAGCGCTTGAGGTCCAAAAATAAGGGTTTATCCTATCGCTTTTGACACGTGGCTAGGTCTTCTCCAACGGATCTTTTCATGACTCAAGACTATAAATAGATATTGATCTTCAAGTGTTAAAAGACACCGGTAACACGAAGCATTCAAGCAATCAAACCTCTAGCATTCTCAAAGCTCACAAAGCGAAGAACTCTCTTAGCTATAGAAATTTGTTTAGTTCTTCTATCTAGAGTACCATAGTTCTCATTCTCTATTCTCTAATCAAACCTTGTTAGATCATAATCTATGAACCCAAAGAGTTCATATCCGAACTATTCTCAGTTGGAGAATCTTAAACATTGTGTTTGAACACATTGTAAAGTCGCTAAGACTATAACTAGCGATCTGTCCAGTTCATGGATCGACTGAGACTTGTTCAGTATAATCTATTCAAGATCTCTTGGTAATTCAGGACAGTGGAAGTATGATCTTGCGTATCAAAACCACTTTTAAAAACTGCGTGTCTTATTTACTGTTTTATTGCTTATTGTTCATCTTGCATAAAGCTGCTTAGTAAAATTCATGAGTATGGATTTTAACCTCCTAAAACACGCATAAGTATAGCTAAAACAGTTTCCAGAAAAAAAATAATCATTTTTAAGAGAGAAGAATAAAATCAGGCTTACACTAGTCTACACTTTTTCTTGTACTGAGTCACTTATGGACTGACTGAAGTCAGTAAACAGTGTTCAGTATCTTGAACCACTCTACCCACACGATTAGAAAGTTTATTTGGCGAGATGAACCATTCAGTAAGTAAACTCAATGATAGACTGAATTTCTTGTTTAAGTTTGAACTTTGACTCGGGTGTACTGGACCAACAGGTTTCTCTGATGCCACAGAGTTCTGAAATTTCACAAGTCATTTGTCAAAGTACAGTCGGTCATCAAACGAGACTTTCCCTAAGCATGAGTCAAGAATCATCATTGAAACTTTCTTTCAGCATGAGTCAAGAATCATCATGAGAACTTTTCCTAAGCATGAGTCAAGAAGCATTCTATTCATTTGTCAAAGTTGATGTTTAGTTGTTTAAGACTTTTATATTTCTTATTTATTTACTTTCTCAGTTTAATTAAAGTAGTATACACGTTCCTAATTAGAGTTATCATCATTTTTTGCTGCTCTATCAAATAATGAAATTGTTTTTCCTGCATATCCAACAGGCTACGACTTCAGTTTGTGTATAAAACAACACATGAATTCTTACCGTTTCTTCTGCCACAAGATACAATTTAGCCGTTTCAACGATTCAAAAAATTGAAAGTGAAATTCGAACCTTTTTATAACGGTTTCCAAACTAAATCGTCTCGACCTAATTTGGGTTTAGTTATAGTTCCAATTGAACAATCAGTACTGACGGTTTCTTTTTTATAGTTTTTTTTTTCAATTATAATTCATTTTTACATAATAAAAGTAAATAGAACTTGCAAATTAAAATTGAAATTTTTGTGGAAAAACATAAAATCACTCTTATTTTTTAATTAAAAATAAACCTAACAAAATAAAATTAGTTTTAACCAATTTAATTAAATGTTGAATGATATAAAGTTATATTCCTTTAACTAAATGAGGGTTAAAAGAGTAGAAAAAGAAAAGAGAAGAAAGAAAAATGACTTAATGAGAATGAGAAAATGATAAAATTAAAAGAAAAGGAAAACGAAGAAGGAAATAAAAAAACAGTAGTAAAAAGGAGACTTGAGTTTGAGCGGAATTTGACCCTTCACTTTTTACAAATAATCAAGAAATTTAACCAATAGACCAACTGCCATATCATAAAAAAATATGTAGGGAACATTCTTACAATCCTATTATTTTTTTTTAGATACTGATGCAAAAAAGAATTGGGCTTCTAGTGTTCATTTTTAATTGTAGTAATTAATGGGCTTTGTTGTTTTCGGCTTTTAGGGTGTGTTTTAGTTGTTCTATAATAGTACATTTGAAGATTGAAGAAATCGACATGCTTACGTTCGTCCCCCAATCTCTGCGGACTGACTTTGGATGTTGTTATCCTAGGTATTCGTGTGTCAAATCAATGAAACTTTGATTAATATTTGTAACTGGCTCCAGCATTCCGATGAATCAACAGATTCAATTAGTATCCATTTATCCTATTTATCTATTTTGTTTTATTTAATCTTCCGCTGCATCAGTTTCGTATCAGTTTGGCATCAATTTAGTATCAGCTTAGTGTTGATTGTATCTTCATTCTTCAATGATCCTAGCACATGTACGTCTACTGGAAGTGCTTTTTGGCTCAATAGTTGATTCTTTTTCATATGTGGAATCTTGTAAGTGTTGTGTCCCTTAGCCTTCATTATTTTTACCATGCAACTTTGTAGGGATAAAAATACCTCGTTGAGTGTCATAGAGGAGAAATCTTCAAAGAACTTATAATTAATTGCATCCACTAATTAATATACATTGTAACTTCATGATTCAACTTGAATGCTTTGAATAACTCTAAACCATCAAAGATCATTCACATTGCATCCGATAATTAGGTAGTTGATTAATGATTCTAATATCAAAACAATTTGAGCTTGCAACAACTTTGAATTCTGGATCTGTATCTTTGATTGATGTGAAGCATTCAATTCTCTTGCTGGATGAAAATCATTTTAGGTGCAAAGACATGTTACTTTTCTTTAACTCCTAGAATTATCCACAAACAAACGCATACCTACTTAGATTAATTTCAATTACGTGCTCTGTTTATAACTGAATTATTTGTCTTCAATTAGTTTACCTCTTTTATGCCAAAATGTGGAAGTTGTATGACTGCAGCTAAGAATGAGATGTTCTTGGGCTTCAGCCAACTAGTTAGATATTTTTTTGTTTTTTTATATATATTTTTTTAAATCTCTACTATTCTACCAGCAACCTTCCATCTTATTTGTGAATCTGTGTTATTGAACAGTCTACTAAAAACACTCTTACATTGGATTGTAGTGTAAACTGCAATCTGCTATTGTTGTGATGAAAGCAAGACTTGAATTAGTCACATTGTTTGAGCATTCTGAAACTAATAATTCAAATCCTATCAAATAATTCTTGCAGTCTTTACAAGAATTAGAAGACCATAACTTTGTGATCAAGCACTCTTTGATCACCTCCTCCTTAGTGATGGATTATATTGGATTTGTCTCTAATGTTTTAGCTGGTCTATTTTTGGAGTTCCTTAGATCTACCTCTTCCTTTGTGAATAGGAAAATGCCTATCTTTTCATCAAAGATTATATTTCCATCTTCTCCAAATAGGGGGCAACAGACAACACATATAAACACAACTTTTTGAATGATTTTTTTTTGTTTTGGCATGATCTCTGTGGCTGTACTGCTTCGGGTGTTAAGTAAAAAATTGTGTGCTGCCCTAGTAATGTAGAACCATTTCTCGTCTATGTATATTGTGTTGTTCATGATTTTGAACATTGGAGTGTTTAGCATCCTGCCAAACTCAAGAGAGAACTTCAACCGAAGCAATTTGTATGAGTTTTGATTAGACCTTTCTTAATCCATCTCCACACGATGATCTGACTGTGCTTATCACGGTTGTGAGTCTTCTAATTGTCAATCTCTTCACTAGCTCCTGAATTAAATCAATATCTATCTGTAATTTTTGCTTCTTGGTGTTTTAGGTTTTGTACTTTGTAAATGGATGAATTCACCATTTTCTCTTTGTTTTTTTGCTGCAGCCCAAAGATGACTCACGGTCTTCCGACAGCAAGCCCATCGACTAGCAGCTTCATTCATCTTGCCCTTCGCAGGCTACCCTTTCTTCTAATTGTTGAGCATGAATTGGACGATGGAGTTCCTCTCCCCTATAGTTTGGTCCTTCCTTCTTACCATGTGTTGTGTATTTGGATGATGTATTTTTTTTTAAACTCTTAACTAAGTTTTTTTAACAACATTTGAAGTTTTTGTCACATCAAACAATAATCTCATTTTTGTTTGACCACGTTTATTCCTTATCTTGCTTATTCCACAATATATCTTTCCACATTATTCCTGAAATAAACAAAATAAGAAAATCCTCCAAACATATTTTGTAATAAATGAAAATACAATAACACAGAATCTTAGAATCGATGAAAGCACATTTGATGTTCATCCGAAAATAAACATTAATATTGTCACAACTTTTTTTGTGACAAAGATAACCTGCAATCTCTAACGAAATGAGCACAGATTAAATCCGCTCTTGTGCACGAACCTGCGAATAACAATAGGAGGTTAACCACCCTAGGCTAATCATAGGTAATGTACTTATACCTATTTATAGTATTGAAATTTAAAGAAAAAAGTAGAAATCGTGCTTACTCAAGCCTAAACGAAGGTGAGATTTATGCGGACTAGGCCAATTTTTCATTCCGATTTTTGCCTTGGGGTCTTATGTATATGTAAGTACGTACGAAGAAAAAATATAACAAATTAAAATAATACTGAGAAAATTGAGAACATGTGAAACATGCAAAATGAAAATTGACGGGTGAATTTTCCGTGCAAATATTTTTAAGAACATAGAGCATTTTTTTGGAAAGAAACGAATACGGTATACTCTTACACATTTTCAGTTCATAATGCTACTTCTTGACTTTTTTCCTCGCAATTATCCCGTGAGTATATTTATTCACTTTTTTTTTTAGGTTTTCCATGTAAAGATGTTGTGTATTGTGTCCAAACTTATTGGCTTGCCCACGAAAAACTTATAGCTTCTTGGAAATATTAATCGACTAAAGGAAATAAATAACAACTCATTCTTGCACTAATTTGTTAGGACAATCGTATGCATATTGAAAGGAAATAAATCAAGCATTTAATGCTAAGTTGACTTGGTTTTGATTAAGCCGTCTTTGACCGCATGTTCGAGCCTCTAAACTTGCAGATTTTCGAATAACAGCTTGGTTTTTACAAAATTTTCCAAACGAGAAAATTCGAATAAAAAATAATACCAACAATTACAAGAAAGCTAAAAGTTTAAGAAGATTTAGCGAACTTGTCACAATTAAGATTAAAGGTAGAACACTTTCAGTACAGCCGATTACTAGTGTCAAATCTTACAATATTACATAACAGAAATAATTAAATAATAATATTAAAATAATGAAGAAGACAAACAATAGAGTCTAGAAAATGATCAATATGTAGTAATTTTTATTTATGTATCTATTTATCTTCTTCTAAGTCGACTCAATAGGAGAAGGCTCTGGTTTTTTTCCGGTGACTGGACCTCTTGCTGTCGTCACTTGTGCTCTTGTCTGTGAATCACAAAATAAAAGGATTACTAATTGAATTTTCTTCTCTTTTTTTTTTATAATATAATCAATTAAACACGTCCCTTAGAATTATATAAGCTTCCATGGCAAAATAAATCATACCACGATTTTGAGCTTTGGTACTTCTCCATCGTTTTCCTTTGCTGAAAACATAACATAGTTAAGAGCACTTTAGTGGGTGTATAAAACAATAAATGAATTAAGAAATAAAAACCAAAAAAGAAATTATAGGAATTAATACATATATTCTCACCGCTTCTGCTGCCGCAAGATACAATTTCAACAAGATTACTTAAGCCTTTCTTCATATTTTCGACAATATTCACCATTTCACACACACACAGAGAGAGACAGAGAGAGAGAGAGAGAGAGAGAGAGGTTGTGTGCACAACTTGGGAGCTGACGATGATGGTTTTATAAGTAAAAAACATCCGCAACGCGTGTGTTAGTAACAAGTTTTCTTGAAATAATAGCCTTCCACCAACGACCACATATTTTAATCACGTGGTTCACGAGATGAAACACTGCCATTTCTTTTTGTTAATTTTGCAATGTAGTTGGATTGTGTATTGGTATAAAAAATAGGAAAACAAATGGAATATTTTGTGTATGGCTATATATTATTCCCTCCGTCACGGATGAAACGTCCCATATTCTATTTCGGGGTGTCCGTCCCGATTGAAATGTCCCCCATTCCTTTTTTTGGAAATAATTAGTCATCTAATTACTTATGTGGGATCCAAAACATTGACTCTACCCTACCCACTACCACACACCTACCCACTCCCCCTTACTCTAAAAGTACAATTGGGCCTCCATTCATTACTTCCAAATTACACCGCATAAATTACTGCACCGAAAAGAAAGAGGACGTTTCATCCGGGACGGAGGGAGTATATTAATATTAGTGGAATAAAATAAAATAAATACAGTTAACAATAAATCTTTTGAGCAATCATCTATGCATCTAATATGTAGTAAAACTCAATGATAAAGAAGTAACGAAATAACATTTCGTGATGAAAAATCCGAAATCAAATCTCAGAAAGAGATATTTTTGTTTGTTTTTCCGAAAAAAGGATTTGGTATTCGGGGAGGACCAAGTCTACCCCAAATGATAGATATGGGTTTATTAATTTATTAGTAATTATTAATAATATTCATTGTGCCACTGACAAAAGACTTCTATTTCTATAGTTATGTACTATGAATCTGCAGAAAACAATTACTAGTTTGTCTGGTGAAACATTTCATAATAAGATTTATTTGATTAACAAAATTAGAAGTTAAGATCTCTAACAAGATAAATAAAAGGCAAAAACACCCTTCTAATTTTAGTTGGTGTACTGAAATTCAAATAGAGATGGTCAGGATTCTGGACCCGGTCCAGATCCGCGGATCCAAATTCATTTTTTCAAATTTGAATCTTTAAAATTTTGTATTCAATGAGTCTCGATCGGATTTGAATTTGTTTCTCAAATTTCGAAAATGTATCTGAGTTTTGCCTTTTGAGATCAGGATCCGCTCCAAATTCGCCAATATTATTAGACTTATAATAATTTAGCTAAAATGGTGTTGTGCTTATAAGAGTTTATGATTCATTTAATAAATAGAAATGATAAGATTGAGAAATTAGTTATGGAATTTAAGTCTTTCACCATTTTCAGTCTTAAGATTATTTTTCAGAAAAAGGCTCAAATACATCTTCACTTGGACAATTGTAATATTTTCATAGTGTTATAATTTATTTAAGATGATTGTATTGTTGATTATAATATTGTGTTATTATGAAACTAGTCAAATTAAATAAACTTTAGTGACTTTAAGATTAAAATAATTTTAGCTAGGAACTATACGGATCTAAGTCTAGATCCAAGACCCTGTGAATCCGATGAATCTCAGTTTGAATCTTATTATTTGGGATTTAATGGATCTTGAGCAAATCCAGACTAATGTATGTTTTCGAATCTAGATCTATCCTTAAATACAAATTACATAATAATATTAAGAAACTTGTGATCTAGGAAAATCATCTAACTTTTTTAGAAAAGAAATAAAAAATTTTACGGTTAACCAATTTCCCGCGGGCTGTGCAGCAACGTGAAAATTATCCACACATCTAGAAAGATAAATTATATACCCATAATAGAATTTTGGAACTTGACTTGTGGTAAAATCATTTACAAGCGAAACATCACTTGTATTTTATTGACCAAACTAAGGCTTTAAATAGCATTTCTTTACAAAACTTGAACGGACACGTTATAACAACTTAACGTGATAGTTTAACTAACAAAATTGAAGACAAATATCCTAATGAATAGAACTTATTAAACAAATGCCCTAAAATTCCTCTTAAATAGGTTTTGCATAACATAGCAGCTTCTTGAATCTTCTATGATAAACTGTACTCGATTGAGTGTACTGAAGGATCAAACTTTCCAATGTTGGATTCGCCACCAGGTTTCGTTGTATTATCGTCACCGGTGGATTCAACAGGAGCGGCGTCAGGTTTGTCGGCGGTGGCTCCACCTCTCGCAGTCGATGGTTCTGCCTCGAGTGTCGATAATTTCATTTTACCAGTCTGCCAATTACAAAAGATGACATTAAGATGATGGTCATAAAATATAAGCTTTTCTTTCAAATCATACCGCGGTTCTCAGCTTTGATGCTTCTCCATCATTTCCTGAATACATAGAAAACTAAAGTGTTATGGATATTGAAAACACTCCTGTATTAACATTTTGTCTAAATTTTAAAATTTAGCTATAGTTTTTCAGATTTTATTACCGCACCCCCAAAATTATTGCACAAAGAACTGAGTAAGATTAAGAACATACATATATATATATATATATATATTCTTACCGCCGGCATGCTCATGAGCCGTAGCAAAGGCTGCTAGGCAGACACACAAGACCACAACGATGAATATTGTACGAGAACCCATGATTATTAGTTTCCTTATTACTTTATAAGTTTTTTTTTTTTTTTGGCTTATTGTGCTAATGTTTCTTTTTATTTTGCTTTCGGGAGAATTACAACTACGTATTTATAGAGGAGAATCTTGAAAGTTAATTATCCAGTATTGTGGATTGCGCTCTCGTCCATTCATTTATTTTGGAAAAATTATATAGTTGTTTGGCTAGCCACCTTTTCCTCTCAACCTTGCATGTGGCCGTATGATAAAAACTTAAAAGCTCTTCAGATTTAATTCTGTGAAGCAATATCCCCCCAAAAGAGTATATAATGCATCTGCATAATTTGTTTTCCAGTTTTTACTTACCAACTTAATTGTTTTATGACTTTTATCTATCTAACAAAACTTAATTAATTTGACCGTCTAACAACAAATATCACATGTTTGGATGGCACCGATGATTTTAAGTTGAGTCTATTACATGATTAGACTAGTACTATCAATTGTCTCTTTGGAATTTACATCTATTACATAAGAATGACGGTTATGCATTATACAGCCACATAGTCATTATGTAAAACCTCGTTTTAACCCTCCTTTTTCCTTTCAATATTCATATTTTGAAAGTGCATTTGTATCTGAATTAAGGTATGATGACATTACCAAAATATGAATTGTATATGAGTCCAGTAGCTACTAATTCTTTACGAAATGAAATATTATAATCTTTACATTTCCCAAAAGAATAATACATATATTAAAATAGAATAGAATACAAATTTCAATGGTTATATCAATATTTATGTATTATAATGTCTGAGATTCGTCAAAAATAAAATTTGATTAGAAAAAGACAATTAATGGGCTTATAGATTTCATACAGAATGGTTGTCTAGCTTTACTGTTGTTTATAGAAAATCAACCCATAACACCAATTAATGCGCAATTTTTTATCTATTGGTAGTACTGGACCTACTGGTGGAGAATATTATTATATTTCCTTTTATCGCAACTCAAATCTTGAAAATGCAGGCTAGATTTAATTGTTCAAACACTAACAAAGTATTTATAATTGATCTCTCTCTCTATATGAGAATGTTTAAATGTGAACATGCTCTTATTATGTAAACGTGTGAATATTACACTTTAAAGACAAATCTACTGCACTTTATAGAGGATAATATTGCATATTTTAAATACTGCACTTTCAAAATGATTAGATCGCACTAAAGGACATTTTTGTAATCTGACACATAAAGTGCAGTATCTTTATTTTGAAAGTGCAGTACATTTGTCTTGAAAGTGCACTATTCACACATTCACACAATAAGGATTGTTCACACGGGAATAACTCAATATATATATCAGAAATTCAAAATATCAAGCATGAAAGAACTGAAAGTTGAATTGTAAAGACAAAAAGAAATTGTCTATACATCAAGCGGAAGAAAGTGTACTGGTTGTTGCTTGCAACAATACAAATCTCGATGGGTTTTCTTTTTCATCAATGATCTACAAAATTCTATGCACAAACTAAACAAGGAAAATAAGTCGTATAAAAGAACCTCCTCTATCTATGTGTGATCTTTTACCGATCTATTATATTTCCCTCAAAGAATAAGAAAGCGTACATTATACCCGTACAAAGAAAATACTCAAGTCGGGTCCATTGCTCTCACCTTCGGGGGTCAAAATGTACAGCGTCTCTGAGTGCTTATACCTGACTACCCTATCAAACTGCCACCGCATGTACGTCATCTCTCCTTCACCACCCTCCACCTCCGTAGGCGTCGGCAGCACCCCCGCCCCATCGACATTGCCTTCAGCACCTCCATCGCGTACAAATCCTCTTATGTCGCCCCCCTTCTCACGCCATAACTAATCATCAAAGATATCAATGTATTGTGTCAGATTATCAGACACGAAAATCACCACTTTTGTTATGTTGGTGGCTCAAATCCTATTTGACTATTTTCCCACATCGAATAATTAATGATGATGGGTCAATCACCACTTTATTATGTTGGTGGCTCAAATTATATTATTATCCCACATCGAATAATTAATGATGATGATCATTAATTTTACTTATATATAGATAGGTTCTCTAATTGTTTTAGGTGTGCTTCTACGCTTTCATAGCCCACATGTTATGAGATTAGTTAGTTGGACTAACTGACCATGTTTTTGTGTGTATGTGTTTTTTGGGCCCAGGACCACATTCCGGAGGTCCGTTTTGTATTCTCCGCTTTATTAGTGGATTGTTTCTCCGCTGCCCATTTATTGAACCACATTAAATTCTTTGTGTCTATCTCCTTTTCTCTTTGTGTTATTCTTTTTTATTGTCTCCGTTGGGTTCCAAAAACCCGTTCATCACATTTTGGAGGGTCCAGAGATCCTAACAAGTAGTATCAGAGCCAAGGTTTGGCTCGTGTGACATGATAACAATAACAAAGATCGTGGTTCAAAAAATTTGAAAGTATTTGAAGGAGGTGGAGCATGATTGAGGATTAAGAAGCATCTTGAAGTGAAGTTTTCACTTTAATTAGTAATTAGGATACCGTTTCGTCAAGGAAGATTATGAAGATTTAACGGATTATCCTAAGGGGGAACAATGCTTCGACTTTGTTGGTATTCTGATTTAGCTTATTGAGGCTTTGACTGAGGCTTTTGCGGAGGCGGTGGAGCAAGATCATTATTTGTTCACAATTAGAGTTTCGTCTATGTAGAGATTTGTTATACTAGATTGGATATTGGAGTTTTTGCCATCGTGGAGATTGTTATGTTGGTGGCTCAAATCCTAGTAGACTATTATCCCACATCGAATAATTAATTGTTGGGTGATGATTCAGTCCCCAGCAACAACACTAAAATAGTGGGAATGATCAAGTCTTCTCAGTTGATAACTAACTCAGTAGCCCTGTGCTCTAAAAACTTACTGAAGATTTGAAGATCTCAAAACCCTATATTGATTGGTGAACCTTTCTATTGTAATCTATTTTCTGTCTCTGAGGTTTCAGACTCAGCAGACACTCTGCTCTGGTTCAGGCACTCAATAGATTATCTGCCTCGGCTGCAGTAGAAGACTCGGTGATCTTGGACTCGGCGGCGAGATATTGAAAGGAGTCAGTGGAACTGAACTCAGCAGGAGTAGTTCACCGAACTCAGAGCTGTAAAGCCGACTCAGCAGGAGCATGCTACTGAATCAGAGATTAGACTCAGAAACGGCTAGACAGTCTTCTGACTGTCAGGATCTTTAAAGTCATATCAGCAGAGTCAATACGAGGAAGAGAGAAGTCAGCTTCAGATCTCTTTGAAGTCTGTTCTGTCTCAACCACTTTCTGAACCTCGACCAATGACAAGCAGCCACCTGTCCGATATCTATTAAAGCTGCAAGTCAACAACTTTGCAGAAATGGAGGGAAAGGACACTGCTACCATACTTCGAAAGAGCCATTAGCTACCCAAAAGAGAGAGACAAAGGATCTTCGTCTCCAACGGATCTATCCTAATCTCTTCTCTATAAATAGAGGGATAAATCAAATTGAAGCTCACCTAGAACTCACGAGAAACCTTCGCATACACGAGGACACACAGAGCATTCAAGAGCAAATTCGAAAAAGTCTAAGTCTTCCGCAAGAAGTTCGAAGAAACAATCTCCGGCGAAAGACTACATTTCTGCTCATAGGGAACCAAGCTGAATTGAATCATACAGCCTCTAGTATCCAAACGACGTTACACGAACCTAAAGCTTATACTCAGCTGTTCGTCGTTCTAGAAGCCACCTTCTTGTTCTCTATCCCTCTAACCTAAGCTCAACCGTTTAAATCTATAGCTTAGACGAAGGAGTTCACTTCCGAACTGATCCTTACTGTAAAGGACTCCTTCACTGTTGGAGAGTTTTTCAAACACTTAGTTTGATAACCTTGTAAACTGAGACTTGCTCAGTATAAATCCCAAGACCAGTGTTTGTCCAGTGTACAAACCGACCGAGACTACCTCAGTATAATACATAGCCTCCTGATCTTTCGGGACAGTGGGCGTAGGATTGTTGGATCCGAACCACTTTAAAAATCTCTGTGTTCTGTGTTCCTTATTTCATTATTGCATTGATTTACTGTTCATTCTGAAAATATCTTTTAAATCATTCAACTGAGTTTCAGCAAACTTAACAGACTGCACTAATCTACTGAAACTATTTTGATACAAATGTTTTCATAACTCAACTAAATTTGGGCCTACACTTTTCCGCACCACTGAACTCTAATCTGAACGGTACTGAATTCTGACTCCAAGTCAGCTAGCAGGCCTCAGTAGAGTCAGTCACTCTGCCACACGATTCAGAACAGCTTATCTGGTCTGCTGAACTCATTCAGTACGACACCCTCCTGAAAAGGACTGTTCATGTTTAAGTTGAGAAATCGGTTTTCAGGTGTATTCACCCCCCCCCCCTCTACACCTAAACGTGCTCTCGGGACCAACATTAATGATGATGATCTTTAATTTCACCTATAAATAGATAGGTTCTCTATTTGTTTTAGGTGTGCTTCTACACATTATAGCCCACATGTTATGAGATTAGTTAGTTGGACTAATTGATCAGGTTTTTGTGGCTATGTGACTTTTGGGACTAGGACTATATTCCGGAGGCCCATTTTGTATTCTCCTATTTATTAGAGGATTGTTTCTCCGCTGCCCGTGGATATAGGTCAATTGACCGAACCGCGTTAAATTCTACATGCCTCTTTCTTTTTCTCATTGTGTTATTCTTTGTTATTGTTTGGTTTCCAAGAACCCGTTCGTCATATTTTTGGAGGGTCCAAAGAACCTAACAAGTGGTATTAGAGCCAATGTTTGGCTCGTGTGACATGATGGCAATAACAAAGATCGTAGTTCGAGAAATTTGAAGGCTTTTGAAGGAGGTGGAGCATGTTTGAGGATTAAGAAGCATCTTGAAGGGAAGTTTTCACTTTAATTGGGATACCATTTCGCCAAGGAAGATTATGAAGATTTAAAGGATGATTCTGCGGCTGAACAGTGCTTCGACTTTGTTGGTATTCTAATTTAGATTGAGCTCATTGAAGCTTTTGCGGATGCTATTGTGGAGGGAGTAGAGCAAGACCGTTATTTGTTCACAATTGGAGTTTTCGTCTAGGTGGAGATTTGTTATGCTGGATAGGATATTGGAGTTTTCGCTACGGTGGGTATTGTTATGTTAGTGGCTCAAATCCCATTTGACTATCACCCCACATTGAATAATTAATGATGATGATCATTAATTTCACCTATAAATTGATAGGTTCTCTAATTGTTTTATGGTGCTTCTACGCATCATAGCCCACGTGTTATGAGATTAGTTAGTTGGACTAATTGACCATGCTTTTGTGAGTATGTGCTTTTTGGGCGTAAGACCATATTCCGGAGGCTCATTTTGTATTATCCTCTTTATTAGTGGATTATTTCTTTGTTGCCCGTGTATGTAGGTCGATTGACCGAACCACATTAAATTCTCTGTACCTATTTCTTTTTCTCTTTGTGTTATTCTTTGTCATTGTCTACGTTGGGTTCCAAGAACTCGTTCATCACATTTTGGAGGGTCCAAAGATCCTAACAACTTTCATATTTATCGGACACTCCAAACCGTGTCATCAAAATAAAAATAAAATACTATCTAACACCAACGTATTGAATACTCGGCATTTTGATATATAATTTTAATAAAAATAACACAAAATTAATTTCATCTAAAAAATCTCAATTCATACAAACTTTTATTGGGAAATCTCAAAACTAGTAGTCTTTTGATACCTTTCAATTTAACCCATTTTCCTCCCTCGTAAGTCACAATCATTTATTTAACCAGCCTGAACCATCACTGTAGCTAACTAGCGACGTTTGAACCATCAATACATACATGCAATTACTTTCGAGATAATTGATTTTTTTAAAGTTCTTAAATTTAGTAGAAGTTGGTAAAATTAACTTATTAAAGAATTCGAGTTATGTTTATTAAAACTATTTAAAAGTAGAAAAAAAAATATAAAATAGTACTTGCAAATTTTATATTATAGTAAGTTATTTTGATATTTAGAACTAAAATTTTAAATTATAGTTTATTTTGATATTTTATACTGGAGTATATATATATCATTAAGCATGTGAAGTTGGTACAACTCAACTTCTCATTTTTTGAATTAATTCTAGGCCTTGTTTGTGAAAGCTTATAGTAGCTTATTTTAGCTTATTATAAAAATACACACTTTTACGCACATTTCAGAGAGTTTGTGAGAACAACTTATTCTAAAAAATAACTAGTTTTTGACTTATTTCATAACCTGATAGGAATAACTTATGAAAATAAACTGAAAACAGCTTATGAAAATTAATATACATATCAAATCCTACCGACAATAGTTTTTAGACTATACTTTATTTTTTTTCTCTATTTAAATGCTTATATATAATATATCCGAACACATATAGTTGATTTAACATAAATACTTGTAAAATAAGCACTTATATCATAAATACTTATTTAAGATGTTTTTCTAAATAGAACCTTAGAGAATTCATGTAACTTTACTAATTACACTCTTCAAAATCAACTTATCATTAAATTAAGTTATAAGTTTGCAACTTATTATCCATTGCAAACAAAATGAGTATTCAAATTTTTTCTTTCTATTATACGATTCAATTATTTTGTTACTCCTAAATCAAATATGTAACTGTCACCCCAGATTTTATAATGGTTTTTCTATATCTTTTGCTTTTATGTTTTTCTAACGTCAACTATTGTTGTTTTTTCTTTTTTACTTATTTTATAGTACTAGTTATTTTTATTTTACAGTATATAAAGATAAGGTACTATTGTTTTTTTTTTAAATTGGAATGTTCGTATGTCTTGCAATATAGCATTTGAATAATGAAAGTCGGTAATAATTAAATCATACCCGTGTTTCTTCCCATTAGCGTACATGGTCGAAATGGACTCGTGAAGAAGATGCGTCTTGTCTTTCTCCGGGCGCTTCTGGCCTTCGAGCGCCACCCTCAGCAGCCCTTGGCTCAACTCCTTTTGCAAAGCCTGCATTGCATTGCCAGCTCCAGCACCAGCATCGGAAATGTACGAGGGTTCTCCTGGATGCAGAGGCTCACGCGCCCTTTCCGGTACCCAAACAACGTGCCCGTCACGCGGTGTGCGCCGCCTCCCCAGGGATGGAGGGTTAGCTTGTAGACGGGTATTATAATTGGGAACGACCGGAAGGCATTGCGTGTTGCAAAATCATTAATATATATATATACATATATATATATATATATAGGAAATAGATATTATGAGAACCAAGTTTCATATGAGATACGAGAACCGATCTCGGTCCTCCATTTCGGCAATCTAAGGCTCTCATTTTTTCTCCAAAACGATTTAAAAATAAAGGAAAAAAGGAGTAAATAAACTCATTAAGGGTAAAAGAGTAAATTTGCCTCTTCTTTTTACCCCCACCACTACAAACCCTCATTTCTTCATTCATCCCAACCGAGCTGCCGAGAGTGAGAAGATATTGCGCAGCTGGCGAAAAATTTGACTCCAACATATATATTTGAAGTTGATTATTGAAGGTGGGTATCGATTTTTTATGTTTCTTAAGTCATCAATGTTCGTTTTCCTTCTCTATTTCTCCCGATTAATTCCGATTTTGAAAGATTTTTTTTTTCGTACTTTTCCGATTTTTTCCGATTTTGAAAGATTTTTTACATTATATGCGAAGTTGAACTAATTGTAATCAATTTGTTTGGGCAATCTAGTATAATATTTGAGAAATGCTTCCTTGTCATTTCATAATATGTTTTTATTTAAGGAAGTTTATATTTACTGCTTTATTGGGTTAAAAATCGAGCTACCTGGTTTGTGTTTTTGAAGAATGAGATGTATGTTTATATGAAGTATTGAATTTTTTTTCTTGTAGATTAACAATTATATTTCGTGCATACGTTCGTAAAATGTTCATGCATATCTATTTCTTAGTTTATGCTGATACAGTTACATATTCATGCATTCAGTTTCTGGAATGGTTGAACCTTTTCAATCAATTGTGTCTGTTGAATCTGATGAATCCATTTATATTCTTGATTGCCCGGATGAATTGAAACCGTATGTTAGACGCAAATTTGTTAATCTTGATGAGGCCGAAAATTTCTATAGAGACTACGGAGGTTTGTGCGGTTTTGATATACGTAAGTGGTCGATAAAACGGCATGTTGATGGTTCTATTATGCGTCGATATTTAGTGTGCAGTAGAGAAGGGGAGAAATACTGCGATGTTGATAATATTAATTCGAAGAAAACAAAGCGAAGGTTTAATTCAAAACGGTCATCTTGCTTTGCACGCATTGTATTTAAATCTCACCCCGAAGGTTTTGTAGTTGATTTATTTCACGAGGCACACACACATCCTTTGTTATTATCAACTCACAAACAATTCATGAGATACAATCGGACAATGACTTCGTCCACAAGAATTTCGTCCTTAGTTGTGCGCGTTCTAATGTTGGTCCGATTAGGTCATATAGAATGTTTAGTGAGTTGGTTGGTAGTTATCGAACATTGGTTCCGATGGAGTAGATTTTAAAAATTTTCACCGTGATCTTCGTATATGCGTTGAGGGTGCGGATGCACAAATGATGTTGGATAAAATGAAGGAAACTCGTGATAGTAATCCCGATTTTTTTACGAATATTTTACCGACGGAGGGGACAAATTGAAGCGTGTATTTTGGGCGATGATATATGTATTGGCAATTACAAGATATTTGGAGATTCGTTATCAATGGATGCAACTTATTCAACCAATAGGTACGTGTTTATTCTATGCATCCGATAGGAGTTAGTATAATTTACCAAATTCGATTTCGATTTTATGATTATGTCTCCTTTACATTCATGCTCATATAGAAGCCGTTTTATGCAAACAAAAGAATTAAAATCATAAATTTTTTTTATGCATTTCGGTAATCTTATTTGTTCCTTTCACTTACGTTTATGTATGCATATCTCATTGATAGTTTATGCATACCTTATGTATTTTTAATGCACATATTCTTATATTTTATGCGATTAATATCATGTACGATTTCATGCTTATGAATCGTTTCATTCATGCTCATACGAGAATAAATTTTATGCAAATAAAGAATTACAATCTTTTATGCGATTACGGCATGATATTTGTTCCTTTCACCGGCCTCGACAACCACGGCAAGTGTATTACGTTTGCGACGGGTTTGTTATCCTCAGAGACAGTGGATTCATATTCTTGGTTACTTAACAGTTTCAAGACTTGCATGGGCGGTTGTCCGAAGTTAATAATAACCGATCAAGATCCTTCCGTGAAGATTGCAATGGAGAATGTAATGCCCGAAACCCGTCATCGCTTTTGTATGTGGCACATCATGCTTAAAGTTCCGGATAAGATTCCGTTGTCATTAAGAAAAAACACTGATTTTACGAAAAGATTTAATGATATTGTGTGGAATAGCGACCTGCAACCGGAGGAGTTCGATGCGAAGTGGAAATCTGTTTTATTGGATTTTGATTTGGTTGGTCATGATTGGCTTGATGGGATGTTTGGCCTACGCCATTATTGGATTCCTGCTTATTTCCGAGACTTCCCAATGTCTGGATTGTTTCGCACAACATCGATGTCCGAGAGCGAGAATCATTTCTTCCGAACTTACTTAAAATCAAAGGCCAATCTGGTGATGTTCTATTTGTTGTTTGAGAGTGCTATAAATGCTCAACGACACTCACTGGACAAACTTAACGCAGCGGATGATGGTAGTTTACCACTTTTAGTGACAACGTTGCCTTTGGAGCGAAGTTTGTCCGCAGGTGTATTCAAACACAATGTTCTCTAAGGTGCGGTTGGAATGGGTTGAGGTCTGTGAACGTGTGTTCTATTCAAAGATTAACCGACGGTGGTGGAGTGAAGATGTTTGAAATTGATGATAATACGGTTGGTGTTTTCAACGTTACTTTCAATGTTGTTGATTTTAGTGTTTCTTGCACATGTAGGAAGATGGAGATGCATGGCTTGTTGTGCGGGCACATTTTGAAGGTGTTCAAGAATTCCAACATCGGTTGTGTTCCGATTCTCGTGTCGTATCTCGTTGGGGTAGAAATGTGTCTTTCAAGCGTTTTGATAAGTCGTCCGAAGTTGGGAATGTCGGTCATTCTACTTGCGGATGCCACAAAGAAGTTGTTGGATGTAGTATTCAAATGTGCTTCATTGGTTGCCGCTAACCCCCGGACGAATGAACGAACTACTTTCGATTTTGATGATTTGGTCACCAAATATGAAATTGAGGATGAAGGCGGTTCAAGTAGTAAGGCTAATCAAAACATGTTTGAAAGTTTTTATGGATCACATATCCCTGAAGATGTCGAAGTTATGCCACCGGATCAAGTCAAAACGAAGGGATCGGGCAGTAGGCTACAGTCCAGGAAGGAGGCGGCATTGCGTGCTAAGTTGAAGCCTCAGAGGATGTGTCGGAAGTGCAATCAGATGGGACATCATGATTCAAGAAACTGCCCTAATGTTAACTTTGAAGAAGATTTCTCATAAGTGTTTATGCTGAACTTACTAGTAAACTGTGTCCTGAACCATTTCCGTTATTTTAGTGTTATGTTTTTTTCATGCACACCCCGTTATTTGTTATGCTTATGGTTAATTAATTTTATGCATATAAACTACTACCTCCGTCCCGCTATTACTGATACAGTTTCCTTAAATGGACGTCCCGCTATTACTGACACGTTTCCTTTTTTGGAAATACTACCTATCATCTCTCTCCTACTTTACCATTTATCTCTCCTACTTTTTCTTACTTTATCATTTTCTCTCTCTTACTTTATCATCTTCTCTCTCTTACTTTATCATCTACTCTCATTCATCTTCTCTCTCCTACTTTATCATTTACCCATATCTCAATATTAATCATCTACTTTCTTAATTTCCGCGCCGAAATGAAACGTGCCGGAAATAATGGGACGGAGGTAGTACAATTTTCAAGTTCATGCTCATTTTTTCTATATATCATGCTTCTGGTTATGTTCAAGTTTTTATATATCATGCATACCCAATTGATATTTCATGCTTATGATATGTTTTGTTTTCTGACTTCAAGCTTATCATTATATGTTAGGTTATATATTTCATGCATATCGAATTGTTATTTCATGCTGATGTTATATATTGTTTATGCATATACGTCTGCCATACGATCCAATTATGACTCCCTAAATTAGAATACATTTAATATTTCAAAAGGCGTTTTTCATTACAATTCTTCCAAAACATAATTCTTAAAAACTTAACACCATCAGAATTTCTAAGTTTATCCAACCAAATTATCTAGACGAAACCATCGCACAAACCCAAACTCTAACTATCTAGCAATTCTTTGACACATTCTTTTGAATCAACTTCATTCTCATCTGCATGCCCCACCGCCTCTAGTTCAACCGTCTCCTTCATTTTGTTGTTATCAAAATTAACTAAGCTCAAACAATACCGCATCCTCAAAAGCTTTATCTGTTTGACACCTTTCTTTAGAAATCCCGTGTCCCAGTTCTTAAAATCACCCTTGAAGGTCTCCATGTGTCTCATCAGATAAACTCCTGCATAAAATCAATCTTATTTATTAAGTCTTACTTTAGCAAATATTTTTATGCTTACCATTCTAATATTTATGCACACGATATTATTATTTTATGCTACTATGAATAAGTACTATTTTTGGCATACAATCGGATTGTGTTTATGCTAATTTCATTAATTATTATGGGGCCAAATTTATTATGCTTACCATTCGACTATTTTATGCACACAAACTCTTTATTTTATGCTTATGAAATAATACCTGAATCGAAAACTTTCGTTCGGTTCCCCCACACTGGAATGATCATTTCGCACTCGCATTTCTCTACCAGCTTTGCACGGCTTGTGCATTTTGTCTCCTTCAGGTATTGGGACAACAGATATGTCTAACAACAAATAAAAATATAGGCCAATCAAACTATTCGGTCATATAATGTTCATTTTGTAGATGACGAAAAAAAAGTTTCTATATAACTCAAGATTTTGCTCACCAAATCATTGGGTATGTTTCCATACTTCACTTTCATATCAATGCTTTTGTGATCCGTCGTATTGTCAATTATGAAAGTCCGCTTCAGCCTTAGATCAAAACATATCATGAAGTAGCAACCCTCATTCTCAACCGGGAAAACATACTACATAACAAACCATAAAACTTTCAATTATCCAACATTGCCAACTTCACTTGCTTCGATAAATAAAATCTTTGAATGAGTAAAATATAACTTACTAGTTGAATCTTATTCAGATTAGCAACTTTATGTCTTGTGAGCGTCATAGCCATTCCTAGATTGAAGATTTCCTGCTTCTTAAAGGAATCAATTTCTTTCTCCGAACATACCACCGTTCCACTCTGTGTATATTAGACATTGTTAATGCATAATTCCCCATATACGCCGTTCATTTAAAGTAGGTTATCTTATTGAATTATACGTACCCTCAATGGAGCAAACAGCCGTAGCGGCGAGTCATCCGACTTCACTTGCTCCCTTTCGTTAAGAATGGCGGACCATGCATCTATTATCACATTGTCAATCCAGTTGCTTTGCTTCAACCCCCGCATCTTTTGGGCAAATATCTTAAAATCTTGCCATTCAAACAGCAAACTAGCAACAAGAATACATACTTAAACATAAGTTATTTGAATGTATCAAACAAGAATATTTTATATAATATAAACCATACCAATTATCATCTGCCACAAAAATGCAGAAATAACAAACGGTAATCTCCATTTTTGTTAGATTTTTGGCGGCGTCCACGTAACGCGAAGGTACGGTGATTTCATTGCCGATGCACTCTTCTTTGAAGATTTATTCCGGCAAGGCATCCGGCTTGTAACCTTCAAAGAATCATTTGATTAGCATAATAATATAATAGAATTTGTCAATCAAAATATCCCGATTTAATAAGCGTAGTAGATATATTGTACCGCGGCCTTCGAACTCCCTTCACCCTTCTCTTTTTCCTCTTCTTCAGCTTTGGCAGAAACCCCCTAAAATTATTGTGTAATTCCAAAATAAAAATTCTTAATGCTCATCCGATATAAACTTTATGCTCACACAGTATAAACTTAATGCTTATATACATACTGATTAAATGAACATCAAACTAGACAAATATTTATGTACATATACTAAAATGTATCATTTCCGTGTAATGCAATCCATACTTTGTGCACACATAGTCCTTTTTTTTATGCAAACATAGTCCTTTTTTATGCATACCAACGAAAAAATTTTTGAAACATAATTTTCAGCTTACCAGATCTGCATTTGTATCAAGCATGAAAAATAATGCTAATGCCATACACAAATTATGCATACCAACCATACAATTTATGCTTACACGGAAGATCTAACTAACTCTGTTGCGGACCTACATCACTCTGTCTCTCCACAATATTAACTCCTTCCACTCCGGCCAAGTTCAACCCCTTCACCCGTATCTTCTCCCACCCCTTCACCCTTCTCTTGTTCCTCCTTTTCGGCATTGTCGAACCACCCTTAAATTATTGTGTAATTCCAAATTAAATACTCTTTATGCTTAAACAATATTAACTTTATGCTTATCGATAAAAGCTTTATGCATATATACATACCGATTAAATGAACATCAAACTAGACAAATATGTACGTACATATACTAAAATGTATCATTTATCGCTTATGCAATGCATACTTTATGCACACATAGTCCTTTTTATGCTTACAAACGATAAAATTTCGATACTTCACTTTCGATACTTTATGCACACATAGTCCTTTTTTTAGCATGAAAAATAATGCTAATGCAAAACAGAAGTTATGCATACCAACAATACAATTGATGTTTACACGAACATCTCACTAACCCTGTTCGGGACCTACATCACTCTGTCTCTCATCAATATTAACTCCTTCCACTCCAGCAAGTTGAACCCCCTTCGTGTTCTCCCACCCCGTATGTTCTCCCACCCTCATCTATATCCACGGAATCAAATTAACAAATTAAAAACACAAGATGACTAACTCATATATTTAGATAAGTTCAACTACTAATTACCTCTTCATCTTTGTCAGAATTACCGTGCTCTTCATTCAAGGAAACTACAACATCTGCTATAGCATCAATGGCCCTACCCAATTCATCCACATCTTCATCCGGGATAAATTGCGAACCAAGACAGTCGACATTGGCATCTTTTGAAATTCCTTCATTGTCAGTCGATATATTCTTGCCGATCGTTGGAGGCTCAACCTTGTCTTCGGTCAACTTTCCCTACATCAATCAAAATAAAACGTTAATGTTATTTCGAGAATATATTCCTAACATTAATTAATACCATTTTAACCTTATCAACTTGTGTGGGCCGGAAATGTTGTGTCATCCCCAAACTAAAGCTTGGCAAATCATCCGGGTAGCTCTTCACCATGAGCCGGGTCGTATCGATAGCAAACATTGCTTCCTTGGTTTCTTCCGCATTCCAAAAATCACCATCAACCTCCTCTTTATTTCCCTCAAACAATGAAACGCATTCTTCGAGACTCGAACCAATAATCTTTGAAGGCGCATCAAGCTAGTTTTCTTAAATGAATTGTTGTTAAACAATTCGGAAGGTGCATCCTCAATCATCTTCATCAACTTCACCATTTGGCATGCAACCGCTTCAGCTTGTTTCATTATGATGGCCGAGTACTTCAATGATTCATCTTGCACGGTAGAAGGTCCTCGCTTGTGTCTCTTCTACCTTCAGGCAACCCTACTTCATTCATTCGATTTTCGAATGTAAAGTCTCAACAACCACTGCTTCCAATATCCTTCCATCCCCAAAACCACCACTCTTCAATTCCATTTCTTGTCTATTTCTCAAAAGCACCCGATCCCAATTTTTTACTAGAGGTAGCTGCCTCCCCCCCTTTGTTCGTTGAACATCATCACACGGTCGACGTACAAAATCTGCATACATATTTATTTACTCAATGTGAATATTTACTCATCGAGCATTAAACTAGACATGATGCACCGACATAACCATTGTACTTCGGTTTCTCCTTATATGTTGTAAGCATAAAATTATAATGATATTAGCACAAAGTGTACTCATCATATGCATAAACTAGACCGTAATAAGCATTAACTTCTATACCAAACTTTTTTTACATAACATTTAACTTCATCGGCACAATCTTCTTCAATTATATGCACAAATAAATATTTTAAACTTACCAAAGCAAAAAGAGAGGGGCCAAAGAATGGTTTAATTTTGTTCTCCCTCCACGTCCCCGCATGTATCAATCGAGCACCGAATGACAAGCGGCACCGGTTCCACCGCCTCGAATCACTTTCTTCTTCCAACGGTTACGAAAAGAGGGGGTACAGTACCCATTAGAGCTTGTCTCGTATGAGGGAGCTTGCAAGCAAAACTAGGAAATTGCTCCTAAACATTTTGCCACCTGACTCATCTTTAAGCAGGGCTGACGTTACATGATTAACCGAAATTTTATGGCAACTATCCACAACACCTGTTTCAGTGAACTGTCCTACCCATTCATCAACAACCAATGTTCTATCATTGAATTTTTTTTTTTTCGGATTTCTAAACCACCCCTAGGAAAGCCAAAAACACGATAAACATCCAACTCATTCACTTCGATCCGCCTTCCATCCGATAAAACAATTTCTGATCTCTTAGGGTCAAAGTTATCCACTAGCCAAAAACATAATTTGTTTGGTAATCGACTTATATCTATTCCCAATATATCACCGAAACCCATTTTCCTCACCATGTCCAATTGTGCTTCGTTCATTTTTCTTGTCACCTCCATTAGTGAATGAGGACAACAACGGCTTGTAAGTTGTTTTACTTCCTCCCCCCTTTTCGGAACTTCCTCTTTGCTTTTTTCCATTCTCTGCTCCACTTTTTTTTGTCTTTTTCCTTTTCACTGTTTCTTCTTTCTCATTAACTTGTACAATCTTTTTTCCTTTTGATTTTGCAAACCCCTTCTTCTTTGACCTTTCATTGGCTTTCATATGTTTAGCCTTTCTCTTCCCTTTCTTCAATAAATCTTTTAAAGGAATATCCTCTTCCGGTATTTCGTTTCTCTTCCTCTTTCCTTTCGCGGTAGAAACGACTACATTCATAACATATTTTATGCACATAAAGAAATAATTTTATGCATATGTATAAGCGTGTTTATGCACATTTATTTATGCTACCGAAGGGATTAATTTATGCTTACACAGTTTGAACTTTATGCTTATATATGCGATTACTAAACTGAATATCACAGAAAAAATTATCAAATAAATCGTGCTTATGCAATATACAGTTTATGCAAACAATACCAAAATAAAACCTAATAAATCTATATGCACTTTTCTTTATGCTTACGAAGGGATTAATTTATGCATAAATAATATAAACTTAATGCATATATCTGCGAATACTAAACTGAATATTACAGAAGAATTTACCAAAAAATTCCTGCTTATGCAATTAACAGTTTATGCAAACAATACCAAAATAAACCCTAATGAATTCTTACGAATACATGCGTCCATAATATCACTGTTTCAAGTTTAATGCAAAGCTCCACTTTTCGATTACCTGAAATAAACACAACGAAATTATCTATACAATTCTATTTCAGCATGAAATCATAATTTAAGAGAACCAATTTTCAGCCTACTCAAAAATTAGTCCCCAAATAATACATGTCAAACAAATAATACATGGGTCTCATAATTTCAATAAATTATCAGTCAAACAAACCTCGGTTTCGGTAAAATCGATTATGCTTGAAGACAAAATGGTCGCGGGCCCTGGGGGAATTTCTCGCGAAATCGTCGCGGGTCCTGGGGGAAGAGAACCAAGTTTCAGTCAAATCGATTATGCTGAAGACGATATGGTCGCGGGTCCTGGGGGAATTGCTCGCGGGGGATTTTTTGTAGATTTCGAGATGGGAGGTTGCGGGTAGTGGCCGCGGTGGGCAGGGTAGGTTGCGGGAAGTGGCCGCGGTTGGCAAGGTTAGTGCTCGACGGTGGTTTTTGTAGAAAAGCCGAAATTCGCGGCGGGATTTCGAGGGTGTATTCAGCCGGTTTTTTGCTTGAAGACAGAGAGTGAGCAGCCGAAAGTTTTCGTCTCAAAATATCCGTGGTTTTCAAATGTTTTGGGTTTTAGAAATTGCCCCCAAAAAATGGGGATTTCCCTCTTCCAATTATACCCTTTTCATTACTTTTCCTTTTTTTTTTTGGAAAAGAAGGGATTAATATAGTGCGTTAGATTAGACCCGATCAACGTACAAGATGGGTTCTCATATCTTATATGAGGGATGGATCTCTCTAGATCCATACCCTATATATATATATATATATATATATATATATATATATATATATTGTTATTATGGAAATTAAGTGAACATTTAATGCTACTTTGACTTGAGCAAAATTCAGCCTGTTTGATCGTCATTTTGAGCCTCAATATATATCCGATTTACAAATTAAGATATATAGCGTCGATCTACGTTTCGAGTAGATGATTGTGGTGTGCTTAATTTTCTGATTTCAATTTTCGATGAGTGAGAAATAGTGACTCGAAGTTTTGGGGGACAAAACTAATACATTACCTAAAGTGGAGAAACTTAACTTATTCGGGTTTTGGAGATTTATTACATTAATCAATGTCCCACATTGATTAATGTGTAATAATTTTTGTGGTATTTAAGTCTCTACGACCTTGAAGGAGATAACAAAGTGAGATGTGGTGGGCTTGGGCCACACATGCTCATGCGCGCGAGCCTTTTCGCCGACCGCCACACACGCAGCGCGGCGCACAGTGCCCGGCCCCGGCTCCGACTCCGGTCCGTGTCCTTGGTTCTTGGCAACTGGTCCTTTGGGTGGTCCGTGGGCTTGTTCGTTGGGCCTTGACAGTTGGGCTTTGACATTGGGCTTGGTGGGCTACTTGTGGACAGTCCCAGCTCCCGGTTTAATGCTCCTGCCACACCTAAGCCAATTTTTTGGAAGTCTCTGGAATGAGACTGTAGAGATCTCTAACTTTGCACTACCCCACCACCTGACGAAATTAATATTCCAACATTATTCACCTGATCTCTAACTCTCCACTACCCCACCACCTGACGAAATTAATATTCCAACATTATTCACCTAGGTGGAACAACCTATAAATAGGCTAGTTTGCATGACATTTCAACACACCAAAACATCAAGCATTCTCTTCTCTCTACATTTTAGCTCTAGTTGTCTAGCCTCACCGGAAGTCCAGTTCGTCGGAGCTCGTTGTTCTGCGGTGCTGCAGTACTTCGAGACGTCGTCGTTTTATCTTTGGGGACGATACGCCAGAATCTGAGAGCACTACCGGGGCGTATTCCATCTTTTGGAAAGAGGCCTTTCCTCGGCTCGACGAACTACTATTTTAAACATTCTTTTTTAGTTTTCATTTTTTCGACTCACTATTTCTGCGACTGTAGCAGCAACTTGTATTTAAAAACAATCGCAAGACAATAATTTTACCTAAGCTGCTTGGAGTTAACCGAAAACGAACAAAGAACTGCAACATGTCTTCCTCATCTGCTTTGCCCTTTTCGAGATCTTTGCCGCCACACGCCGCTTCGCCGCCGGCAACACCGACAATGCCACCGCTGCCGCTATCTCCTCCACCTCTGACGTTGTCGCTTCCTCCGGGAATGTCGTCCCGCCGATGTCTGTCTCGACTACAACTCCGGCTTTTGCAAATCCAACTATTGCCGCCATGTCTGCCGCCACCAACGCTAGAATCGCTCTTAACCGTGTCAATGCCACTAACTCGACATATAATTTCACTGCTATGTCTTCTACCTTGCAGACGAATGTCCTTTTTGGGAATGTGAACCACCTTGGGGTGGTTGGGGGCTCAAACCCGACCTTGACGACACCTCTACACTCGTCTGGAGTGTTGCCCGTTGCCGAGAAGCCGACGAAGTTTGGTGGAACCAACTTCAAAAGATGGCAACAAAAGATGTTGTTCTATTTGACAACTTTGGGGTTCACGAATGTGCTGATGGAAAATGCACCCGCCCCTCCAAGTGAAAATGAAGAGAACATGGAAGTTCGTATAGCCTATGAAAATTGGTTGACTTCTGATTACTTTTGTAAAAACTTTCTGCTTAGTGGGTGATGAGTCGTTTTCGTACCTTATTATATCTGTCTGAAAAGTCTCTTAACTGTGCAGGCGAGACGCTTTTGTTGGCATGTGACGTGGAAATGATGTGGCAACGCGTTTTCTAGTTGGAATGGCGTGATTATGATCGAAATTGGCCAAGAATAGAAGAGAAGGGAAGAAGGTGGATATTTAAGGAAGGATAAGATATTTACCTTATCTCATGAATCCTTTTCTTATCCGAAAAGAAACCCTAGTTTATCTTGATCAAAGGAGCAGCCATATAAAAGGAGAAGAGAGGCACGAAATCATCACCTCCTCATACACGTATTCACTTCCCCGATCCATCATTCCCATTCATTCCAAATTCCGCCGCCACCGCCGAGAATTTACCGCCGCCGCCGCCAAGGAGAAGAAAGCAAGATCCCGTTTCCCATTCTGATTCATGCGATTGAAGAAGTAGAGAAGAAGAAACAATCACTTAGGTTTAATTTCCGGTTTCGTAGTTCGTAGCTTTTAAATTTCAGTTCGTTTGTGTGGAGAGATCGAAGACTAAATCGGTACTCTCGTTCTTTAATTTCCGTTATCGTTTTAATACTCGTACGTATTTCGTTTTCAGTTCTATTTCGTGTCTACTGTTCTATTTTTAATATCCGTGCATGCTAAAATTAGGGTTACGAATGATTATAATTCTGTTCTGCAAAGTGTCTTACCTGCGCAGTCAGGACGTTTTCATGAGTAGCTAAAGCTTTTAGTGGTCCGACAGAATGTAAAACACACACGTGAAAAGTACATGAGGCTTAGGTGCTAATAATTAAATGAAAGAGTTTTGGGTTAATTCTGATATATTTAATCTAACTAGTAATTTAGGATTGGCTACCCTAGGTTGCGTAGTTTGTAGCTAACTTAGTACTTCTATCGTTTCTCGTGGAACAAGGCTAGGTAAGTAGCAAAATTATTCGTAAGAATAGTTGGATTAAATTGGTAGGATACTATTAGATGTCCAACATACGAGTAGACTCCTATACTAAGCTCCCTTAGATCGATAAAGATGTTTAACTATAAATCTATTGATTGCCCAACAACGTAGGTTGCAGCTAGATTAGGGAAGTAGTCGTTTCGATGCTCAACATGGCGGCTACCGAATAAGTAAGTGGGAGTGAGGGTTGTGTCAGTTGAATTACGGTAATCTATAACTAGTAGATTCATGAAATTAATTAACTTTAAGTGTCGATGATTGGAATTACGTGTGTGCTGAATATTCTGCTGGACCTGTCTCTCAACTGCCCAGTTAATACAGTTTTATTTCAGTTTTCAGTTTTTAATATTTCTCAGTTTAGTAAAAATTTCAAAACTTGCGTGGTTGCTAACCAAATCCAAGATAAGTAAAAAAATAATGTGTCTAGTCCTCCGTTCCCTATGTTCGATACCATGTAGACTATACTGAATTAATTCTCAGATTTTGCAGGATTATTTGATGCAAAACAACGATCACCAAATTGGCGCCATTGCCGGGGAACGGTGTTATCTAGTTTTATTGTTTTTCTACTAAGCGGACTCACAATCAATAAGGTTATAGCAGTGCTACTTGTACAAGCCTAACATCCTATCATGGAGCACCTTTTTGGAGTCCACCACTCTTATTGACAGAATTGTTCGGTGCCTTGATGTCACCCCACCAAAAGACGATCCTCCAAATTTGGTTC
This sequence comes from Lavandula angustifolia, assembly GCA_028984105.1. Classification (NCBI taxonomy): domain Eukaryota; kingdom Viridiplantae; phylum Streptophyta; class Magnoliopsida; order Lamiales; family Lamiaceae; genus Lavandula; species Lavandula angustifolia. Next base: position 9,865,936 of record CM054806.1, on the reverse strand, counting down.
AAAATTTAATCTCGAACACTCGAAGTCCCGGAAATGATATTTTTTATTATTAAATAATGATTAGATGTAATTTAAACTTATGCAATATATCTTCCTTTTATTAATATTAAGGTGTGTTTGCAACTGCTTGTTATAAGCACTTCTCATTTGTTTTTGCTTAAAGTTTTGAAAATAATTGCCTTTAAGCAAAATCAGGGAGTTTTTGGAATTGATTTTAAAAAGTAGATATTTTAGGTAAACCCGAAAATTAAGGTGTTTTAAGCACCAAAAGCATCTCAATAGGTGCTTAAAAGAAACTAAATTTTAGAGAAGCAAATGCAGAAACATGTTTTGCAAATATTAAAAAACTGTTTATGCGGTCAAAAAGCATATAAGCAGTCGCAAACACGCCCTAAGTAATTTCAATTAATATTCAACTCATGTATCTTTCCTTTAATAATATTAAGTAATTTCAATTAATATTCTAACTCATGTATCTTTCATAGTTTCATTTATTAATGTTAACTAATTTTAATTAATGTTTAACTTTTTATCTTCATTTACCGTTATTTATTTCAATAAAAGTATGGGGAAATATGAATTGGGGTGAGCCAATTTCTCCCTCAAATAATATGAATTTTAATCTTGTGTTCCCTAAAATAGAGAAAAGTATAGAGGAGGATAAAAAAAAAAGGAAAAAATGGGTTACTCCTCTATTTTAGGGAAGAATTGGAGATTGAGTTTATACTTTAAATGGTTACTCTATTTTTGAATCAGTAATGATTTTACATAATTCCGGTAATTGATGTTTTAATTCCAGCATATTACATTGAATTTTATAGAACGATATTAATTGTGGCAATAATATTACATCAAAACTTCACGATTGTTAACTCTTTTTTCTGGAATTACTTTTCCAGCTAAAACACTTTTTTTGTTCAGGGAAAGCGTGTAATATGAAAACTAAATTGCCAAAAATGTTAAAATTTGAAATTATATATTCTCCATATTATTTAAACCAAAAAGGAAATTATTAATGAATGAAAGCGGTGACAGCTCTGCTAATCTCCCCCAGTCTTCCCCACTCAATTTTATTCTTCGCCGCCTCTCTCTCTCCTCTTACGTTTTCTCTTCTCTCTTTATCAGTTGACTTTATAGAATTACAGAAAATATATTGGTTTGCAAGCAATAGATGTCGGATTTTGGGGATGAGTTTATAATAGAAAGCTACAGATTTACATGGCTAATCTGGATCCAGCTTCTTGTAACGATTCTTCTTATCGTTCTCCTCTTCTCTGGATTCAGCGCCTTTACATTAGAACCCTCTAGTTCCTCCTCTACTTGGCCATCAGATGGCGCCGCCGCTGCACGGTCACCTCTTCTCCATAATCCCCGTTCTTCCCACGGAAGAGCTAAGGTTGGTTGCTCTTCTTATAAATTATTTTCTTGGTTGAAATCTTTAATTTATTTCTCTTTTGAAAGTAGGTGAATATAGAGTGACCCCATAGACTTTTTATCATTGAGTTGTTTTGAATATTCGATTTAAGTTTTTGTAATTTTGATGATTGGCTTGGAATAAATGGCTGATGAACTTGTTATTGTGCATAAATCAGGATGGTGGTATTCTTTTTCTTGAGATTCTGAATGCAAATGAAACTGAAAATGTTCTTAATTTTCATCTCTTGGAATATCCTTGAAGTTGACGATCTATGTTTTGTCAGTTTTTTCTTGATTGCCATTCAGACTAAATTGATGGCATTCAGTACAAGTTGCTGTTGATTGAGTGATTTATTTGATTTTTTTTACTAAATTTTTCATTGCATATGTTCAATACTATGTTAAGACTTTCCTTTTTGATATGGAATATTATGATAGCCTTAGATCTGTCTTTGTTAATCCATATTCTTTACCCTCGGAGGATTTGTAAAGGTTTGGTTTCAGAGTGATAAAAATGATGGCCCTTTTAATGCTCTCTCCTTACTATTGGATATAAACTAGAACAAGACCTTCCAGTTGGGGTGCTGGTAGACTATCAGTGCATCTTAGGATGATGAGAAAGATTATATGATATCGGGATCGGAAAGTTCATATTCCATCATTCTGATGTTCCTGAGCCTGCTAGGAAAATGCCAAAAGAATGTGTTAGATATGGAAGAGAAGGAAGAAAAGTCGTGACTGTATTTTTGTGCTATTTGATACTTACCATAAGGTGATCATGGACACAAGGTTTGAAAAACCCTAATTAAGCATGCATTTTTATGCAGCACCAGAAGATGTAAGTCTTGAGGCGAATGGAGGCATAAACCTCAACCATAAGAACAAATCTAATTCCTACTTCATTACATTGATCCTAGACTCATAAATGTCGTAACAAACAAAGGGTGGAAGAAGTGGAATAACATGTTGTGAGGGAGATAAAAGAGGAGACAAGGGGTGCTGAACTTATTGCGAAAGGTGAATGCTTGTAGAAGTTAAGATATCTTCTTTTTAAATTCTGAGAGTACATATATTGCTGACTCATAAAGAAGTGATGTGTTAAACTTCTGTTTCATTTTTACGGTTTGTCATAACATGGTAAATTCATGACAAAAAGTTTACAATCCAGAAAATGCTGTGGAAGTGTATATTCATACTTACACTTTAGAGTTTAGATGTCTAGTCGTACACCTCACATGGGTGAGGTGTAAGCCTGAGAGATGGTTTGTTAAACTATGGTGTCCACAGATAGGAACTGGTCATACTGATTAAGTCTTTAGATTCCTGGCATGCTGATTGTGTGGTCATGCCAGTATTTCTATACTTAAGTGGGAAGCCTTGTAAGTTGTGATTTAGGAGAGAGAAATGTTTGCATCCCTACTGAGATATAGATGAAGTGGTAATCTTGGCTATAACTAGCTTCCATGAAGCAATTTTGTGAATGGCCATCATCTCTGTCCTATGGTGATCTATTTGGATTTATTCTTTTTTACGTATCTTTATTTTACACAGTTGTTAGTGACAATGTTCTAGCTCGAGTTTGAAATATATTGAACCAGTATTACAGTCCGCTTGGATTCTGGAACATATCAATATGTTATTGTTGATTCAAGATCCTCAGAGTAGGAGTGGTTGTGATTTTGAGACCTTTAGTCTTGTCGTCTCTTCATTTTTTTAAGATCTAAAATAAAATAAGCAAACTGAACCAGTTCTCAAGCTTTATTCATCTTAACTTGTCCAATCAATTAATTCTAAAACCAATCCTTTTGAAAATTATCTGAACTCATCGCCAAACCATGGATGCTAGAAGAGATCACTAAGAAAGAGCAGTAGGTGCCACTTTAAGTGCATATTAGATTCCATGAGCCAGCTAGCTTGCTATATTGATCAGCAGCTATTTAGTCTTTATGGTAGACCTTACAATTTTGTTTGGCCACGGCAGGAAGAGGTCCAGAGGAGCAGAGGGGACAGAGTGACCAGTACAGAGCTCACCCGAGAAGAAGTCCAAAATGGGGAGGAATCCTCTTCGAAGGATTCTTCGATTTTCAGAAATCCAAACCACCCTTGCACCTATTTTGGCCAAGCAAAACGAGCAATTCTCAAGTGTTTAGGCTTGGATCCTAGCAGCAGGGATCAACATGACAAACAAGAGTAAGGTATGTCCGATAAGATGCTGAACGTACTTGAGTACATCTTAACCGGAGCGTAAGACGATCACCAAACGCCAAATGAGGCCTTGTATCTAGTGTAGATAATGACCCTCTGAAGTAGATTAACACCAAGCTAGCCAACCTTATAGTCTTCTCAACTGTAACTCAATATGCTATTGCTAATGGGCTACAATTCTTTCACATATTCATCACCTAAAGTGTTTGGCTTTGTTTTTGTATGTTCTTTTTTTGTTGCTATGGATAACAATTCTTTTCTTTTCTGGTTTTTTTTTCTTCTTTAGCTTTGATTCCCTTCCCCCTGCATCTCTTTTCAGTTTCTTCTTTTAGTGCGTTGTGAGATGCTGGTATTAACCATACCACATATCAAATCATATTGTTTGATAATAGATTTATCTTTTTATAAGCTTTTAAGTAGGAGATTCTATATATGGGAGAATTCTTTTTTTTTTTTATTCTAATATGATAGATTTATAAGTTTTTTATCCACCCATATGAAAAAAATAAGTATTTTAGCCGATATACAAACATTTTTACTTGATTTTGTTTTGTGGGATCCGAAACCTTAACTTTTTGCAAAAAAGCTGATTCTAAATTAATTTTGGGTTCCCACACCCATCTATTCTTTGCAGAAAGAGTTTTTCGATTAGGCAACTTTGATATTCCATTATGATTAGTCATTTTGTTTAGTCGATTTACTTAGTCGATTTTGTCTTTTATTTTTTGCTTTGTCAATTTTGTCTTTAATATTTTCTTTAGTTGATTTTGTCTTTTATATTTTGCTTAGTCGATTTTACTTGGCCGATTTCGTCTTTTATATTTTGCCTAATTGATTTTGCGTAGTAGATTTTGTTTAGTTGATTTTTATTTTATAATTTGCTAACCGATTTGCTAGTCGATTTGACTAGTCCGTTCTGTCTTTATGTTTTACTTAGTTGATTTTGAGTCGATTTTGCTTAGTCGATAGTACTAAACGTATATGTTAAAAATTTGGGAAAAAAAAAACAATACAACATAAAACATTAAAAAAAAACATACAACATAAAAACTTAAAAAACTACTATCTAAAAGGACGACTCTATTGTTTACTGGATGATGGCATGCATGGTTTCCTAGGCGATCGACGACTCCTAGCTCTTCCATGACGGCCTTCCCTTTGTCCCCTTGCATCCTCCATCCGTCCGCCTCATCTTGACCCGAGCGGGTTAGCTTCACTATCCACTTGAGCCCAAGAATGATGTCTAGTTCCCCCACGTGAAGGGGGACAAAGTCATCAACCGTCATCTTCCTACCGACCTCCACGACAAACTGCTCACAAATGTTATTGCCATCTAGGGTTCGTCCATCGCGTATGGCACTAATTTTGTGAAGTTGATCCCTAACATTGGCAAAAAATGGTCTGAAATGAAGTTTCGGCTTACGGTCGAATCCATGAGAACAGAAGCCAGCCATCCTAGCTATTCATTGCCAATCTTCCCGGCTACTTTTAGTGAAAAAGCTTCGGGTGTGAGGGCTAATATGGGAGTGGGCGTGGGAGTAAGATGCATGATAATATGATCAGTCATGAACTAACTCCCTTTGCTGTATCGACACAGCTTGGAGATTTTGCTTCAAGATCTTGATCTCATCTTGCAAGGTTGCGATCTCATCTTGCATGCGGCTTATTGCACCTGTAAGCTGTTGAAGAAGGTTCAACAACATTTTTGAAGATGGAGTGTGATCTAAAGTGAACTAAAAGATCGGTATTTATAAGGGGAAGATGATCGTATTAAATTTCTATCAAATCGAATTCGCCTAGTGCAAATTTAAATTGATGAAGAAAATCTCATCATGACATATCTTAGCGATGATCGAGAATATCATCACATTAAATGTTTGCTTCTTCTCCAATTGACGGTTTGGTGTAATGGCGCAACTGTTACAACTTTCATCCAATTTTACTTAATATATTAATCTACTAGCTTAATCATGAACCTATTAGGGTTTATTGATTCTCGTGTAAATGAATAGTCGCTTGGATCGCCTAGTAGCATTTCATCTTCTCGTATTCCGTCTAGTCGGAATCGCCTAATCGCATTCCACTTTCTCGCATTTCGTCTAGATCGAATTTGTCTAGTCTGGTTCGTCTAGTTGGTTTTGCTTACTCGTTTGGTCTAGATAGGATTCGTCTAGTTGGGTTCGTCTAGTCGCCTAGATCGCCTAGCCACTTCAATCGCCTATATCGTCTAGTTCGTCTAGACCCCTCGAACCCCTCTAAACCCTCCAAACCCTTTGGACCCCAAACATATGATCCTTAAGCATACATGATTAATATTATAGGAACGATAATTTAATAATAACAATAATAGAAGAAGTATACTATATGTAGATTACTTATAAGTATATATGTATTTTAGTAATCTAAAAATACAAGTAATATTTTTGTAAAAGTATATTTAATGTTGTCTCGAACAGATACATTTGAAATACTTATGTATATATATAGTTAAATACTTATAATTCAAATAATAATTATTGAACACTTCATATATCATTATATATTTGTCATATTTAGAAATATTATTTTTTAATTTAAAGTATTCCTTTAGATATTGCCAAAATAGAATCTTACGAAATTGTCCAAGGTAGAATATCGTCTCTTCATTGTCTTGATCCATTGGTAGCGATATTATTAAAAATAGTTTAATCAGAACTTTCAGGAATGCGAATACGATACGATTGTGGGTGAATCTTGTCCCTTGATTGTCTCGATCCAACGGCCGTGATATTATTTTAATTTTTTTAATCGGAACTTGCACAATTACGATTACGGTTGTGGGCGAATCTTGTTCATTGATTGTCTTGATCCAGCGAATGTGATATTATTAAAAAATTTTAAACAGAACTTGCACGATTACAATTATGGTTATGATTGTGGGCAAATCTCGTCCCTTAATTCTCTCAATCACGATTAATCGAGACTTGGACGATTACGATTATGAAGCGATTACAATTACACTTAAAGATGGAGTGCGATCTAAAGTGAAAGAAAAGATCGGTATTTATAGGGGGAAGATGATCGCATTAAATCTCCATCAAATCGAATTCGCTTAGAGTAAATCCAAATTGATGGAGAAAATCTCATCATCGCATTTCACAGCGATGATCGAGAAGATCATCTCATTAAATGTTTGCTTCTAATTTGAAATACATTAAATGTTTGATCATCCAATTTGTATAGTCACTTTGATCATTCAATTCGTATGTGGGATATTGCAATTTAATGATATTAGAAAATAGTACAAAGTAACGTATATGTATTTAAAATTAAATGATAGTAACGTATGTGTATGTGCAAGGCAAATCGGCGTCACTACACGACCACGATTGCATTGCGTAATCGTAAATGCAATCGTGGTCATGTAGTTACGACGATTTTTCAATCGTGATTTCTTACCATATAATATGATTCCCATAATATAATAGTTTGGCGCTGTCTCTTTTTACAGATGAGATTGCAGCGTATCATTCTTCGACACGATAGTCAGTGGAATTTATCCGAGTATGTCGGGGGTGATGAATTGTTATTCTTTACGTCTGTCAGTTTCAACATTCAACATTAATTACAACAAGATATACACCTAAACCTAAAGATAAATCCTTTGATCATATTGTTGGTTTCGAGAGCACGTTCAGGTGTAGAGGGGGGGGGGGGAGGTGAATACACCTGAAAATTGATTTTCTCAACTTAAACACGAACAGTCCTTTTCAGGATGATGTCGTACTGAACAAGTTCAGCAGACCAGATAAGCTATTCTGAATCGTGTGGCAGAGTGACTGACTCTACTGAGATCTGCTAGCTGATTGAGAGTCAGAATTCAGTATCTTACAACTAGAGTTCAGTGGTGCGGAAAAGTGTAGGCCCAATTCAGTTGAGTTAGGAAAACGTTTTTATCAAAACAGTTTTAGTTGATCAGTGCCGTCTGTTAAGTTTGCTGAAACTCAGTTGAATGATTTAAAAGATGTTTTCAGTATGTACAGTAAGTCAATGCAACAGTTAAAAACAGAACACAAGACACAGAGATTTTTAAAGTGGTTCGGACACAAAAATCCTACGTCCACTGTCCCGAATAATCAGGAAGCTATTTATTATACTGAGATAGTCTCAGTCGGTTTGTACACTGGACAAACACTGATCTTGAGATTTATACTGAGCAAGTCTCAGTTTACAGGGTTATCAGACTAAGTGTGTGAAAAACTCTCCAATAGTGAAGGAGTCCTTTACAATAAGGATCAGTTCGAAAGTGAACTCCTTCGTCTAAGCTATGGATATATTCTATTGAGCTTAGGTTAGAGGGATAGGGAACAAGGATGTGGCTTCTAGAACGACGAACAGTTGAATATAGCTTTGGGTTCGTGTATCGTCGTTTGGATACTAGAGGCTGTATAGTTCAGTTTAGCTTGGTTCCCTATGAGCAGAGTTGTAGTCTTTCGCCGGAGATTGCTTCTTCGAACTTCTTGCGGAAGACTTAGGCTTTTTTGAATTTGCTCGTTTGAATGCTCTGTGTGTTCTTGCGTGCTCGTTGAGGTTCGTGAGCTTCAAATTTGATTTATCCCTCTATTTATAGAGAAGAGATTAAGATAGATCCGTTGGAGACGACGATCCTTTGTCTCTCTCTTTTGGGTAGCTAACGGCTCTTTTGAAGTATGGTGGCAGTGTCCTTTCCCTCCATTTCGGAAAGTTGATTGACTTGCGACTTTAGTAAATATAGGGTACGTGTGCGCTTGTCGTTGGCCGAGGTTCGAAAAGTGGTTGAGACGAATGCAGACTTCAAGGAGATCCGAAGCCGACTTCTCTCTTCCTCGTATTGACTCGCTGAAATGACTTCATAGATCTCGACGATTCGAAGATCGTCCATTGTTGAAGTCGATCTCCGATTCGATAGCAAGCTCCTGCTCAGTCGGCTCTACTGAAGATCAGCTCTGAGTATAGTGAACTACTCCTACTAAGTTCAGTTCTATCGACTCCTTTCGCATATCTTGCTCTCGTTGAGTCCAAGATATTGCGAGTCTTCTAGTTCCGGTGCCGAGGCGGATAATCCACCGAGTGCCTGAACCAGAGCAAAGAGTCTGCTGAGTCTGAAACCTCAGAGACAAAACAAATTACAACATAATGGTTCACCGACTCTTTCAGAGCACAGGGCTACTGAGTGTATGACAACATAGAAGACTGAATCATTTCCCACTATTTATCAACGGTGCTGAGGATAGAATCATCATCCAATTTTTCCCCCTATTTGATGATGCCAAAACCTAATCACTAGACAACTAATCAACTTAACACTATAACTTATCAGAAACAGAGCTCCTTACAAATATTACAAGTAGGATCAGTGGAGTTGTTCTTCAAGTCCTAGACTACTGAGGGGATTAGGGCAGAAAGTCCGAACAGAGACTAAACAGAAATTTCCTCCTGTCTTATCAACATTTTCCCCCATGCTATCAAGTCTATCAGAATCTAGCTAAGCAACAACTGACAACAAATAACAGACAGTGAGTGTGTGAGTCAGTAATCACTTCAGTGATTCTGAGTGTTAAGCATAAGCAGACACGGCTATTCAGACAATAAGATATTGTCAAAGCCAAACAGAGATATTATATATAAGAGAATATCAATACAGTTACATCTCTGCTAGACTAGAAAAAGAAAGAAGGATACAAAGAGAGTACAGAAGCAAGAAATCATTTGAACTGCCTAATCCTATCTTTGAAATCTTGAGATTGAGTTTCAGGAAGAGGCACTCCATACATGCGATATGTGACCTTTCTCAACTTCAGTATCTCAGCAAAGTCTGCTGGATCTTCTTCATCAAGGAATTTGGCTTCAGCAGCGTCCTTTACTTCTTTCTCTATTACTCCATAGTGAATGGATCCATCAAGTCTCTGTGGGGGTGGCAGGATTCTGGGGTCTAGAACTCTGACTTCAACATTTTCTTTGACAGCTTTTTGCAGTCTGGCATACATATCCAAGTCAACTCTCACGATCTGTTCAGTCTATGCCACTGACTTGCGCTTCTCAGACCAGAATCTCCAGAAATAGTTCCTCTTTATGAACTCGATCTTCAGTGCTTCCCACCTCTGAGTGAATTCCACTGGTATCAATTCATCTATTCTAGGCCATCTGTGAGTCTTCAGATCTGTAGGATTCCTAAATCTCCTATATCTATAGGGGATGTCAGCCTTTGCAGGGATCCTTTGACTAGCTTCCTTTTCAGTTCTCAGCCTGAGAGCTTCAAGATCTGCCATCCTTATTCTCTCTCTGGCTGCTTCAATTTGCCTGGCCTCTTCACCTCTATATAAGTATCTATCTAACTGAGCCCAGATTTCTTCCATCTCTTGTTCCTGTGCCTTCGAGGCAGTGTAGGAGGGCTTGTGAAGTGGTTCTTCTTCTGAGTCAACAGGCGTTGATGATTTTTCTTTGGAAGTCCCTTGCTGCCCAGTTGATTGTTGTTGTTGCTGCTCCTTCTCCTTTTCTTTATCAGCCTCGTCGCCGAGTTTAAGCGTTTTAGGGGGCAGCCTAGCACCTGTTTTCTTGCCTCCAGCTGGAGCCTTGGTTTTGCCTTTGGCAGGCTTCTTCTTAGGTTTATTGGCGGCTTCAGCTTCGGCTATTTCCCTAGCCAGCTTCTCATCTGCTGCTATTTGAGCCTCCTCCTCCGGGGTTATGAACCTCCTGGGTCCTTTCTTCTTGGAGGGAGGGGTTGGAAATTTCAGTACCTTTTTGCCTTTTCCGACAACTGGAGGAGGGAGAGGAGCTTCTACCTCTTCTGACTCCTCGTCAGCATACTCAACAACTTCCTTTATAATGTCTGAAGGAGTTTGAGTTGCCTGAGTTGCGACTTCTTTGGCTCCTGAGCCACTTGGGCCAGTCTCAGTTGATGCTGCAGTGCACTGGAGACACCACAGGCCTCGCCGGTTTCGATAGGTCCGGTAGGGGGCGGATGAGCGAGTTGTAGTTGCCCCTGCTACTGACCTTGCTCTCTTCGGAGCTTTCAGTGTCGGCTCCTTAGTTGCTTTCTCTACTAAACCTTCCCCCTTTTTGGTATCAGCAATTAGGGTTGGGGGCGGAGCAGATTCCTTTCTTTTCAGGCTTTTGTATGAGTCTGACAGATCATCCAGCTTATTATGTAGCTTTGTCAGTGCCTCATGCGGCTCGTTTCTCTCATTTGTCAGTTGATCGCTGTATTTCTTGTGTGAGAGATCAGCCGCAGCCTTGAATTCTTTCAGCTGCTTTTCTACCTTCTCTTCAAGAGCCTTCTGAATATTCTCCATTCTGAGTTCATTGGCTTGAGAGATGGCAGGGACGGATTCAGTGTGAGCGGCCTTGTAATCATTCATCGGTTTGTCTCGGCCTTCTCGAATCGTCTTGAGCCGAGCTTCAAGTCGGCTCTGCGCGACTAAGGCATTCGTCGAGATCTTTGGAGAAGTCGTGGGGGAGATCTGGCGATAGAGGTTCTGAGTCCCTGCAACTCTGCAGTCTGAGCCTTAGTGGTTTGCCACCAAGTCTTGTGGACGGTACGTGCAAGTAGGCGATTTTGGCTGCCTTGATTCTTCAGTACCTTGGCCACTGATTTCGAATGACGGCTCTTTGGGCTGGGCGCTACTTCGAAAGCAAATTCGAGAAGGAGCTGAGCAGGATCAGCCGCCTTCGAAGTACCAGCCACCGTCTGCCCAGGACCAAGGATGCTGAGTGGAGGGTCAGCAGTAGAAGTAGTGGCATCCTTGTCCTGTTGAGTTCCCTCATCAGGCTTCTCAGGTCCTGAATCACGGGGTGAGTTCTGACCATCGGGGTCAGACCCATCTGAGGGCGCGGGTGCTGAGACAGGTTGTCGGTCGTTCAGCAATGCGAGCATGGCCGCCTTCAGGTCCTCGAGCGTGCCGAGGTCAAATGGCTCTGAGTAGCCAATCTTCCCTCTGATCAGCAGCTCTTCCTCGTGAAGCTGCTCGCAGGAGTGGTGGATGATCAGTCGCTTCAGGTTGTGCCACTCCTGGAACCGTATAAGCATGTGAATCCTCGCTTGCCTAGCAAGTAGGACCAGATCAGAATGGCTGGCGATTTTAGGAATCACTTCAGCAATCTCTCGGGAGACTCTGGATTTGAGAGCTGAGGCCTCCATCCCGATAGATTCTGACTCCGAGGCTGTCTCCGAGTCCTCGACTTCGATTGGAGACGCTTGTTTCTCAGCAGAAGGGATGCTGCTGAGTGGAGGGACGTCCAAGGGGCTTTCCAAGGCCTGAACTTCTTCAGCTTGGACCCCTTGGTCCACTGTTTCTCCATGTTCAGTGGAGACGATCTTCTCCACTGATTGAGTCTTCTCAGAAGACTCTGGCTCGTCTCTCAGCTGTAGAGGTGGCTGAGTAATGACGACCTTTGGTTCTGCCTCAGTTTCAGTAGGCACAACCTCGCTGACCTTCTTCAGCCTCTTGGTTGGTACCTTAGGCGTGGATTTAGGTGGAGACCTCTTCTTCTTTGGCGTGGAGGTCTGCTGAGTCCCGACCTTAGGTGCAGCGGGCCCTGAGCCAATCTGTTGAATGGCTGCTGCCCTGTTCTGGAATCTGACTTTCTTCACGTTAAAATACTGCTTGTCAGCGAAGGTGACTTTGTCAGATGCACAGAAATCCTCTATCATGACTGAGAGTTTCAGTCCGTATAGGAGCTTTCCTTTGACGCCGAGCCGATTGGATGCCTTGTCAAATTTGGCTGATTGCATCATGAACTCTCTGAGGAAAAACTCAGTCCAGTTGATCTTAGCCCGATCATATATGGCCATCATCAGTTGCAGCTTGGGCCTTGACACTTGGTCAAAAGAGCCTGCTTGACTCGTCAGCAACTGAGTCACTATGTAAGCCAATGCTCTGTACTGAGGGAGCATTGCGTTCTTGGGAAAGGCGGCTTTGAAAACTGTTGGCTTCCCGCAGAACTCAGTGAGGTACTCATCCATCAGATCGTCTTTATATGCGACGGTTGTGAGTCCTGTATTCGGCAGATTGAAGCTTCTCTGAAGGGCTTCTCGAATAGACATCTGCTTCACTTCCATGTCAGTGCGTGAGGGATCGCCCACTGTATGAATGACGAATCTTCCTTTGATGTCTCCATCCACTGAATCTGAGTTCAGATAGATCTCTGCTACTTGTCGCGGGAGGAAGAAGGTCGGTCTCCTCGACAAGTAGGGGTGTAAGTGGTTTCGCTCCGAACCGTGAGACCGATCGGACCGAACCGAACCAAACCAAAAAATGTGGTTCGATTTGGTTTTGCGGTTTGGTTCGGTTTATTTTTTTAGGAACCATTTACATTCGGCTCGGTTCGCGGTTTCAAGAATTTTTGAACGGTTCGAACCGAACCGAACCATTATCCTATTTTTTTTATTTAATATTTGTCTTTCTTATATGAGAATATCGTTGGATTTATATATTAGATTTAAGTTAAGATGAATTCTAATTTATACAAAAGAAGAGAAAGGAGTAACAATTCTATACTTATGAGTTCGGAATGAGTGACATCCTATAAATTATTATTTTTGCATTATTTAGGATTTGAAAAATAAAATAAAAAATAAAAAGGTGAACCGATGAACCGAACTGAACCAAACCATTAATATTTATAAATAAATTCAAATTTTTAGGTTTTATTTGATACGGGTGCCCCGCGAATCAAAGTCACGGGGCTCTCGCTAGTTCACACAGAGTTTTTATCAGTTAATCCTGCGGTAGTCCAAGCTATTATTGCGGAAATTGGTGAATACAACCAACTCTCAAACCAAACCGAACTGTTACACCCCTATCGACAAGAATCCTTCCAAACCGGTCTCTCGAAGAGCGTAGAAGATCTCCTCCATGAAATCTAGGTCGCACTCGTCAAACTCCATGACTGGTTCGCACCAGACACGATCCTTCTCGAGGATCTCTTGCATATCGGTAGGAGCCATAACCGCGTTTCCTGTCATTTTAATAATCTACATACATAGTATAGGTCAGTATCGATTAACATATAAGAGAAATAAAATCATACGATACTTAATAATCATTGAAGAATTACCAAGAGATTTTCAGAAGATTTTTAAGAGAATTTTGATAGAAGGTAATAAGTATCTCAGGAAATCTCGGGTACTTAAGATATTTGCAGATATGAAATGGCGGTTTCAAACATTTTGAATGCATATATATATCTTAGAGAAGATAAACAATTAAAGATCAAGGGTCTAGTTTGAATGCGCTTTTTGAGATGGACGGCTAGGATTAAGTTTTATAAAATATGCAATGATCAAATTAGCCACCTAAGTCAAAAGCCAGTTGTAAATAGCCCAAGTAGTAACTTGATACGACATGCATTTAATGCGTGGCAGAGTTCAGCATGCTTTTACATAGAATGTCGTGTATTAAATGTGATCCGTTAAAATTAAATGACATTTCCTAAGGCATTGAATATGATGCTGAATCTGATTCATAAATGCACATAATAGCTCTATAGGCTACTGAGTAGAGATACGCTAACCTGTCAGCTGAACATCGTAGTCAGCTGATACCTCGTGTAGATGGTTGCTGAGTCTCTACGTACTGATTTTACTCAGTACTGAGAGTGAACATCCCCCCTTACTGAATGCTCCTCTCCTGAATCCTCGTACTGACTTGAGTCAGTAGGGTCCAGCAGACCTAGCTCTACTGAAAGTTCTCTGAATTTGGCTTCAGCTAGAGGCTTTGTCAGTATATCAGCCATTTGATGGTCAGTATGGATCTTTTCCATCCTGATATCCTTCTTTTCGACATGGTCACGAATGAAGTGGTGTCTGATGTCCACGTGCTTGCATCTCGTATGAAGTACAGGGATTACGAGTGATTGCAATGGCACCGGCACTTGTCGCGAAGATCGGCACTTCATTCTGAATGACATCATAGTCGCGTAGCTGCTGTCTCAGCTAAAGGATTTGGGCGCAGCAACTTCCGGCAGCCATGTATTCAGCTTCAGTAGTTGATGTTGCTACTAAATGCTGTTTCTTCGAGAACCATGAAATTAGTTTACTGCCGAGGAACTGACATGTTCCAGAAGTTGCCTTTGAGTCAATTCTACATCCTGCATAGTCACCATCAGAATAACCAGTTAGTTCAATATTATCATCAGCTGGATACCATAAACCCATGTCAGGTGTTCCTCTGAGATAGCGGAGAATCTTCTTTGCTGAGTCCATGTGACTGGATTCGCCTGAAATCGAGCGCAGACACCTTCAGCATAAGTTATGTCAGGACGAGTAGCTGTTAAGTATAATAAAAAGCCAATTATAGTGCGAAATTCCGTTTGGTCTACTGATACTCCCTCTTTATCAAGATCGATCTTCATATTCGTGTTCATCGGGATCTTGATTGGTTTGCCGGATGTGCAACCGAATCTTTTGATGAGGTCTCGAGTGTATTTGCCTTGATTGATAAACGTTCCCTTCTTATATTGTTTGACTTGAAAGCCAAGGAAATAGTTCATCTCTCCCATCATCGACATCTCGAACTTATCCTTCATCATTCTTTCAAACTGCTGACACATGATGACGTTCTTTGAGCCAAAGATGATGTCATCTACGTAGATCTGCACAAGTAATAGGTCGTCTTCCAGTCGAATGCTGAATAATGTGCGGTCTACTGTGCCCTTCTGAAAACCTTTCTGAAGAAGAAACTCAGACAAGGTTACAGAGCCTTTGTGAGTCTATAAACTTGATGTCCCTGCTGAAAGCCGGGAGGCTGTTCCACATAGACTTCTTCTTTCAGTACGCCGTTCAGGAAATAAGACTTCACATCCATTTGATATACTCTGAATCTTTGATGTGTTGCGTAAGCTAGGAATAGTCTGATTGCCTCCAATTTTGCAACTGGAGCGAATGTTTCATCGAAATCTATCCCTTCAGCTTGACAGTAGCCTTTTACCACGAGTCTTGCTTTATTCCTTACTATGACGTTTTCATCTCGCTTGTTCTTGAAGACCTATTTAGTTCCGATCACATGTTGATGTCGGGGTCTATCAACAAGCTCCCAAACTTCGTTTCTCGTGAACTGATTCAGCTCCTCCTCCATGGCTATGATCCAGTCAGCATCTTTCAGTGTGTCCTCAACTGATTGAGGTTCTTTAGTAGACAAGAAGCAGGAATATAAGGCGCTTTCTCCCTGACAGAATCTGGATCTTGTCTTTACGCTTGCTGAAGGATCTCCAATAATTAGATCAGAAGTGTGAGCATCCAGCCACGATCTACGATGTTTCAACTCTTCATCTGAAATTTGTTCAACACAGATAGTAGGTGAGTTAGGCATTTCAGTTGTACTATTCTGAGATTGAAGCAATTCAGTTACAAGAGTGTGATCTACTGAGTCACCAGGTTCAGGGGCATTTAGCTCAGGAACATCATTAGTTCCCCCTGAATTATTATTCTCAGTAGAGGTCTCAGTTACCACTGGGGTTTCTTCATCGACCGGAGTTACCTGGGATTGACTCTGTTCTAGAGAGTCAATCTGTTCAGCTACTTCTGCTGCTGGCTGAGATTCAGTAGACTTGTCTTCAGTTTCCTCATCTGAATCATCATCCCAACATAGCTGGATCTTTTCGACTTTATCTTTTAAGCTCAGATCCTGTAGCTGCTTACTGATGTCCTCAGATTCAGTTTTAGAGTTTTGCTCCTGTCTTCAGTAGCAAACTCATTAAAAACAACATGAGGGCTTTCCTCCATGTAAAGAGTCCGATAGTTGAAGACTCTGAAAGTTTTGCTGACCCGGGAGTATCCTAAGAACACTCCCTAATCTGACTTGCTATCAAAAGTCTTCAGCTGATCTTTCCCATTATTGTGGATAAAGCGCGAACACCCAAAAATATGGAAATAAGATAGAGAGGGCTTCCTGCCGTTCCATAGTTCATATAGTGTCTTCTTATGCTGCTTTGTCAGTAGAGATCGGTTCTGAGTATAACATGCAGTATCAATAGCTTTTGCCCAGAATTTGGTTGGGATTCCTGAGTCTGCGAGCAGGGTTCTTGCTGCTTCTTTGAGTGTGCGATTCTTCCTCTCAGCAACCCCATTTTGTTGAGGCGTGCGCGCGGCAGACGTCTCATGCTCTATGCCTTGTACTTTGCAGAACTCCTCCACCATAGAATTCAGGAACTCAGTTCCTCAATCTGAACGTATCTTGATGATCTTGGTGTTCTTCTCGACACTGATCCTTTTCAGAAGCATTGGTAACTCTGTTTTGACGTCAGATTTGTTGGCAATAAATATGACCCATGTGTAGCGCGAGTAGTCATCAATGACCACTAATGCATACTTCTTGCCTCTGATGGTCACTGGAGAGACTGGACCGAACAAATCCATATGTAGCAGCTGAAGTATTCCATCAGTGGAACGAGATGGAACTGGCGGATTTTGATTCCTTGTTTGCTTTCCCTTCAGGCATGCTTCACATTGAGTGTCTTTACTGAATACTTCATTCGGCAGTCCTCTTGCTAGAGTGTTTCTAGCCAATTTGTTGAGCGTTTTGAAGTTGACATGGCTGAGTCTTCTGTGCCAAAGCCACCCCGTTCTGTTGTCATTCTTGGCCAACAAACAAGCTTCAGGTTCAGCTGAGTTCCAGTCAGCTACATAGATATTTTTCTTTCGCGAACCTGATAACACTGTTTTCCCTGTGGATTTATCAATGACATCACAGAAACCATCATAAAAAATCACTCTATTCGAGTTGTCACAAAATTGACTACTAGAGAGAAGGTTATGCTGAAGTCCTTCAACATATGATACTCTTGGAACTGTTGTTGTTCCAATGCTGAGTGTTCCATAGCCTCTGGTGTAGCCTTTTGCATTCTCTCCAAACTCGATTCTGGGTCCTTCTTCAATAGTATAATTCTTCAGTAGGTCCTTTTGGTACGGCATATGTCTTGAGCATCCGCTATCCACATACCAAGGGTCCTTGTGCACCTGCAAAACAGAATTATATTTAGATACCCTTTATTTTTGATTTTGGGTCCTTAGATGTTAGTTTTGGAAACCCAGATCTGTCTTACGACCCTGGTGGTCTCAGACAGTTTCTTTCCACTTTTGTTAACGTATCTGACCACTGGAGTGGTCGATGCTGACTTCTGAGGTTTTTTAGGTTCAGGAGTCCTGATCTTCTGAGTGGGTGGGCTGCTGACCTTTGCCTTCTGTACGGCTTTCTTCTTCTTTTTCTGACTTTTGGGTCCTCTCCTGACTATAGGATCATAGTAATATGACCCATAGTGAGTTGGATGTGTCAGTTGTGGAGGTCCATACTGATTAACCCATTTTGCCTTGTTGGTTCCCCCTTGACTGAGCTGGGGTGTCTTGGCCCTTGACTGAGCTGGGGTGTCTTGGCGCTGATCTTCTTGTCAGAGTGCTGATGACTAGGATGAGGTGCCTTCATCTTTTGTTTGTTCTTGGCTAGGGGGTTCAGTATGTCTGCATTGATGGTCTCCCCTTGAACAAACCTATCAGCTAGCCGGTTTTCTGAGCGTACGGGGGTAGATGAGGAGGCTCCCTGGCTGAATCCAAGTCCATCCTTGTAATGCTTGGGCTTGTTGCTTGCTAGCATAGCCTCCAGCTTCTTTTCAGCGCCCATGTATCGCTCTATCATCAGGTTCCTCCAGACATCATCACTTTTCTTGACATTTCATGCTCGGCCTCCAAGTCCCGACAACTCTTGCTTCAGTAGACTCAGTTCAGTATCTTTCTGAGTCAAGTCTTTGGTCAAGACTGAGATCTGATCTTCTTGATGCTGAGACTTGGCCATCAGAGAGTTTATCTCCTCCCTGAGTCTCAACACAAGTCCTTTTGACTCAGTAGCAACCTGACTCTCCTGAGAAAGTCTCTGATTCTCCACTTTTAGGGTATCCAATTTCTGAAGAGTCTTACTGAGCTGCAAACTCATCTATTCTGCTCGTCGAGTAGTTCTTCATAAGCGATCGCGACATCCAGATTCTTGTCTGCACCTGAAAGAGTGTCGTGTGTGCAGTGTGAAGAGGAATTAAATGGTTCATGAGAGTTTACCTCATCCTCTTCTCCTGCCATGAGACACTTTTCACTATCTTCTCCAGCTTCAAGCTCTAAGGCCATGAAAGCTGCTTCATCGTCTCATGAATCCATGACGGAATCGACTTCATCTGAGTCGTCTGAGAGTTCACCAGCAATGTATGCTTGTCTCTTCTTGATGAACTTCTCCCTTCTGGCTTTGCGTGCTGCTCGTTCAGTATTACTGAGCTCAGGACAATCATACTGATAGGCTTTTTGCAGTTATAGCAGGTGGTAACTCTTTCTTCCTTACTTTCACTGTCTTTTGACTGTGCTGAGTCATCCTTTTTCCTGCATTCAGAAGTATGCGAGTCAGGAGTGCGCTTAGGCGTGTATTCCGACTTACCCTTGGATTCTCTGAGGGCTTTAGTCACTTTTCTGCGTCTCTCCTTCTCCTTCTGATATTTTACGGCAAGCAGCGCGTACTTCTTTTCTAGATTTCCTTCTTGTACGTCAGTGAGTGAAGGTTCAGCCTTGCTAGTCGCTGAAGTTGCGGTGCTGACTGATGCTTTAAAGGCATGGTCGATTTGAGTGTCAGCTTCAGCTCGCTGCTTCCTTTGAGGTAAGCCAAACTCGAATTCCTCTGCTTTAAGCTCTGAAAAGATATGGTCAGGGGTAACAATATCTAAATTAGAATGAAGCAATAAAGTAGCAAAGGGAGTCCAATGACCGTCTGGCAGTGCCCTCAAAATTTTGAGATTCATCTCTCGGTTGGAGAATGTCTTTCCCAGCCCGTTGATAGAGTTCATCAGATCCGTAAATCTGACGTTGAGATCTTGAATGGTGTTACCAGGCATGAGGGATAGTCTCTCCAGCTTTTGGAGTTCCAGCGCGAGTTTATTTATTTTGATCTTCTAAGTCCCCCGACTCAGTAGCGCTAGAGCATCCCAGAGTTCTTTCGCGGACTTGCAGTCCTGAACTCTTCCGAGATAGGAATCACTCAGGGTGGTCAGTATGGCATTTCTGGCGACGCGGTCTAAATTGTGAAGCTTCTTCTCCTCTGGGGTGAAGAGACTTCTGTCCTTGGAAATCTTCTTCCCGGTCACCATTCCACCTCCATCTGCTAGATCCTGAGCTGCGACGCTATCGATCATAGGGACGATAGGTCCGACCTCTAGAACCTTTGTCATGCTGTCGTGGAGAGAGGTCAGATGTGCCTCCATTCTGACCCGCCATACGCCATAGTTCTCTACTGAGAACATGGGTACCATCGTGATTCCTGACATATCAGACATGATAGATAGTGATATGAATGAAGAATCATATGCAGTGAAAACGTTTTCCGGATCCGTTCAAGTAGACCAGTTTCAGAATAACAAGAGTCTTATAGAACTCCTGCTCTGATACCAATTGTTGGTCCCGAGAGCACGTTCAGGTGTAGAGGGGGGGGGAATACACCTGAAAACCGATTTTCTCAACTTAAACACGAACAATCCTTTTCTGGATGATGTTGTACTGAACAAGTTCAGCAGACCAGATAAGTTGTTCTGAATCGTGTGGCAGAGTGACTGACTCTATTGAGAAGAGGTTTTGCTTACTCGTTCAGCAGATCAGAGTGACTGAATCGTCTAGTTGGTTTTGCTTACTCGTTTGGTCTAGATCAGATTCGTCTAGTTGGGTTTGTCTAGTCGCCTAGATCGCCTAGCCAATTCAATAGCCTATATCATCAAGTTCGTCTAGACCCCTCGAACCCCTCTAAACCCTCCAAACCCTTTGGACCCCAAACGTATGATCCTTAAACATACATGATTAATATTATAGGAACGATAATTTAATAATAACAATAATAGAAGAAGTATACTATATGTAGATTACGTATAAGTATATATGTATTTTAGTAATCTAAAAATACAAGTAATATATTTGTAAAAGTATATTTAATGTTGTCTCGAACAGATACATTTGAAATACTTATGTATATATATAGTTAAATACTTATAATTCAAATAATAATTATTAAACACTTCATATATCATTATATATTTGTCATATTTAGAAATATTATTTTTTAATTTAAAGTATTCCTTTAGATATTGCCAAAATAGAATCTTACGAAATTGTCCAAGGTAGAATATCGTCTCTTCATTGTCTTGATCCATTGGAAAGCGATATTATTAAAAATAGTTTAATCAGAACTTTCACGAATACAAATACGATACGATTGTGGGTGAATCTTGTCCCTTGATTGTCTCGATCCAACGGCCGTGATGTTATTTTAATTTTTTTTAATCGGAACTTGCACAATTACGATTACGATTGTGGGCGAATCTTGTCCATTGATTGTCTTGATCCAACGAATGTGATATTATTAAAAAAATTTAAAAAGAACTTGCACGATTACAATTATGGTTATGATTGTGGGCAAATCTCGTCCCTTAATTCTTTCAATCACGATTAATCGGGACTTGGACGATTACGATTATGAAGCGATTACAATTACACTTAAAGATGGAGTGCGATCTAAAGTGAAAGAAAAAATCGGTAATTATAGGGGGAAGATGATCGCATTAAATCTCCATCAAATCGAATTCGCCTAGAGTAAATCCAAATTGGTGGAGAAAATCTCATCATCGCATTTCACAGCGATGATCGAGAAGATCATCTCATTAAATGTTTGCTTCTAATTTGAAATACATTAAATGTTTGATCATCCAATTTGTATAGTCACTTTGATCATTCAATTCGTATGTGGGATATTGCAATTTAATGATATTAGAAAATAGTACAAAGTAACGTATATGTATTTAAAATTAAATGATAGTAACGTATGTGTATGTGCAAGGCAAATCGCCGTCACTACACGACCACGATTGCATTGCGTAGTCGTAAATGTAATCGTGGTCAAGTAGTACGACGATTTTTCAATCGTGATTTCTTACCATATAATATGATTCCTATAATATAATAATTTGACACTGTCTCTTTTTACAAATGAGATTGCAGCGTATTATTCTTCGACACGATAGTCAGTGGAATTTATCCGAGTATGTCGGGGTTGATGAATTGTTATTATTTACGTCTGTCAGTTTCAACATTCAACATTAATTACAACAAGATATACACCTAAACCTAAAGATAAATCCTTTGATCATATTGTTAGTCCCGAGAGCACGTTCAGGTGTAGAGGGGGGGGGGATGAATACACGTGAAAACCGATTTTCTCAACTGAAACACGAACATTCCTTTTCAGGATGATGTCGTACTGAACAAGTTCAGCAGACCAAATAAGCTATTCTGAATCGTGTGGCAGAGTGACTGACTCTACTGAGATCTGCTAGCTGATTGAGAGTCAGAATTCAGTATCTTACAACTAGAGTTCAGTGGTGCGGAAAAGTGTAGGCCCAATTCAGTTGAGTTAGGAAAACGTTTTTATCAAAACAGTTTTAGTTGATCAGTGCAGTCTGTTAAGTTTGCTGAAACTCAGTTGAATGATTTAAAAGATGTTTTCAGTATGAGCAGTAAGTCAATGCAACAGTTAAAAACAGAACACAAGACACAGAGATTTTTAAAGTGGTTCGGACACAAAAATCCTACGTCCACTGTCCCGAATGATCAGAAAGCTATTTATTATACTGAGATAGTCTCAGTCGGTTTGTACACTGGACAAACACTGATCTTGAGATTTATACTGAGCAAGTCTCAGTTTGCAGGGTTATCAAACTAAGTGTTTGAAAGACTCTCCAACAGTGAAGGAGTCCTTTACAATAAGGATCAGTTCGAAAGTGAACTCCTTCGTCTAAGCTATGGATATGTTCTATTGAGCTTAGGTTAGAGGGATAGCTTTGGGTTCGTGTATCGTCGTTTGGATACTAGAGGCTGTACAGTTCAGTTTAGCTTGGTTCCCTATGAGCAGAGTTGTAGTCTTTCGTCGGAGATTGCTTCTTCGAACTTCTTGCAGAAGACTTAGGCTTTTTTGAATTTGCTCGTTTGAATGCTCTGTGTGTTCTTGCGTGCTCGTTGAGGTTCGTGAGCTTCAAATTTGATTTATCCCTCTATTTATAGAGAAGAGATTAGGATAGATCCGTTGGAGACGACAATCCTTTGTCTCTCTCTTTTGGGTAGCTAACGGCTCTTTTGAAGTATGGTGGCAGTGTCCTTTCCCTCCATTTCTGGAAAGTTGATTGACTTGCAGCTTTAGTAGATATAGGGTACGCGTGTCCGCTTGTCATTGGCCGAGGTTCGAAAGTGGTTGAGACGTAACGGACTTCAAGGAGATCCGAAGCCGACTTCTCTCTTCCTCGTATTGACTCTGCTGAAATGACTTCATAGATCCTGACAGTCAGAACACTGTTTGTCCGCTGCTGAGTCTGATCTCTGATTCAGTAGCATGCTCCTGTTGAGTCGGCTCTACTGAAGATCAGCTCTGAGTACAGTGAACTACTCCTACTGAGTTCAGTTTTACTAACTCCTTTCAGTATACTTGTTGGTCCCGAGTGTACGGTCAGGTGTAGAGGGGGGGGGGGTGAATACACCTGATTCGATTTCTCAATTTCGAACTCGAACAGTCCTATTCAGGATGGTGTCCGATCAAATAGTTCGGCGAACCTGCATAACCTGTTACGAATCGAGTTAAAGGCTAAGAGTACTGACTCAGCTGAGATCTGCTAACTGACTAGGTCAGAATTCAGTATCTACAGTAAGAGTAAATAAACAAAGTGTATGCTGAGACAGTTGATTGATTTTAAATATGATGTTCAGTATGAATAGTAAAATCAATGCAGCAGTTAAGAAAGCAGTAAGAGACACAGGATTTTTAAAGTGGTTCGGATATTGCTCAAATCCTACGTCCATCGTCCCGAATGATCGGGAGGCTATTTATTATCCCGAGTTAGTCTCAGTCAGCTTGCACACTGGGCAAAGCCGCGTCTTGGTTTTTATACTGATCCAAGTCTCAGTTTACAACACTATCAAACTTAAAGTGTTTGACAAACTTCTCCAACAGTGAAGGAGTCCTTATACAATAAGGATTGGGTTCAAATGTGAACTCCTTCGTCTAAGCTATAGATAAGAACGGTTGAGCTTAGGGTTAGAGGGATAAGGAACGAGAATGTAGCTATCTAGAGTGACGAACAGCTGAGGGTTTAGCTATAGGTTCGTGTCAGTCGCTTGGATACTAGAAGCTTATGTCGGTTCAGCTTGGTTCCTTTTGAGCTGGATGTAGTCTTTCACCGGAGATAACTCGGTTGATTCTTGCGGAAGACTTCGTCGTTAATTTCGCTCGTTTGAATGCTCTCTCGTGTTCTAGGTGCGCGCATTCTCTTCAAATCTTGAATGATCCCTCTATTTATAGAGCAGAGATTGAAAATAGATCCGTTGGAGACGATCTTCTTCTCTCTCTCTCTTTTTGGTAGCAAACGGCTCTTTTGGTGTAGGTAACAGTGTACTTTCCCACCTTTTTAGGTAAAAGGTTGACTGCAGCTTTAGCAGGTGAGAAGACACGTGTATGCTTGTCATTCGTTGAGGTGGATGGAGTGGTTGAGACAGCACAAACTTCGAGACAGACTGAAGCTGACTTCTCTCTTCCTCGTACATGACAATGCTGATTGTCTTTCAAAAGATTCTCGACATCCCGAAGACTATCCGCCGTTGCCGAGTCCGACCTTGTATTCGGTAGATAGACTGCCGAGATAAGTCTACCGATGATCGGCTCCCGAGTCCAGTGAACTACTCTGCCGAGTTCGAGTTCAACCGACTCTCTCGATATCTTGCTCTCGCCGAGTCCAAGATCACCGAGTCTTCTGCACTGGTGCTGAGGCAAATAAGCTACTGAGCGCCTTGACCAGAACAGAGTGTCTACTGAGTCTGAAACCTCAGAGACAAAACAGATACAAGGGAGTGGTTCATCATTTAGATAGGGTTTTGGGATCTTCAAATCTTCGGACAAGTACGGAGCACAGTGGCTACCGAGCTTAAGATCGATTGTCTAAGACCGAATCATTTCCCACTAATCGAAATGAAGGCTTGAGGATGGAATCATCACCCAACAATTTCCCCCTATTTGATGATGCCAAAACCTATCATCTATGTCCTATCAACTATGTTAAACACTAACTTACTCAGAAACAGAGCTCCTTACAAATATTACAAGTAGGATCAGTGGAGTTGTCTGGTAAGTGCTAGACTATCGAGGGAGACAGGGCGGAAGAATTTCCCCCTTTACAATAATTTCCCCCATGCAACAATTTCCCCTTAAGAGAAATAATAACTCTTCGAAAGTCTAGTCTATCGGGAATCTAACCGAGCAAAACCGACAAGTAAATAAACAAAGTGTGTGTGTGTCGGTAATCACTTCGATGATTCCGAGTGTTAAAGCATAAAGCAAACACGGCTATTTAGACAACAAGTAGTTGTCGAGCCAAAAGAAGATTTGTATATATATAATAAATAGTTCAAGACATTACAAATCTTGCTAAGCTAAAAGGAGAACTAAGAAGGAGAACCCTTAAACCGCTGAATCCTATTCATGAAACCTTGGGATTTATCTTCGGCAGATGGGACTCCATACATTCCGAACGTGTTCTTCCTCGGCTTCGTGTATTCGGCGAAGTCTGCCTGGATCATCTTGTTCTAGACCTCGTTCAACGCAAAGATTCTTCACTTCTTGTTCAATCATTCCGAGATGTACTGAGTCGTCTTGTCTTCGGGTGGAGGAATGATCCTTGCTTCAGAACGCCGACTACTACCCCTTCGCCATCGCTCGTGCATATATGGGTAAAGATCAGGTTCAGTAATGGTCATCCACTCGACATAGGCATCAGCCTTAGACATTTCAGGCCAGAATCGCCAGAAATAATTTCTCTTGATAAACTCTATCTTGGCCGATTCCCATCTCTGATTGAACTGAATAGGCATCCATTCGTCTGATCTCGGCCATCTATGTGTTTTCAGATCGTTTGGCTTCTCCCGAACCTTCACGTATCGATAAGGAATGTCAGCTTTCGAAGGAACTCTCAGCCTGGCCTCTTGTTCAGTATGCTTCCTGAGTGCCTCAAGGTCTGCCAAATGTATCCTCTGTCTGGCAGCCTCTATCTGTCTAGCTTCCTCTCCTCTGTAGAGATATCTATCCATCTGAGCAAAGATTTCTTCAATTTCTGCATCTTGCTCTTGAGGCTTCTGAGGAGCTTGTTCGATTCAGCAGGGGTACTAGATCTAGATTTGGATGTACCCTGCCTTTCACTACTCTTCTCGCGTTGCTCCTTTTCTTTTTCTCTGTCCTCTTCATCTCGTTATGATGAGCTTTCTCGGAGGCGCCTAACGGTTCTCTTTCCTCCTCTAGATGGGGCTTTAGTCTTTCCTTTGGCGAGCTTAGACTTTGGCTTGTTAGCCGCTTGCCTCTGCAATTTCTCCGCGCCTTCTCATCCGCAGCTATTTGGGCTTCCTCCTCGCGGATATGTATCTTAATCTCTTTGCTTGGAGGGGTTGGAATTTTAAGCTTACGTTTGCCCTTGCCTTCTTGAACCGGTGGTGGAAGAGGAGCCTCTTCTTCTTCCGAGTCCTCTACCGCTTCGGCGTACTCAAGCAACCTCCTTAATAATATCTTTGGGAGTCCGGGTTGCTCGAGTAGTCTCGCCGGGGTCTCGAGCCACTTGGGCCGGTTTCAGTGTGCTCGCAGCCGAAACACCCCTGGGCCTCACCCTTCGAGACCGAGTCCGAGTCCGGGATGACTTCGGTGTAGCTTCCCCCCCAGAGTTTGGACTTTTGGTGGGAGTTAGCTTCTCAGTACTCTTCTTTCCTTCCCTTTTTCCTTCACTTTCCCCCTTTTTTGGCATCATCAATGAGCACCGGGGTAGGGACTAGGACTGACTTCTTCAGACTTTTGTAGGAGGTTGACAGCTCATCAAGACGATGGTGGAGCTTAGTCAGAGCCTCATGCAACTCGTTCCTCTCCATGGTAAGGTCTTCCTTGTACTGCTTATGAGAGAGGTCAGCTGCTTCCTTGAAGTCTTTCAGCTTCTCAGTGATCTTGTCTTCCAAGGCCAGTTGGATATTCTCAAGTCTTTGTTCAGTGGCCTCGGATTGTTCGGTGATAGCGTCGGTATGAGCCGCTTTAGAAGCCAAAAATTCATCAAGTAGCTTGGCTTGGCTCTCCCGAAAGATCTTGAGCCGAGCTTCGAATTTGACTTGTCTGCCGAGCCAACGCTTCGAAATAAGCGCGGAAACATCGGGGCGGCCGATGAAGAGACGGAAGACTTCAGCCCCGAAGTTCTTTAGTCGTGGCTTGAGCAACGCTTCCATGTCCTATGGATAGCCTTCGCAAGATCTCGATTTTTGATCCCTTGGGCGGTTAAGGCTTTTGCCACCGATCGAGATCTCTTTGCGTAGCCTGGCCGGGCGCCTTCGAAAGTCGATTGCGCAAAGAGCTAAGCGGGCTCTGCCGAGGACGAAGCACCGGCCTTGGACTTCTCGGGGACCAAGGATACCGAGTGGTGGTGCTTTCCCGGATGGGTATCCTTGTCCGTGGATGTCCCTCATCGGCTTTCCGGGGCCCGAATCATCGGGTGGGTCTCGACCGTCGTGGTCGACCCATCCGAGGGCGGCGAGCCACCGCTTGGCGTCGATCGGCAATAATTGCAAGCATGGCTGCCCTTAGATTCTCCAGCGTGTTGAGGTTCTCAGGCTCTGAATAGCCTATCTCCTCACGCAATCTCAGTTCTTCCAAGTGTAGTTGCTGACAGGAGTAGTGTAGAACAAGGCGTTGAAGCTGAGGCCACTCCTGAAAGCGTAGGATCATATGGAGCCTTGCTGACTTGGCTAGGACGAGCAAATCTGAATGGTCAGCAAGCTATGGAATCTCGTTGAAGGATCTCACGGGAGGCTCGAGATAAGATCATTGAAGCTTCCATCCCGATTGATTCACCTTCGATGCGCCTCGGAACTCCAAGTCTATGTGTGAAGTCTGCTCTTCGGTTGGAGGGACCGAGCCGAGTGGAGGGGACAGAAAGGGGCCGTCTAGGCGCCGAATATCTGCGCTCCGAGCTTCGAAGCGTCCCCTTGGTCCCTTTCGGTGGAAACGATCTTCTCCATCGACCGAGTCTTCTCGTGGACTCGAGACTCATCAACCAGTGCATGGGCCGAGTAGTCTTCTCGGGAGCCCGTTCGGCAGGCACTTCAGAACCTCCTCGCAGGCCGGCACCTCAACGGCTTTCTTCGGTTTCTTTGCCGGTGCCTTAGGAGTTTTAGCGGGAGGGGTTCTTTTCTTTGTAGGCGTAGCTCTGCCGAGACTTTGATTGAGGAGAGACTGCGCGAGGGTCCCGACCCTATCTGCCGAAGCGCCTTTGTCTTGTTGTGAAATCTCGACCTTCTTCACATTGAAGTACTCCTTGTCACCGTAGGTGATAGGCTCGATCCACATAAATCTTCGATCATGATGGACAGTTTGAGTCCATACAGCAATTTGCCCTTTGCGCTCAGCATGTTCGATGCCTTGTCGAACTTAGCGGCTGAGCCATGAATTCTCGGAGAAAGAACTCCGTCCAATTTATGCAGGCTCGGCCGTATATGGCCATCATCATCCGAATCTTAGGCCTTGACACACGGTCAAACGACCACCTTGGCTTGTCGGTAGGCTGCGTCACTATATAAGCAAGTGCCCCGAATCGAGGCAACATGCTTTGTTCTTCGGAAAGCAGCTACGAAAGTAGTGGGCTTTCCACGTAAGACGGTAAGATATTCATCAACTTGGTCGTCTCGTACCCGACCGCATCGGTCCCTTCCGAGGGCGAGATCAAAACTCCGCTTCAAAGCATCCTTGATGGACATCTGCTTCAGCTCCGTAGTGGCGTTTTGGATAGAATGGGCAACAAATCTCGCCACTATGTCTCCATACACTGCGTCTGAATTCAAGTACAGCTCTGCAACCTGTCTCGGGAGGAAGAACGAAGGCCTCCTAGACAGAAATTTCTCCAGCCCTGACTCGCGCAGAGCTGAGAATATATCGTCCATGTACTCCAGATCGCATGAATAGAAACCCATGGTGGGTTCAAACCACACGCGATCCTTCTCCAGAATGTTCAGCATATCCGCTGGAGATATCATAGAGATATTGGTTTCCGCCATTGTACCTGTTACATGAAGTTGTTATCAGTATTGATGTTTAAATAAAACCTTTTTATATATGATACTAATAAATAATGATCAACACATAAGTGACTTCATGTAGGCATACCGAGAATTTGATCGAGGTAAAAGTAAGCAAATGAGGGTTTTTGCACAAAGGTATTCTCGGATTTTTCGGAGGTAAGATATGATCGAAATGTTAAGTGCGAAAATGGCGGTTCTTAAGATTTGATCGAAATATGTACATATCTAGAAGATGAACAGCTTATCGATCTAAGGCCGAGTTTAAACCTACTTTATGAGATGGACGGTTAAGATTCAATATTATAAAAGGTAATGATCACAAAAGCCGTCTAAGTCAATGCAAGTTGTAAACATGCCTAAAGAGTAACTATGATAAGACATGCATTTAATGCGCACAGAGTTCAGCAAAGTTGTGCATAGAATGTCGTGTATTAAATGTAATCTGTTATCAATAAATGACAAACTAAGAGATATTTAAATCATGCTGAATCTCCATAATAAATGCTTATCATTGTTGCATTAGATACTATAGAGTAGAGATACGCAAACCTGTCAGCTGAACATTGTAGTCAGCTGATACCTCGTGTAGATGGTTTTCTCGAATCTCTACGTATCGAACTTACTCGCATCGAGAGTGATCATTCCCCCTCACCGGAATGTTCCTCTCCTGAAACCTTATTACCGATCGGGTCGGTAGGGTCCAAAGCAGACCTAGCTCTACCGAAAGTTCTCCGAATACGGATTCGACTAGAGGCTTGGTCGATATATCAGCCCTTTGTTTGTCAGTATGGATCTTTTCCATTCTGATGTCCTTCTTTTCGACATGGTCACGAATGAAGTGATGTCTGATGTCCACGTGCTTGCATCTTGTGTGAAGTACAGGGTTCTGAGTGATTGCAATAGCACTGGTACTGTCGCAGAAAATCGGCACTTCATTCTGAATGACGTCATAGTCTCTCAGCTGCTGTCTCAGCCAAAGGATCTGGGCGCAACAACTTCCAGCAGCCATGTATTCAGCTTCAGTAGTCGACGTGGCCACTGAGTGCTGTTTCTTTGAAAACCATGAGATCGCCTTTGCGCCAAGGAACCGACATCTTCCCGAAGTTGATTTTCGGTCTATTCTACATCCCGCATAGTCGGCATCGGGAATAACCAATTAGTTCAATATTATCATCATTGGATACCACAAACCCATGTCGGTGTTCCTCGTAGATAGCGGAGAATCTTCTTTGCTGAGTCCATATGACTCTGCTTGGGATTCGCCTGAAATCGAGCACAGACACCTACAACATAAGTTATGTCAGGACGAGTAGCTGTTAGATATAATAAAGAACCAATTATAGCACGGTATTCAGTTTGGTCTACTGATACTCCCTCTTTATCAAGATCTATCTTCATATTCGTGTTCATCGGGATCTTGATTGATTTGCCGGATGTGCAGCCAAATCTTTTGATGAGGTCTCGAGTGTATTTGCCTTGGTTGATGAACGTTCCCTTTTCGGATTGCTTGACTTGAAAACCAAGAAAGTAGTTCATTTCACCCATCATCGACATCTCGAACTTATCCTTCATCATCTTTTCAAATTGCTGACACATGATGACATTCTTTGATCCGAATATAATGTCATCCACGTAGATCCGCACAAGTAATAAGTCTTCTTCCATCGAATCTTTGAATAGAGTGCGGTCTCACGTGCCTTTCGAAAACCTTTCTGAAGAAGAAACTCAGACAGGGTATCGTACCAAGCCCTGGGTGCTTGTTTTAACCCGTATAGAGTCTTCCTGAGTCTATATACTTGATGTCCCTGCTGAAAGCCGGGCGGTTGTTCCACATAGACTTCTTCTTTCAAGACGCCGTTCGTGAACGCAGACTTCACATCCATTTGATAAACTCGAATCTTTGATGTGTTGCGTAGGCTAGGAATAGTCTAATTGCCTCCAATCTTGCAACCGGAGCGAACGTTTCATCGAAATCTATTCCTTCGACTTGACAAAGTAGCCTTTAGCCACGAGCCTTGCTTTGTTCCCCGACTATAACGTTGTTTTCATCTCGCTTGTTTTTGAAGACCCATTTGGTTCCAATGACATGTTGATGCCGGGTCCGTCTACAAGCTCCCATACTTCGTTTCTCGTGAACCGATTCAGCTCTTCCCGCATAGCAATAATCCGGTCGAGCATCTTTAAGTGCATCCTCAATATTCCGAGGCTCTTCAGTAGACAAGAAGCGAGGAAAATAATGTGCTTTCTCCTTGACGAAATCCGGATCTTGTCTTGACATGTGCTGAAGGATCTCCAATTATAAGATCGGCGGTGTGAGCATCTAGCCACGATCTACGATGTTTTAACTCTTCATCCGAAATTTGTTCAACACGGATAGTAGGTGAGTTAGGCATTTCGTTGTACTATTCGAGATTGAAGAATTTCGGTGATAAGAGTATGATCTACTGAGTCACCGGAGTTCAGGGCATTCAAATTGGGAACATTACTAGATGTTCCCCCCGAGTTGTTATTCTCAGAGTGGTCTCGATTACCTCTACGGTTTCCTCATCGACTCGAGTTACCCGGGGATTGATTCCGTTCGGGAGAATCAATCGCTCGCCTACTTGCTCACCGGTTGAGATTCGTAGATTTGTCTTCGGTTTCTTCGTCGAATCATCATCCCAACATAGCCGGATCTTTTCGGATTTGTCTTTTAAGCTTAGATCCTGTAGCCGCTTGCGATGTCCTCGGATTCGTAATTTGAGTTATTGCTCCTGTCTTCGTAGCAAACTCGTTAAAAACAACATGAGGGCTTTCCTCCACGCAAAGAGTCCGATAGTTGAATACTCAAAGCTTTGCTGACCCGAGAGTATCCTAAGAATACTCCCTGATCTGACTTGCTATCAAAAGTCTTCAACTGATCTTTCCCATTATTGTGGATAAAGCATGAACAACCAAAAATATGGAAATAAGATAGAGAAGGCTTCCTGCCGTTCCATAGTTCATATGGTGTCCGCTTATCTTTGCTTTGTCGGTAGAGATCTATTCCGAGTATAACATGCGTATCGGTAGCTTCCGCCCAAAATTTGGTTGGGAGTCCCGAGTCTGCGAGTAGAGTCCTTCTTTGCCGCCTTTTAGAGTTCTCGTTCTTTCGTTCAGCAACTCCATTCTCGCCGAGGTGTGCGTGCGGTGAAGTCTCATGCTCTATTCCTTCGCTGCGGTACTCCTTTACCATGGAATTAAGGAACTTAGTTCCTGCTGAAACGTATTTTTCCGATCTTGGTGTTCTTCTCGATACTGAGCTTTTTCGAAGCGTTGGTAACTCGTTTTGACGTCGACTTGTTGGCAATGAATATGACCCATGTGTAGCGCGAGTAGTCATCTATGACCACTAATGCATATTTTCGCCTCCGATCGTCACTGGGGAGACTGGACCGAACAAATCCATATGTAGCAGCTGAAGAATTCCATCCGTGGAAGGCGATGGAACCGGAGGATTTTGATTCCTTGTTTGCTTTCCCTTCGAGATATGCTTCACACTGAGTGTCTTTGCTGAATACTTCATTCGGCAGTCCCCTTGCTAGAGTGTTTCTTGCAAGCTTGTTGAGCGTCTTAAAGTTTAGATGGCTGGGTCTTCTGTGCCATAGCCACCCCGTGCGGTTGTCATTCTTCGCCAATAAGCAAGCTTCAGGTTCATCGAGTTCGGTCGACCACATATATGTTCTTTCTGCGCGAACTCGATAACACCGTTTTTCCCCGTGGATTTATCAATACCATCACGAAACCGGCGTCAAATATCACTCTATTTGAGTTATCACAAAATTGACTAACAGAGAGAATATTATGCTTTGAAGTCCTTCAACATATGATACTCTTGGAACTTTGGCAGCCTTGCCTTTGAGTGTGTCGTATCCTCTCGTGTAGCCTTTGGCATTATCTCCAAACTCAATTCCGGGTCCTTCTTCGATGATATAATTCTTTAGTAGACTCCTTTGGTATGTCATGTGTCTTGAGCATCCGTTGTCCACATACCATGGGTCTTTACGCACCCGCAAAAAGTAATTATATTCGGGTACCCTTTATTTTTGATTTTGGGTCCTTAGATGTTAGTTTTAGTAACCCAAATCTGTCTAACAACCCTGGCGGTTTCAGACATTTTCTTTCCTCTGGAGTCAACATATCTGACCACTGGATTGGTCATAGCTGACTTCTGAGGCTTCTGAGGTTCAAGAGTCCTGATCTTCTGAGTTGGTGGACTGCTGACCTTTGCCTTCTGTGCGGCCTTTTTCTTCTGACCTTTGGAGCCTCTTCTGACTATAGGTTCATAATAGTATGACCCATACTGAGCTAGATGTGTCAGCTTTGGAGGTCCATACTGATCTGCCAATTTTGATTTGCTGGTTCCCCCTTGACTGAACTGGGGTTTCCTGGCACTGATCTTCTTGTCAGAATGCTAATGTGTGGGATGAGGTGCTTTCATCTTCTATTTGTTCTTTGCTAGGGGGTTCATTATATTTGCGTTCATAGTCTCCCCTTGAACGAACCTATCAGCAAGCCGTACTTCTGAGTGTATCGGGGCGGATGAGGAAGCTCCTCGGCCGAATCCAAGTCCTTCCTTGCAGTGCTTTGGCTTATTGCTTGCTAGCATAGCCTCTAATTTCTTCTCAGCACCCATGTACCTCTCAATCATCAGGCTCCTCCAGATATCATCACTCTTCTTCAGTGTGTCGTGCTCGGTCTGAAGTCCTGACATTTCTTGCTTCAGCAGAACTCGATTCGAGATCTTTCGAGTCAAGTCATTGGTCAAAACCGAAATCCGATCTTCTTGATGCTTTGAGACTTGGCCATCAGAGAGTTTATCTCCTCCCCGAGTCTCAACACAAGTCCTTCGGCCTCAGTAGCAACCTGACTCTCCTGAGAAAGTCTCTGATTCTCTACTTTCAGGGTATCCAACTCCTGAAGAGTCTTGCTGAGCTGCAGACTCATCTGAATTTGTTCGTCGAGCAGTTCTTCGTATGCGGTCGTGACGTCCAAATTCTCATCTGCACTGAAATAGTGTCGTGTGTGCGGTGCGAAGAGGAGTTAAGTGGTTCATGAAAATTTACCTCGTCCTCTTCGCCTGCCATCATGCACTTTTCAGCTGATTCTTCAGATTCAAGCTCTAAGGCCATGAAAGCTGCATCATCATCCGATGAATCCATAAAGGAGTCGACCTCTTCTGAGTCGTCCGAGATTTCGCCGCCTATGTAGGATTGTCTTTTAAGGGCGAATTTCTCTCTCCTTGCCTTACGTGCTTTGCGCGTTCAAAGCACTGCGAGCTTAGGACAATCATACCGATAATGTCCCGGCTTCTTGCGGTTGTAACAAGCGATAACTCTTTCTTCTTTGCTTTCGCTATTCTTTGATGGTTCTCGAGTCATCTTTCTTTCCGCATTCGAAGATTGTGAGTCGAGTGTGTTTCGACATATAATTTGATTTACCTTTCGTTTCCGATAGGCTTTAGTCACTTTTTCCGTCGCTCCTTCTCCTTCGATACTTTACGGCGAGCAGCGCATACTTCGAGCGAGACTTCCTTCTTGTAGTTCATTGAGTGAAGGTTCGGTCTTACTCGTCGTTTTGCTCATTCTTTGGAGATGCTGTGTCTTGACCGATGCTTTGAAAGCATGGTCGATTTTGTGTCGGCTTCGCTCTCTGCTTTCTTTGAGGTCTGCCAAACTCAAACTCCTTCGCTCGTAATTCGAAAAGATATGGTCGGAGACACATCATCTAAGTCGGAATGTCGCAATAGAGTGGCAAAAGGTGTCCAAAGTGTCCATCCGGCGAAGTGCCCTCGAATCTTCGATTCATCTCTCGGTTCTTCGAATGTCTTTCCCGGCCCATTGATAGAATTCATCGATTGGTAAATCGACGTTTAGATCTTCGATTTTGTCCCCGGCATGAGAGACAAGCTTTCCGGCTTTTGGAGTTCTAGCGCTAATTTGTTGGCTTTAATCTTCCGAGTCCCTCGACTTAGTAGCGCAAGAGCATCCCGAGTTCTTTAGCGAGTCTTGCATTCCCGAACCCCGCCAAGATAAGAATCACTAAGGGTGGTTAGTATAGCATTCCCTGGCGACTCGATCTAGATTGTGAAGCTTCTTCTCTTCAGGAGTGAAGAGACTTGTCTTTGGGGATCTTCTTCCCGGTCCACCATTCCTCCTCCTTGAGCTTGGTCCCGAGTCACGACACTATCAATCATAGGAACGATAGGTCCATCTTCAAGCACTTCATCATATCGTCATGGAGGGATGTCGGATGAGCTTCCATCCCGACTCGCCATACTCCATAATTCTCCATCGAGAACATGGGTACCATCCTTATACCGACATATCGCCCATGAGGAATATAGATATGAATGTAGAGTGATATGCGGTGAAAACGTTTTCCCTCGGATCCGTTCGAATAGACCGAGTCTCAAAGTGACAAGAGTCTTAAAGAACTCCCGCTCCGATACCAATTGTTGGTCCCGAGTGTACGGTCGGTGTAGAGGGGGGGGGGTGAATACACCTGATTCGATTTCTCAATTTCGAACTCGAACAGTCTATTCGGGATGGTGTCCGATCAAATGGTTCAGCGGACCAACAACCGTGTCGAATCGAGTTAAAGGCTAAGAGTACCGACTCAGTGAGATCTCGCTAACCGACTAGGTCGAATTCGGTATCTACGGTAAGAGTTCGGTGCGCGCGAATAGTGTAGGCCCAAATCGGTTTTTGTGAGAAAACGTTTTAAGTCTCGGTTCGGTAGATTTAAAAGTTCGGTATCTTTGAGACAGTTGATTGATTTTAAATATGATGTTCGGTATGAATAGTAAAATCAATGCGGCAGATTAAGAAAGCGAAGAGACACAGGATTTTTAAAGTGGTTCGGATATCGCTCAAATCCTACGTCCACTGTCCCGAATGATCAGGAGGCTATTTATTATCCTGAGTTAGTCTCAGTCAGCTTGCACACTGGGCAAAGCCGCGTCTTGGTTTTTATACTGATCCAAGTCTCAGTTTACAACACTATCAAACTTAAAGTGTTTGACAAACTTCTCCAACAGTGAAGGAGTCCTTATACAATAAGGATTGGGTTCAAATGTGAACTCCTTCGTCTAAGCTATAGATAAGAACGGTTGAGCTTAGGGTTAGAGGGATAAGGAACGAGAATGTAGCTATCTAGAGCGACGAACAGCTGAGGGTTTAGCTATAGGTTCGTGTCAGTCGCTTGGATACTAGAAGCTTATGTCGGTTCGGCTTGGTTCCTTTTTGAGTCGGATGTAGTCTTTCGCCGGAGATAACTCGGTTGATTCTTGCGGAAGACTTAGTCGTTAATTTCGCTCGTTTGAATGCTCTCTCGTGTTCTAGGTGCGCGCATTCTCTTCAAATCTTGAATGATCCCTCTATTTATAGAGCAGAGATTGAAAATAGATCCGTTGGAGACGATCTTCTTCTCTCTCTCTCTCTTTTTGTAGCAAACGGCTCTTTTGGTGTAGGTAACAGTGTACTTTCCCACCTTTTTAGGTAAAAGGTTGACTGCAGCTTTAGCAGGTGAGAAGACACGTGTATGCTTGTCATTCGTTGAGGTGGATGGAGTGGTTGAGACAGCACAAACTTCGAGACAGACTGAAGCTGACTTCTCTCTTCCTCGTACATGACAATGCTGATTGTCTTTCAAAAGATTCTGACAGTCCTGAAGACTATCTGCCGTTGCTGAGTCTGACCTTGTATTCGAGTAGATAGGCTGGCCGAGATAAGTCTACCGATGATCGGCTACGAGTCCAAGTGAACTACTCTCGCCGAGTTCGGTTCAACCGACTCTCTCGATATCTTTGCTCTCTGCCGAGTCCAAGTATCACTGAGTCTTCTGCACTGGTGCTGAGGCAAATAAGCTACTGAGCGCCTTGACCAGAGCAGAGTGTCTACTGAGTCTGAAACCTCAGAGACAAAACAGATACAAGGGAGTGGTTCATCATTCAGATAGGGTTTTGGGATCTTCAAATCTTCAGACAAGTACGAGCACGGAGGCTACTGAGCTTAAGATCAGTGTCTAAGACCGAATCATTTCCCACTAAGTGAAACAGTGCTGAGGATGGAATCATCACCCAACAATCTTTGCTCTCGCTGAGTCCAAGATATCCGAGTCTTCTACTTACAGTGCTGAGGCGAGATAATCTCGAGTGCCCGAACCGGAGCAGAGGGTTTGCTGAGTCTGAAACCTCTGAGACAAAACAAATTACAACGTAATGGTTCACCAATCAATATAGGATTTTGGGATCTTCAAATCTTCACACACTCTTTCAGAGCACAGGGCTACTGAGTGTATGACAACGCAGAAGACTGAATCATTTCCCACTATTTATCAACGTTGCTGAAGATAGAATCATCATCCAACACATATAGTACGAGATGTTTTATTGGACATTTCAGATGGTAGAAGAACTAAGGTTCTTTTCAACTGCAACAATGATTTGATTCGCATACTTATCAATAATAGAAATGAACCAATTGTGTATGAAATTGAGAGAATTATGTCACAGGGTTGTAGCTCGATGAACATCTCAGATGCTGAAGACAAGGCAAATCATTCTGATGACGAGGATGGAGAATTTAATTTTGAACTCCTTAAATTAGTTTTGAATAAATTTAATGCATGGGCACGTAATCTAGCTCATAACAACAATTTCCTTAATCATACCGCTCTACATGACCATCATTTTAGTCAAACATATGAGTCTCGTCACTCACATAATCTTTGCATTAGAGGTAGAGTCCGGTCTAATTCCAAGCGGTGTCCCACTCGCTGATCTAAACATTGCAAGTAGTTCAGAATGTGTTGAACCATCGATCGACGAGAATAATGGACTTTGTGTAGAAGTTTTATTTAGGAGTAAATATGCATTGGATATTGTTGTTCGTACCTATCACATGCAAAATTGTTTTGAATATGTTGTTCAACGATCAAGTAAAACTAGGGTGAATTACAAAGCAAACATGGCAATGGATGCCCTTTCAAGTTACGTGCCACATCGCTTTGAGGTATCTGGTGTGATTAAGTTCAAAGAAAATCATTCTTGCCACATGGATTTCGATAATAGTGCTCCTCGTTATTTGTCCACCAAGGTAATAACAACACACTTTTCGCACAAGTTGCGAAGGTGTTATTTTGAAACCGAAAGAAATGATCAATGAATTGAAGGTTGATTTCGGCATTGATATAGACTACGAGTTTGTTCTTCATGCCAAGAATCTTGCTATAGAGATTTATTACGGTAATTATGATGGATCGTATCAGATGTTGTCGAGCTACCTCCACGTGATACAACAAAGTAACAATGAAACAACAATTCGTCATCAGTTTACTACGGATAATCATTTAATGTACAGGTTCCTTGCGCTATGCCCATTTCTTGCAGCTTTCAGAATTGTTCAAGACCCATTATCATAGTCGACGAGACACATCTTAAATCGAAAATTAAGGGAATTCTTTTTGTAGCTGTGACGATGGATGGCAATAAGCAGATTTTCCCCCTTGTAGTGGGGATAGTTCCTAGAGGATGATGAGTCATGGTTTTGGTTCTTGTCGCGAGTGTGAGACTCTTTTGACTCCCTCGAAGGTCTAATGATTGTATCCGATTAACATAAGAGCATCAAGAATGTCGTGCAAGAGGTTTATCCGAATGCTGCCCATGGATTGTGCTATTACCACCTCACGAAGAATATGTCCTCATATCGCGCTCATATAAGCTCTATTATCACGGAAGCTGCGTATTATTATCGTGATGAAACCTTTCAAAGCAAAAGATGTCTCTTACCGGAAGGTATAAGCAAGGATGTGCCTACAACAAGCTTTATGAGTATTGGAGTTGAAAGATGGGCGTGGTCCTAATGTACCACCTGTCATTTTGGTTTTATGACATCCAACTTAGTAGAGTGTCTGAATGCTCGACTATTATGGGCTCGACGACTTCCCATATGTTCATTACTTGACATTTATCGGTACATATTAGAAAAGTGGTTAGCTGAGCGTCGTGCAGATGCAAGTTCAAGGCAGCATGTCTTGACTGAGTTTGCCTAGAAAAGAGTTGCCAAGGTTGTGGAGCTTGGTCGAAACCTTCCCAGGTGTCGGGTGAATGAAAATGTGTACCGAGTGGATGATGATAAAGAGTGTCATATCTTCGACCTTCAGCATTGTACATGTGATTGTCTGGTGTTCGACTTTCATACCATCCCATGTCATCACACAATTGCGGCTATTCGGTATCCCCTTTACACTTGATGAATTAATTTTTTTTATGAGACCGTTTAAACTTATTTCTCTTTAACCATAGATTTGTAGGTCGATCCATAGTCGGTATTGTAGCGTCATACTACAAAATAGATAATCTCCTGAACACATATGCGCCTGCAATCATGCTGATGCCAACTTCGGCCCATTGGAGAGTATCACATGATATGTTACGGTTTGTTGTACATGGTCCTGTGATTTTCTGCCAAGTGGCGCTACCAAGAATGATAGAGCAAGGGATGCTATGGAGGGCCCTTCTAGACACCAGCAGATCTGCAGTCGATGTTATAATAGTGGCAATAACAAATATATATGCACCTACTCTGCTCCTACGGATGGTAAGTTTGGTTAGTTGTATATTGTTGTTATATGCTTCCTTAGTATTAGTATTTTACATTTCACGATCACTAGATGTCTACTTAAATGGACCAACGCCAGATGACAATATCAACATGTATAAGAAAAGACAACCTAAGAAATGCAGCTTGTGTAGGCAAATTGGTCATACAACCTGGAAGTGTTCGATGAATTTTCATGGATAGATTGCGTCGAAGATGCATAGTCAACAATGTAGCTGCCTACTTAGTTGATCCGTGTGGCTAATAATAGTTTAGTCGATCATGGAATCATTCTTCTAAACTAGTCGTGTAGGACTAAGGTTAGTCGATCATCTAAGAAATCGTGTAGGATCGAGGTAAGTCGATCATGCAAGAAGTCGTTTAAACGACTAGTATTGTTGTTGTTGGGATTTTGTATACTGGAAGCAAATTTTATGCTTGTATACAATGTGTTTTGTCCTTACCACTATTTTATTCTTCTATCTGATAAATATATATATTTGCACATGTTATCCTTTATCTTGTATAAAAGTTAGATTTGTTTAGTGTGTCGGGTATCACAGAAGACTACACAAATTGGTTGAACTAACAAGATATAAACAATTATCACAGCTGAGACAACTTAAGGATAAGTTGTCGGTTTAAGCTGCAGTTTAGATAAGAAGTGGCTTGTCTTGACTGCTTGTCTTTACTAGTACACTTAAGGTGGTGTATTGATGAATCACAATGAGATTTGTTCTCCTAACTGACCTTAGTGGAGAACCAAGATCTCGGTGACTTAGCTGGTCTTAAGCTTGGTAAGACTTCAGTTGAGTGTATTTGGCTATCTATCACTTTGACCTACTATGGTGAACGTCATCGCGACCGGATCTACGTATCTTGGGTGCTAGTAGTCAGTTTTGGCTCAGGCTGGTTGTCTGTATCTTGCAACCGTATCTTAGTAAAATGGGTTGATACTATCCCATGAGGAACTCGTAAGGATTAGCACACTAAACCCGACCGGTTGATTAAGTTCAGGTGTGTTAATGAGGTCGAGTGGTACTACTTAGGAATATAATAAGATGTTAATTAATTTAAGTTGTCAGTGAGCGTAATTAATTAACTGATATTTATATCTTAAATACGAGATCGATTAAGTCTAAAATACAAGCCCTTGCTCAATTTGTGATAAAGGGGTAAGTCAGCACGGATTCTCTAGTGGAATGAATATGTGTTTATTAATTAATTCTGCTCTGGGCTGAGCATAGATAATTAATTAACTTGAGGCCCTGCTTTATTTCTTGTATTAGATCCCTGATCTGGCCCAATTTGTTGCCTAGTTATTTATTGTCTCTCAGAAATCATTATTAATAGATTAATGTATATTTACATTATTTAATAATGTTATTTATCTGGAATTAATTGGCAATAGATTAATGTATATTTACATTATTTAATAATGTTATTTATCTGGAATTAATTGACCGGGCCAATTAATTGATAAATATTAGTAGCCCAATAGATTAGTCAATTATATTATAGGCTAATTATGTAGAAGTCCATTAGGAATATAATTAAATTAATCGGCTACAAATATTAATATTATATTGGTTTTTGAAATTTATATATATTAGTATTCTGTTCATAAACAGATTACACACACACATAATTTCATATACGCACGGCGTGAATTGTAGAGAGACATTAATCTTATTTCTTCAGTTCTCTGACCACCCAGAGGAAGAAAAAGACCGGGATACAGATCAGAAGATCTGACACACGAGCAACAATCAGAGCTGCAACAACATACGTAGGAGGAAGGTATATCGTTCTTCACCTCCTATTTCCTTCAGTTATCGCGCAGGAGAGCGAATAAACGATCATGTAAGAAATCATGTAGGATCGAGGTTAGTCTTCATGTATGAAGTCGTCTAAATGACTAGTATTGTTGTCGCGTAGGAGACAAAATAGAAGATCATGCAAGAAATCGTGTTGGATCGATGTTAGTCGATCTGCAAGAAGTCGTATAAATGACTAGTATTGTTGTCACGTAGGAGAGAGAACATACGATCATGCAAGAAATCATGTAGGAACGAGGTTAGTCGATCATGCAAGAAGTAGTCTAAACGACTAGTATTATTATCTTGTAGGAGCAAGATTAGTTGATAATGTAAGAAATTGTGTAGTAGCGAGAATAATTGATCATGCAATAAATCATCTAAACATATTTGGTCATGTAGAAGATGATAGTCAATCATGCAAGAAATCATGTAAATATTAAAAGAGCACCGCGTAGGAGAGGGTAGTCGATCATGCAAGGAGCCGTCTAAACGACTAGTATTATTATCATGTAGGAGACAAGTTAGTAGCAACTATGAAATAAAATGATTCTATTGATCCGCATGATGATAAATTACAATTACATCGATTAAATTTATAAACATTTGACATAAAGACTATACATAAATCAAATGTAATTCATATGAACTAAGGAAAATGTCTAATATGAACTTTTAAGGGAAACGTCTAATATGAACTAATCTAGAGTAATATTTTAATGATGATCTATATTAGTATTTTGGAAGTATGATAAACTAACGTGAGTAAA
The DNA here is from genome assembly GCA_028984105.1 of Lavandula angustifolia. Classification (NCBI taxonomy): domain Eukaryota; kingdom Viridiplantae; phylum Streptophyta; class Magnoliopsida; order Lamiales; family Lamiaceae; genus Lavandula; species Lavandula angustifolia. Next base: position 9,823,950 of record CM054806.1, on the reverse strand, counting down.
GTACATAATTAATGCCTAGCTATATAATCTTTTATCAAGGATCTAGCTATTTCACTACTATATTTTGCAATTGAAATTAAGGGTTGATATTGAGGGTTTAGGGTTTGAGGGTTTAGAGTTTGCGTTCATGACCACACGATTGTGGGTGCGTGTCTAGGCGATTGAACGATAAGATCGAGTAAGAGCGACTGAACAATTTGTGAGCAAGCTAGGCGACTGAATGATAAGCTAGGTGACTGAGAACGATAAGCTACGTGGCTGAACGATAAGAACGAGTAAGCTAGGCGATTGAAGGATAAGCTAGGCGATTGAACGATAAGAATGACTAAGACGATTACACATAATCGATTAGAACGAGTAAGACAATTACAAATAATCGATTAGAACGAGTAAGACGATTACACATAATAGATTAAAATTTGTTCAAGAATCCGTATCATAATTCGTAATACAAGTTCAGAAGGTAGATTGTTTTATAGTAATTGGTACCTGGGCTGAAAAGACTAAATATCCTCAGACAGTTGAATAACAAGTACTCGTGTAGTTAAGATAGTTCTTCGTGCAACGGTGGGAGGCACATAGAATATAGTCCACATACATCATCGTGTGTAGGCCACAATCTTTGGAGTTGGCCTAATGGTATTGATCCTCGTTCAAACATTTCACTAAGAGAAATTCATCGAATATAGGCCACTTCACGACATACCTCCGGTATCCAGCATATGCTATGACTTGGGGTAGTAGCCGGCAAAGGCTATACAACTTTCTATCCCTCGCGAAATAATGAGTTTCAACTTGTGATATCCTCCATCAATTTCCATAACAATGAGTGGTAGAGTTCGATAGACCAAGTGATCAAACTTAATGCAGACAGTGACCCAGTGGTGTGATTGGGGCAGGCAACAAATCATAATAATATGAAACAAAAAGTGTGATTGAGATATCAAGCTACAATGTATTAGTCACGCTAGAAAATATAACAAAAACATAATTGTCAAGCTGGAAACCATGATTGTGCCATTTCCTCAACATTACCCTTGATCGTATTGAAAAAAGGGGGCACAACAGAAACTGGAGAGTGTCGTATCTCTCGTAACTGATCATTTTTTTTTGGTGAAACTTGTCTCATTCAGCTTTCAATTGCCCCTTATAACAAATGAGGTTAGTTGCTAAATTATTGCATATAAAGTAAGGTAGAGAACAATGATCGGAACTTACAAAAAAGGATAAGGGTGTAAGTAGTCTTTCGAAAGGTTATACTGCTTCTTAATGTAAGTCGCGGCTTCAACCTATGCATTTGGTACACTAAGAAGCACTCCATGATCTTATGACACATACCAACAATTAGCTACCCATTAAATTAGACCTGGCTCGGAACCAAAAATCATGCTAAGGCACATCAGGAACAATCACTTTGTGAGTTACTAGGGTTTTAGTGCTTTACGACTGGTACCTTCCTGTGAGAGTTTAATAGGTTGCCAAAACAACCGGATTTGAAAGGCATCTAATGAACCCGAATAAACAAAGCTTCCTAAAACATCAATTGTTTCTCGAATTATATCGCACATATAGTTGTAATTCAAATTTCCTTTGGATCCTTGCACCTCATGTCTCTTCTATACCAATTAGCCTAAAAAAGGAATAAAAAATGATATAATTGCAATCCTAGGTGATAACACGATGAAAAATAATTGTTGGACAATATAGGCTCGTGCAGATAACTGAACGAGGTAGGCGATTTACTATAGATCGCCTAGGGGCCTATGCGAAATTACTCTTCGCCTATCTAGTCAACATATAGATCGCCTACGACCCTAGGCAAAATTATTCTTCGCCTATCTAGTCAATAAATAGATATCTTAGGAGCCTATGTGGAATTACTCTTTGTCTATCTAGTCGATAATTAAATAGATCACCTAAGAGCCTATACGAAATTACTCTTCGCCTATTTAGTCGATAAATAGATCGTCTAGGAGCCTAGGCGAAATTACTTTTCACCTATTTAGTCGATAAATAGTAGGCCAAGTTGAAAGTACGCTTACGTGGACAATCTGAGGCGAAAGGGAAAATATACCTTGGGCGACTCAAATATCGTTTAACAGAACAATTTGAGGGCAACAATATAATACGTCCAAAACGCATCACTTTTCAACCAAAAAGTAAAAGAATCTCAACTCTTCTCCACGTATTTCACTAAATAGACTAGTACACACATAAACCCATGCTATAAACAATGATCTTGACACAGAGACTCAATATTAAAGCTTAATTAATGGACCGAGTGCTCTACTGTACTTTGCGTCAAAAAAGAAGGAAGAAGATCTTACTTGATAGGCTGGATCCATTCTGTGTATTCGGATTGAAGTTTAAAACAACAAATCGACTCTTCTGGCAATCCGCTTCCTCTGGCCCATTTCGGGTGGCCCCTTCGGTGGCCCACCAATCACGCTCGCCACGCGTGCATTGGTGGGCCATGTTAACAATAAAAAAATATTTAAGTTATAAAAAGGTGGCCCATCAATGCACGCGTGGCGGGGCGTGATTGGTGGGCCACCGAAGGGGCCACCCGAAATGGGCCAGACGATTTGTAGCGCTCTTCTGGTGTTGGGGGATGACGACTGCACGAGTAGGGCTTTGACGATCATTTTTCTCAAAAGTGATTGTATGTGTGGGTCCCTTAAATTTTTATCTATTTTATGCAGAAAGTATATAAATCTTGGGTCCACCTATCTGACTAAAACCTTAATTGATTAGTTAACTACTCCCTCCGTCCCATTAATTGTGGCTCATTTGGTTTGGGCACGGAAATTTAGGTAGTGTAGTTTAATTGATACCCCACTTCTTTTTTCCAATTTAATTGTACTTAATTTTGTTAATTGTAGTGGTTGTTGACTTGATAACATTTGATTATTTTTTTCCCTTTCACTTATTTTAATAATATAAGACTTATTATAAATTTTGTATGATGGTTTAATCAGCTTAAACTTCATATGAGCTTAAATTTCATATCATTTTTCTAATCAAAAAAAATCCAGCCGCATGTACATTAAATTTGTGTCTGCTAGATAAAGTTGGAAAATGAAATACAGTTTGGAAGTTTCTAAAAACAATCCAGCCTCATGTACATCAAAATGAAATTAAATTTGCCGCCGCTGGATACATGAAAATGGACTTGCCGCTGAAATGGAGTTGCCGCTGAAAATCAAATGGACTTGCCGCTGAAATTAAACTTGCCGCCACTGGATACTTCAACTTTTTGCCTACTTACAATTCCTATAAAAACCGATTAGAGGCATTTGTATTTACAACACCTAACATCCATAGCACCAAAAAGTTCCTTACTTTTGCAGCAGAATGCGTCCCTACAAAAAAAATCTTACAGATGAAGAGAGAAACCGGATAGTGCAGTGGTTGCTTAAAAATTCAACAAATGGTATTGTAAAACACGGCAAGAAGATGGAAGCGACAAACAAGTTTAATACCTCTCGGCGGACAGTTACATGCCTCTGGGCTGCAGCTAAAGAGCAAGAAGCAAATGGTCAAGTAATCAACCTAAAGAGCAGAAAACCGAATGCCCCAAGGAAGAAGCGAGTCATAATTGACATGGAATTGATACAAAGCCTAGATCTACACAAGAGATGCACAATTCGAAAGCTTGCAACTGGAATCAATTGCGGCAAGAGCACTGTAGGAAGGTGGGTGACTAAGGGGCTGATCAAAGCTAGTATGTACATTTATGTATATCTAGTTTATCTTAATGAGAAGCAAATTCACCCAAAAGATTCAGAAGATTGGAATTAAATGAACTAAGGGAACCAACCAAAATTCCAAATCCAGTTCGATTTCAAGTCCAATTTAGTTCACAAAATCTATTTAAAGGGCACTGCAGCGCAGGACAGAGAGGAAACCAACCGAGGATGTAAAAGCAGATTATGGATTCAGAATTTATAACAATAAATTCATCACAATCCATACACTACCAAACCAGCACACTAGTATAAGAATCACCAACAATCCAGCACAAGATATACACTATCAAACCAACATCATCAAACCAGCACAAGATATACACTACCAAAAGCATGCACATTCAAACCAAAGATAATAAGTAGCTCCACTACTAAATCCATCACAATTAAAAATAGGGCAAGCAAGAGATGGGTTTAAGGGTGGATCTCACCAGAACGCCATAAGATGGTATTAGAATCACCAACATCTTCTCTACGCACAAATTTTGGTCCAATACCGCGTTGTCCTCCGCGTAATCAGGCCATAGATTACTTTCATCTATCGGAAGCATCATCGGTACATACATCGGACTACAAATCGCCGGCGAAGAACCCTCCCCAGTACCTGCACCGCCGCCAAACCCTGCCGACATGAGGCTCTCTTCAATTTGCGATTCGCGAGCAAAGGCGACGCCAAAACTGATTTGAGACATCGAGGTCTCTTCAACTCGCGAATCGGTAGTGAAGCCGACGCCAAGTGGGAATTGAGACATGGGGGTCTCTTCCACCACTGATTCGCGATCGGTGCAGTCCTCGGCGCCTATAAATGCGTCTCCCATCGCAGCTTCGCTCAGATTGGGTTTCGACGAGGGTGGAGGCGGCGCGAGGTGGGTAGATCTAGGGTTTCGACGAGAAGAGAGGTTCTCTACAGAGAGAGAAAGGGAAATGAGATGTATCGATGAGATATGTAGCGAGGTGGGTAATGTATTGAAAGAGTAATTAATTTGTTAAGTAACTTAGTTAACTTTTAATTTTTTGCCAAAAATGGAAATGAGCCACAAATAAGGGGACGTCCCTTTCGGGAAAGTGAGCCACAATTAATGGGACGGAGGGAGTATTTTTTCGGCTAAAAAAAAAAATCTCCCTTTGTTATAAATTATATGGAATAAGAGAATAATAGAGAAGACGGAAAATAGATGTTTATTATTATGAGGGTGAAGACCTCTATTTATAGAGTACAAAATGGGCTCATGGGCTTTTAGAGTTTATATGATCATCACAATATATGGTAAATATATATATAAAATATATTTACAACACTCCCCCTTGATTGACCATCCCTAAAAGAAACTGCTGCCTCGTTATAACATTGCCAGAAAAACCCATTGGGATAAAAACTAGACGAAGGAAAAGAGTACAGCTGCTCCACCTCAATATAGTCATTTTTGATTCTTGAGTCGGCGCATATCGATCTTGTGTAACAATTTCTTGAATGTTGACGTTGATAATGCCTTTTGTAAAAGAATCCGCTAGATTGTCACTTGAGCGAATTTGCTGGATGTTGATGCCGCCACTCTTTTCATGTGTTGCATTGACTCTTTTATGAATCAATCTCAATGATTCATTTACTCGTGTGTTGCATTGGATGCCTCGTTAAAAACCTTAACTAAGAAAACCCTTTGGGAAAAAACTTAGAAAGGAAAAAAGAGTATAACCATTTGACCTTTATGGTTATTTGACCTTTAGGAGTCAGTCTAATCTTAACGATTATTTACAATTTGTTACTCCCCCTCAAGATAACAATCTTCAAGGTTATCTTTTATGGTCTACACTAATATGTGCAACATAAATTTAATTATCTTCATAGATAATAGCATGGAATATGTCAATATATCATTACTCTCATAAATAGACCAATATCATATTTATCTCGAAAATAACAAAGGATGGTTAATACTAGGGGTGTGCAAAAAAACTACAAACCGCCACCCACCCGCTTAAACCGCCCGTTCCAACCCGTACCCGCCGGTTGGGATTTTTTAAAATGAACCGCAGTTTGAAATTTAAACAAACCGCTACTTGGCGGGTGGATGGCGGTTACGAGTTGAGGGCACCCGACCCGCCCGCCTTCTATTTATCTTAATTTTTATGCTAAAATATAATATTTAAATACATAAATAATAAAAATATAGTCTCATGTATATGTCTTTTAGAATTGAGAGAAATTGGTTCATTCTTGTTATCCTTCTTCCTCTTCCATTTTAAATTCTAACTTTTTAAATTCATTCACGGCCTTCAATTTAAGTCCATTTCCTATTCTTTTTCGAAGTTTCTTTTCTTTTTATGTTCGATAGGTTGCAGAATACAATTTCCAGATTACTTGAAGGACTTTAATTTTCAAGTTATAGGATTTTAATTATGTTCATCAAAATTTGCTAAAGAGATATCATATTTATTCTTTATTATTATTTCATTTTCCGCATTGGACACCTCTTATTGATATGGAATGATTAATTTTATCGACATAATTTAGAGAAGTAACAATCCGCCAAACCGCCCACAACCGCCCGCCTACCCGCTTACCTGACCCGCTACGGTTTCCGAAAAAAATTAAATCGCCACGATTTGTAATTCTCCTAACCCGCCTATATATAGGTGGGTCATTTTTTACGTCTAAACCCGCCCAAACCCGCCCGCGCAAACCCCTAGTTAATACCATTTCAAATTCTCCAATTGCACATAATTAAGGAACTTCTGGTCCTCATCTTTGTTATCTTCTATAGGTCTAAATGAGTCTCTATCCACTTTAAGTGATTGAATCAACCATTAGATAGGCATGTGGATGTGATACAATAAAATCTCTTTAAAGACCTTTCAAGTGGGTCGACTAGCGTAACTCCATCAGGGAGATGCTCAATCTACAGGTCGAGACAATTATTAGTTCAACCCAATTCTTTTGATTCTAACTCCGTCTTTAGGCATGGGTTGATTTCATCAGGTACTTTTGTACATAATGATTCACTTATCCTCTTTAGGAGGAATTTGGAGTCATGTGTTCTAATTTTGTATTTCGCGGACTTCTTATCTCTTAGCACCAATAAATCTCTCACGCTTCTGGCGTCAAATGCTACTTCAGGAGCAAAAGATAAATAGTATATTAAAATACTATATTTGAAGCATTTCCACAAACATGTGATAGTAATGTTACTATCACAATATGGTCATTCTTCAGGAATGTAATTGTGCTACTTCCAGAGCAATAAATTAGTTTTATTCACGATACGTGAAATCAATAAATTGTGAATTTTGAGATCCACCGGATCTCACATCTATTCTTGAAAAGAAACAAGAAATGAGGCAGCCAGTGGTGAACTTTTCAACAATTCCCATGGCATTACGCATGGTGTATTGTCATTGCAAGAACTCTGTTGAACAGAGTAAGAATATAATGATAAGTTTTGATGAAGATGTCTTTCGAGATAAACGGGACCTTTACATACACCTTGAAGATGTCGAGCCTTTTTGCCAATTGAAGCCAATCTCTTATAATTGCATTGCAGTCTACATATGGTATGTGATGTTTCTATCTCTATAATTATATTAGTTGATATATATCAAATTATATATAATTATCAAGTTATATTTTTACTTGGAGGCACTTATTCAATAGGTTGAAAAAGTTAGGCAAGTTTGCAAAGTTTAGATTTGTGGATCCATATAATGTTGGAAAGATCCCTTTAGTCAAGAAGGATAAGAAGATTATGCATGAACAAATTGTACAAAGATCACGTGAATTGACGAAAGGGCTTGTTGGTACATTAACTAATCAAATAGTCTTGGCTCCTTGTAATGTGGGGGTAAGTAAGACATTATGATATAGAATTTCAGTATTAGATTTAGTATTACATACATTTTTCCTTGTCTCTACGTAGTGATCATTGGATTCTTACGGTGATCGACCCTTATAAGGAAGAGGTTGGTTTGTTGCATTCTCTATATAGAAGAAATTCCCATAATGAATGGAAGCAAGTCGTTGAAATGTAATTTTTACTGTTCTATTTATTTTGTTTTTGTTTATTACTATGTTTTCAGTGATATTTACATTTAAGCTTGTTTGTCATCTATGTCAAGGGCCTTTATGATGTTTAATGCCGAGATGAAAAGAAGAGGGAAAAAGTCGTCGGATTGGTCTCTAATTGAGGTATGTCGTCTGACATAAATAGGAATTCATGATAATCTAATAGTAATTTGGAATTATTTTAAATTTAGGTTCCCAGACAACCAGATTGCTACCAGTGCAGTTTTTATGTGATGGCATATATGAGATAAATAGTTGAATCTGATTGCGATGAGACGATTGATTCGCTTAAATTGCTGGTAGTTAGTTGTCTATTAATATATTTTTATTTAGGCTTACTGAAAATAAGTGGTAGTTATATAGTTGTCTATTAATTATGTGTTTTGTTTTTGAACAGTTCGAAAGGAAAAAAATATTCGTTGAAGGACATTGAGCTAGTCCAGAAAGAGTGGGCAGAACGAGTAATAGAACATATAACTTAGTTAAAGGTAATTAATATAAATAAATACTTTATTCGTATGTCTGTGTGTATTATATGTTGTTTCCTATCGTTATAAAATTATGATTGACTTGTAGCTTCAAGTGTTATCTTTCATGTAATTGATGGCAAATGCTTTAGACAAGCTTCTTTATGGTGTATACCGTTATTTATTGGATTGACATTTTTGTATGTTCTGTTGATTTTTAGAATGTTATAATTCTATGAGCGTTGCTATACTTAAGAGAGTTGTGCATTTTCTTGGATCTATGATTTTTAGAATTAGTATAATATTTGTATCATATGTTTGCTATGAATGATTATATTCTACTTGTGTGCAATTTTACAGAATTCGACATTTATGGATGTGGTAACCCAAATTGATTTAGGATGCAATTGGAAGTGTACAGACCAACAAGTAATTCTTTTGAATCAGTCATTGAAGCCTCCGTCTATGTTTTTTTGTTGGTGCATACACATTGAAACCTTGTTCAGGATTTTGTACATACTTCCTAAAACAATAGTTTGTTAATTTCTAGTTTGGTTTTTGTAGCACTTTTTCTGGACACGGATGTGATTTTATTTTTTAGAATATTTATGAATTAAAACCGTTATGGTTAATATTTATTACAATGTTTAAAAACGTTGTCTTTACTTAATAAGTGTTGTCGTAAGTTTATATTACAACAGTTGAGAATGCTCAAAGACAACGGTTAATAACGGGACCTTCCGCAACAGTTGAGAATGTTCATAAACAACGGTTAAAAAACGTTGTTGTAAGTCGGTACGACATCGGTTAATAACCGTTGTCTATGAACGCCTATCTACGACAACGGGACCTTCCGCAACAGTTGAGAATTCTCATAGACAACGGTTAAAAACCGTTGTTGTAAGTCGGTACGACAACGGTTAATAACCGTTGTCTATGAGCGCCTATCTACGACAACGAGACCTTCCGCAACAGTTGAGAATGCTCATAGACAACGGTTAAAAACCGTTGTTATAAGTCGGTACGACAACGGTTAATAACCGTTGTCTATGAGCGCCTATCTACGACAACGGGACCTTCCGCAACAGTGAAAATTTACAACGACAACAGTTAATAACCGTTGTCTATGGGCTTTTTTGTTGTAGTGAAATTAATTCACAATAGGATGTTGGGAATGCAGTTGTCAAGCATAGAGAAGCTCTTGCTAACACTCCATGTAATTAGATAATACTTTAAATTATAACTAATATTCTTCAAGAATATTAATTGTGAAACTTCAGGAGCAACAACTAAAGTATAATTGTGATATATAATTCGAAAATGATAAGTTTTAATTGTTTCAAGAACATGTAGAGTTAATTGTGCAACTTCAAGAGCAACAATTATATAACATTTGCCAAAATCAAGAGGTTAGAATTGTTTTTCAAGAACATGTATTATTCTTCAGGAATACAAATTGTGCTACTTTAAGAGCAACAATTTTAGTCTATATTAAACTACATCAGGCGAAAAGTTAAAATTTTCTATAAACCCTGTTGTTCTTCAAGAACATATAGTATTATTTGAGAACATCAATTGTACTACTTCGGGAGGAACAATAATAACAGTTCAAGAACCAAAATTCGCCATCATTAAGACAAAATATATGAATTGCTCATCGAAAACATGTAATATTCTTGTGCCACTTCAAGAGCAACAAATTGAGATTATATGTATATATATAGATATAAATATTATACGGTATGCAACAAAAAAAACTGAGATATATAGTAAATATATAGATAATATTAATAACTCTTTAAGAGTCTGTAATATTCTTTAAGAATATTAACTTATGCTACTTATGTAGCAACAATTGAGTTATTTCAATAAATTTGAATTGTTTTTTAAGAGTATATGATATTCTTCAGGAATATGGATTGTGCTACTTCAGGAGCAACAATCTAGATTCAAAATTAAATAAATAAATAACAAATAAATAAATAAATAAATAAAAGCGTAAGATAAATGCTATTTAAGAGCATGTAATATTTTTCGGGAATACTGATTGTGCTACTTTTGGAGCAACAATTTAAGTTAAAAAAATGTTTTTGAATTGCTCTTCAAGAGCATATAATATTCTTCAAGAATATTAAGTGTGCTACTTCAGGAACATCAATTGATCAATAGATGAACACGTCGCATAAAGAACTTGAATATGCAAGAGTAATATAATAATTCTCTTCCTCATGAATAACTTGCATGATCACATGGTAGGAATTGATTATGATTTCCGAATCATAAACGAAACAATTTTTTTCTTTTTTCTTTTTTCTTTCTTTTTTTATAAATAATAATCATCATATACTTGCAAAAAGAATTTGAAAACCATAGATATGAGAGACGAAAGAGAAACGAAAAGTATACCTTCCTAACGTGATTTTCATTACTAGGGAGGATCAACGTAATCTTCTTTCTTTTTTTCGTCGAGCTTATCGTGCTGATAACATGTTATTAACTATATGGAATAAGAGAATAATAGAGAAGACGAAAAATAGATGTGTATTATTATGAGGGTGAAGACCTCTATTTATAGAGTACAAGATGAGCTCATGGACTTTTAAGGTTTACATGATCATCACAATATATGATAAGTATATATATAAAATATATTTACAACACCCTTTATATTATTGGAATTAACTCATTTAAATACTCGGACATTATAATGTGAACTGGCCGGCACACTACGAAGATGATGGAGGGTAGATCACATTGCCATTAATATTTGTTTAATTGATTATGCAATTATTTGTAATACTAAAACTTTATCATCTGATGATTAATATTATTTTTTGTTTTCCTAAAAAACAGTCAACTTGTTAGAGGCAGCAAGGAAAATAAACCAGCAGATAGACAAGAAAGGGATAGACATGAAATATCCACCCATTTCCGTCACTGCCGAAGAAAGGTCAAATGAAATAAAAATATTACTTCAAATATTAATTGTCACACTTCTAATTCTCAAAGAATGCTGTCTATCACAACTATGTAATTTTATTTTATTTTTTTAAATTTTTTTACGAGGAAGTATGCAGTGATAAACCTCGATCTTTTACAATAGTTAACAAACTATATAGAAAATCACACCACAAAAGTCTAATCAACCGCCCTAATCTAATCATAAGTGGGATTTGAGCTCGTGACACTGGATAAACTACGCTTCTATGTACTAGTCTGCAAACCACACAGAAGGGGTCAACCACCCTAGGCTAACCATAGGTGAAGGCTAATTACATATGACAGGCTGACACATGGTGGTCTTGGCAGATTTTCAACTCATGACCTTCGACTATATGTGCGCTAAACACCTCAACCGTTATGTCATCCTAATGAGACACTAGTTATTTTATTTTTAAATTTTTTATTTTTTAATGACGAGGAACCTGCAGCCGCTACCTTTGGTGCGCATAGGGTAAACTTCGCTCCGTTACAATAGCCTGCAAACCACACAGGAGAGTTAAACCACCCCAAAGTGACAAGCACAATAGCATTTCCAGTGGGATTTGAACCCATGACCTTTCTGTCCAGAGGTTTAAAAGTGTAAGACTTGTCTTCATGTGACTAATCTCTTTCACTTGGATGTTAGCTCATTGATAGATACTAGCTATGTAAGACATATACAAGTCCAATTAATTGGGTTTACTCAATGTGCGTTATAGGTGTGAGTTATTCTCCTCAAGTACGAAGTTTTAATTAACGAAAGAGTATATCAATATGAGATACTCTATCATAAATAAATGGTCTATAAAATGAGTACGTCCTACCTCAGTATAGGATTTAGTAAACGTATGACTAATTAGTAGGAAGGAAAATGAAGCAAAGTTGTGCCATTTGGCAGGCATATACAGGGTTTTTGAGCTACAGGTTAAATTTTATTCTAGCTGTTGACTTTGGTGAAATACAAAAGGTGGATTTTCATAGTTGAACTATCATAGCTTCTTCTATTTTCCATTGCTTGATCTATAGTTAATTATTTGATTTTTAGCATCTGTACAAGATTTAATTATTAATTCTTTTTTATATATATGTCTACTCATTCGGCTAAAAATGAGTATCCTCCTCCCCTAACAAACACAAGTTACAGATGCCACCTTCGAAATAATTTAGTAGTAGAGCGGTAATATTATATCATATATAACAAGTTTTATTTATTAAATCCGTGTGAATTCTAGTTACGATCATATAAAAAGTTATTACAGGTTTCAACATTTTAAGTTCTTCTAGTATAAAAATTTAATCTTCTTCACAAATTAAATTATCCTTTCCAATATCATGTATTTTATGTATTGAAATGCGAAATGCATTTCTTAGATATAAAATGCAAAAAACCTCCTACCAACATATTCAACTTAGACCAAACATTTCGTATTTGTGTCAACATCAAAACCGCCTTTCCACTATTAATATTTCTTTCGTCTTCCCCTCCCCAGATAAGCTTAAAAACCCCTACAATTTCCATTGTCTTCTCAATCCCATTCAATGACAGGAACAAGAATCCCAAACAGCCCTCTATCACCAGACACCAGCAGAGATCAAGAAAGGCTCCTACCGATCGCCAACGTTAGCCGAATCATGAAGAAATCTGTCCCTGCAAACGCAAAAATCTCCAAGGAGTCTAAAGAAACTGTGCAGGAATGTGTATCGGAGTTCATAAGCTTCGTGACTGGTGAGGCATCCGATAAATGCCAGAGGGAGAAGAGAAAGACCATCAATGGTGACGATCTGTTGTGGGCCATGACGACTCTGGGGTTTGAGAAGTATGTTGTGCCCTTAAAGGATTATCTGAGCAAGTACAGAGAGACTGAGGGGGAGAAGAACACGGCTCGACACGAAGATGAATCTTCTTCTCCTCCTCTTAGTAACGTGGATGGTGAAGGAATTGCTGCAAACCCTTGTTTTTTGCAGGGTTTCACCACCGGTAGTACTTATCATGATCGTGGAGGTGTAGTGATTGGATTTGGTAAGTTTGATGGCAATGGGGAGAGACAGAGTAGTTGTCTTCACCATGGAGTTGAGTGGTAAAACTTCAATTTTGAGATGGAGAAAAGAAAATACTTGTTTAATGTAATTTGTTGTGAATGCTGTTACAATATTCTCCATTTAATATTATAATGAAAAATTATTAAAATTACTATGCACTCCATTAATATAAAAACTCATTAGGGTGTTTCCAACGGTTGCATTTTTCCTATCTTTTCTTAATGCAAATTGTATTTTTTTAGTCCCTAAATTATGCGGGTTTTGATCAATTTGGTCCATTATTAATTTTTTTAGTTAATTGATCCCAAAACTATAGAATTTTGGATGAATTGGTCCTTCTGTTAAATTTTTTGTTAGTTAACTGTTAGTTAATGATTTTTAAAGGGCATTTTTGATATAATATTATTGAGGAACGTCCAAATACTAAAAGATTGATGACCAATTTGACCAATTTTTTTTACTTAATTGTTTAAATTTTTTAAAAATCAAAAAATATTTTAGTCATTTTTTTATTTTCTTTTAAGGACCAACTACGCTAATTTTAAATAAGTTGAGGACCAATTCCGCCAAATATAATATATTCTGGTATCATAATCGTCAAATTTTATAGCTTTGTGATCAAATTTTCGAATATATTATTATGATAACGAGAGATTAAAACGTAGAATATTTGATAATCAATGAATAAAATTATACTAGATTTCCATTCAAAATCTGTTTTCATATCAATAGAATTTATTCCTTATTTTTTCATATATTTTATGATTTAATCTATCGTTTTCATCGTAATATTCGAAATTTTTTGTTATAGAGTAATAAAATTTGGCCACTATGATTCCCAAATTTGTTATAATTTAGCGAGAATGTTCCTCAACCTTTTTAAAATTGGTGTAGTTGGTCCTTAAAAAAATCAAAACCGGATAAAATATTTTTTGATTTTTTAAAAATTAAAATAATTTTAAGAATTTTTTTTTGGCTAAATTGCTCTTCAATCTTTCAGTATTTGGACGTTTTGGTCCTCAATAATATTATACCGAAAATATCCTTTAAAAATCGTTGTCTAATAGTTGACGAACAAAAATTTAACAGAATGTTCAATTCATCCAAAACTCTATAGTTTGGGAACCAATTAACTAAAATAAATAAATAAGCTACCAAATTGACCAAATTGAGGCAAAAAAAATCCAATTTGGCTATCTATATTGGCATAACAAAAGTTTGGAAAATTGCACCCAACTTTAAATTATTAAAGTTTATTTTTCTCACTTAAATGGGCTCGCCAGAATGATTTTTAACAGATATATTCCTAAATCTTCAACTGTAATGCTCCAACACCTTCTAAAATTTGCAAATACCGAACAATGTTTTTTTTTGACTTAGTCGTTGCTTTATTTTAATAGCAGTTGCATTTTTAAAAAAATTGCACACTATGTATACATAGATAGTATTCCTAACAAAATATATCATTCACAACCTATAATTTTCTATTATTAATTATATTCAGAAATATTAAATCTAAACTATTACTGAAAATTGGAAAATGAGATTTAGAGTTGTGGGTACCTTAAATGTTCCACATGGATGAATTCTGCAACTCCTCTTAAAAGTTTAAATAAGATATAACTCTTTATATAGCCATTATGGATAAATATTTTTAAAGATTAGTTTGTATGCGTTTGTATGCAGTATATAGTTTCTCTGCATGAGGACTCTTCTCTATATATAGTCTCGATTCATGAATAGATCCGTTGGAAAAGGTCCAGACACGTGTCGAAAACGACAAAAAAACGGTCATCTTGAACTCATACACATATGTTGGTCCAGAGACGAGCCTTCAGGTGTATGTAGGGGTGTAACGGTTCGATTCAGTTTGACTTTTTATGTATTTTAGGAACCGAACCAAACATATAGAAATGGTTCGGTTCGGTTCGGTCTGATGAATTTTTCAATATCGGAATCAAACCGAACCGCTTATAAATGGTTCGGTTCGGTTCGGTTCATCGGTTCACTTTTTTATTTATTTATTTATTTTTTAAATCTTAAATAATGCAAGAATAATAGTTTATAAGATGTCACTCATTCCGAACTCATAAGTATAGAGTTGTTACTCCTTTCTCTTCATTTGTATATAATAGAATTGATCTAAACTTAAATCTAATATCTAAATCCAACAATATTGTCATATAAGAAAGATAAATATTAAATAAAAAAAATTAAAAAATAGGATATTAGTTCGGTTTGGTTCGAACCGTTCAAAAATTCTTGAAACCGTGAACCGAACCGAATGTAAACGGTTTCTAAAAAAATAAACCGAACCAAACCGCAAAACCGAACCGAACCACATTTTTCGGTTTGGTTCGGTTCGGTCCGACCGGTTTCGCGGTTCGGAGCGGAACCATTTACACCCCTAGGTGTATGGGCGGGGATGAATACACCTTAGTGCAAATTTCAACTCAAACGCGAAAGTCAGTATCTACTGAATTGTGCTACTGAACAAGTCAGTTGGCCAAGTAAGCTTTCTCGATCGCGTGGGCAGAGGGTATCTGTCTACTGAGTTCTATCTATTGACTTTAGTCAGTGAACAGTAGTTCAGTATAAGATAGAGTGCGGAAGTAAAGGCCCAAAATAATTTTCGTCTCAGTTTGAAAACACGTTTTATGCCGAGTGTTTTAAAGTTCTGTTTTATACAGTATGGACAGTTAACCAATGAAACAGTAAATCAACACAAGTAGTTTATAAAGTGGTTCAGATACGCTGGATCCTACGTCCATTGTCTTGAGTAAAGCAGGAGTTCTTGATTCCTTATACTGAGCAAGTCTCGCCGATTCGATTTGTCTTGGATATATACTCTAGTTATAGTCTTAGTAACTTTACAAGTTCAAACACGTGGTTTGATTTTCTCCAACTAAAAATGAGTTCTTACAATAAGAACAATTCAATAGGCTGAACTCCTACGAATTTTCTAAGCTTATGATCTTACAATGAACTGCTTAGAATAGAGAATGAGAACAATGAATCTCTAAAGTGAAGAACTAAATAGATTTCTCTATGTATGAGTTCTTCGCTATGTTAGGCTTTAAGATCGCTAGAGAGTTTGAATGCTTGAATGCTTTGGTTCCCGTTTATCCATCTTCTCTGTATGAAAACTCTTCTCTATTTATAGTCTCGACTCATGAATAGATCCGCTGAAAGAGGTCCAGACACGTGTCGAAAACGACAAGAAAAACGCCCATCTTCAATTTGAATGTCACTGTAGGGATTTCCTCTTTTTCAGTCTATGGAATATCTTTATGGTAGAGCAGGTACAGTACTGGCAGGTCCTCACTGGTCGAGGTTAGAGAGTAGGTGAGGTTTGTTCAAACTCCAAGAGCAGACTGAGTTGAGTTCCTCTGATTCCTCGGACCTTTTACTAAGTTGTCTTCTACTGACATTCTTTTGAGATATTCAGTGCTTGGCTCCATTTTCTTTGTAGATTCAGTGGGTTCTAAAATACCCAACTGAGTTTCTAGTGCTGAGTCCTTTCGACTGACATAGGATGTTTAACTGAACCTACCAGCTACTGAACTCTAGCTAGTCTACTAAGTCCCTAACATGCTGAACTCAACTAAGTTATTATATTATAAGTTTCATCATTCAACTAGGGGTTTTTGGATCTTCAAATCTTATCATACTGAATCTCATACCCAACAACAGATTAGAAAGATAAAGAATCTAAGAACTAAGGGAGACACACAGAATGATAAGCAATGGGTGAGTGTGTGTTTTGATCACTGAGGTGATCAGATGTGTTGAAAGTTAAAAATATCCATGTGACAATGAGTAGTTGTCTTGGCAAAAAAAAAAAAAAAAATTAGTGACGAAATTCATATATGAGTAAAAGAGTTACAAGTACAGAAATCTTCTATCACTATCAGAGCCAAAAGGAGAGAGAGAGAGAGTCAGTTGGTCTTCTTGAACTTTTGCATTCTTGCTTTGAAATCAGCTGACTTCTTCTCCGGGACAACAAGCCCATAAGATGAGTAAACTCTATTCCTCTCTGATCTCTTCTTTTGTCATCAGGATCATCTAGAGCAAGATCTTTTCTCTTCATGGCAATCTCTATCTCATCCTCAATCTCCTTTGTGCATATATTGTAGGGAAAGAGTCCCATACCTGAGCGATCGTCTTAGATACGATCTTTTTGACTCGATCCAGAAAAGGTCTTCTGGACTGTTCCCGTGCCCAAGCTTCCAACTCCGGATGGACGGAGACACACGAAAGCTTACGACAAAACACTTGGACTCACTTTTTTCGGAACACACAACAAGAAGCTCATCATGAGGAAATGGCCCCTTGCCCACTATTTATAAGGGCTTGGTCAAAACCCTAATGGGCCTTTGACCTCCAAGCCCAACCAATAGCTAGGGGGCCACTATCCCATTACCAATTGTTTTGGTCCATTAAAGGGCCAAACAATTCCAGGTAATTAAGTGACCTAGTTAGTCTGAGAGAAAATGTCGCATATGATTGGGCATATGTTCGGGCCAGACCAGGGACCTAATACAAGAAATAAAGACGGGCCTCAAGTGAATTAATTTTCCATACTTAGCCCAGAGTATTATTAATTCACAAACATAGATTCATTCCACTAAAGAATCTATGTTGACTTACCCTTTATCCCAAAAGTTGAGTCAGTGCTTGTATTTTTAACTTCAGTTAATCCCCGTATTTAAGATATCGAATATCCATTAATTGATTAAGTTTACTGACTACTTAATACAATTAATATCTTATCCTTGAGTAGTACCACTCGACCTTATTATCATACTTGAACTTAATCAACCTGCAGGGTTTAGCATGATAAACCTTTCGAGCTCCTCAAGGGGATATCATCAACCCTATAATGGGATACGGATGCATGATGCAGATAACCAGCCTGAGCTACACGCAACAACGCTCGCCCAAGATACAGAGATATACGGCCGCGATGACCCTCACCTATAGTAAGTCAAAGAATAGCTAGTCGCGTGCACTCAGCTGAAATCTCATCAAGCTTAAGATCAGCTGATTCTCCGAGACCTTGGTTCTTCACACGGGTCAGATAGAAGAACACGTCTCACTGCGATCCATCAATACATAAAATGTATCAACATAGACATGTGACCAAGACAAGTCACTTCTTATCTACGTTGCAGCCTAAACCGGCAACTTGTCCTAAAGTTTCCTCGGCTATGATAATTGTTCATATCTCACTAGTTCAACCAATTACTACTATCTTCTGTGATCTACAACACACTGTATGATCTAACTCACGTGAGATAAAGGACTAAATTGTGCGATTATAATAATCAGATAGGAGAATAATAATAGTGGTAACAGGAAACATTGTATACAAGTAAATACGTAGACTGCTTTCAGTATACAAACCCTACAATTCTCCCACTTATACTTAAGGCAAATCTTAAGTATACAATGTGTCTCAAAATTATAACTACTAGCTATCACTTCTCCCACTTATACTAAGATTTCTGACTAAGTGGGGGGCAGTCGACACAAGCCTAGACCTCGAACATGCATCTCGAAGGGCCCTTGTGGTAGACTCTTAGTGAATAGATCTACTAGGTTATCCCCGGTTCCTATCTTCTCAATCACCACGTCTCCTCGGCGTACAAATTCTCGTATAATGTGGTACTTACGCTCTATGTGTTTAGACGCCTTATGTGATCTCGGTTCCTTAGAGTTTGCAACTGCACCAGAGTTATCACAATAGACCGTGATATACTTAGGCAAACTAGGAACGATCTCGAGATCTAGGAGGAATGCCTTGAGCCAAACTGCCTCTTTAGAAGCCTCGGAAGCAAAGAACATACTCGCTTCCATAGTAGAGTCGCAATACACTTTTGCTTGACACTTCTCCATGAAATAGCTCCACCTCCCAAGGTAAACACATAGCCCGAGGTAGACTTTTTTTCGTCTCTATTTGCCTGGAAATCCGAATCTGAATAACCCACATGCACTAGATCATCAGACTGGTAAACAAGCCTATAATCTCAAGTCCGTTTCAGGTACTTGAGAATATGCTTGACCGCAATCCAGTGAGCCTGTCCAGGGTTAGACTGATATCTCGAGACCATGCCAACGGCATAATAGATATCTGGCCTTGTGCATAGCATAGCGTACATGAGACTTCCGACAGCGGAAGCATAAGGAACTAGTCTCATGTCCTCTATCTCCTTTGGTGTCTTAGGACACTGATCCTTAGATAGAGGAACACCGTGTCTGAAAGGTAGCAATCCTTTCTTGGCGTTCTGCATGCTAAAACGAGCAATTACAGTATCAATGTAGGATGCCTGAGACAAGCTTAACATCCGTTTCTGGCGATCTCGGATAACCTTGATCCCTATATTAATTAAATTTATTAAAGTTGGTGAAAGATTTAGTTAGATACAAAAAAATTACTAATAGGTATATAGATTTGGCACAGACGAAAAAGGAAAATAGGCATATATATTTTGGGACGGAGGGAATATATAATAATAATGACCCGACTATACCATAATTTAAAAAAAGACTAATGATACAATCTTAATGATAATATCACTTTATTTCCACGCAATGATAGGAATTCCTTATAAAATAGGGTTTGGACACAACAGGGGCTTTGGGTACGTATTGTTGTTAAGGATGCTTATTAAATAACAGTTTGGGAGCTTCACATAAGTCTCGTTTGGTTATGAGGAAAGAAAAAGTTATCGGGAAATGTGATTACGAGAAAAATGATTAAGGAAAATAAGATTATTGAGAAATTTGATACCGTTGAATATAATTCTAAAAAAACAGATTACTTACACTTATTTGGATGATACTAGGAAATGTAAAATTATGTTATCCATAATATAAATAAAATATCTTTATCATCAATTATTTAGTATAAATAATTATTATATAATCAATTCATATAAAATCACGCAAAATATTATTATAGATAATTTTTTGTTGTAATATAAATTATAATAGAATATTGAAAATATTTAACTGATTAAGTTTTTAGTTAGAAATATCTCTTTTAATACTAATATCTTTATTAATAATAAACTTATTTTTAAAATTAACTATTATACTATTTTTTGACTAAAATAATAAGGCAAATTAGATTTTTCAGTACCCGAATTATGCGTGTTTGGTCAATTTGGTCCCTTATTTATTTTTTTTAGTTAATTGGTCCCCAAACTATTGAATTCTAGATGAATTGGTCCTACTAGTTAATCTTTTTGTTAGCCAATTGTTAGTCAATGATTTTTAAATGACATTTTCGGTATAATATATTCGAGAACCAAAATGTCCAAATACTGAAAGATTGAAGACCAATTTGGCAAAATCTTTTTGTTGGGATAAAGATTTAGTAGACACATTTATAGATTTAAAGATCTCAAAACCCTAACTGAATGATGTACCTTTGTTTCTGTAATAGCTTAGTTTGAGTTCAGTTGTTAGGAACTCAGTAAGCTAGAGTTCAGTAGAAGACTTTGCACTCAGCTGATGGACTCAGGATCGAAGAAGTCAGTTGGTCAGCCGACCACTAATTGAATCTGCATAGGAATTTGTTCCCATGCACTTATACTTAGAAGAACGTCAGTAGGAAGTCACTTCAGTTGAAGGTCCGAGGATTCAGAGGAAGTCAACCTTGATGTTTGACAAGTCTCACCTATCAATCTACCTCGACCAATAAGGAGCCAACAACAACTTATCTTTTCTGACAAAAGTCGCTCACAGACTGAAAAAGAGGCGTATCTCTACAGTGCACCTACTCATCAACGTTCAAAATTAAGGAGCCGTTTTCCTTGTCGTTTTGACACGTGGCTAGACCCCTCTCCAACGGATCTATTCACAATCGACGACTATATAAGAGAAGTCTTCATGTAGAGACACCACTGGGAACCCAATCTATCTACGCATAAAACTCTTAATCGCTCTCAATCGAAGAATCTAGTGAAAAACTGGCCTTCTTAGAAGAACCTTTTAGTTCATCATTTAGAGTTATCCTTGTTCCCCTTCTCTTATCTAAGCAAGTCTTGTTGCAAGATTCATAGCTTAGAAACATCGAGGAAGTTCACATCCTTGTGAAACTGTTCTTATTGTAAAGACTTCCTCTTAGTTGGAGAAGACTCAAACTCTTTAAGTTTGAAACGCCTGCAAAAGTCACTACGACTATAAGTAGAGAATCTGTCCTGCGAACAAATCACTGAGAACTTGCTCAGTATAAGCTTCAAGTTGTATCTGTCTTGAGAGCAGATCACTGAGACTTGCCTAGTATAAATATAACAAGTATCCTGCTTTGGTCAGGACAGTGGACGTAGGACCCTGTGTGTCCGAACCACTTTAAAATCTGTTGTTTTGATTTACTGTTTTCTTTAACTGATCATATTGCACTAAAACTGTATTTCATCAAACTCAGTATAAAACCGGTTTTCCAACCGAGACGTTTAATAGGGCTTACACTTCCGCACACAACTCTAATACTGAACGACTATTCGACTGACTCAATTTAGTAGAGTTGAACTCGGTAGAAGAATTCTTACCCACACGATCTGAAGGTATATTTGGCTCTGACTCAGTTTAGTAGCAAACTCAGCTAGAGCTGACTTTCGTGTTTGAGAAATGAATCTTTATTTAGGTGTATTCACCCCCCCCTTCTATACCTGAACCACATCTCAGGACCAACAATTGGTATCAGAGTGGTGCTCTTAACTGATCATCATTTTCTGAAACTGGTCTATCTCGAACAAAGATCCTAGGAAAACCCGTTTTCACTGCATCTTGCATCTCCTCATTGCATCCTATATGCTATCTTTCAATGGCTGATATTTCAAGGATTGGGACTGTACCCATGTTCTCAACAGAGAACTATGCGGTATGGCGAGTAAGGATGGAGGCACATTTGAACTCGCTGCACGATAGCATGACCGACGTCCTGGAGAAAGGACCTATTGTTCCGATGATCGACTCAGTCGTTCTTGCATTGGACGGAGTAGAAGGTGCCCGAACCGGTCCAAAATTCGCTAAGGACAAAAGCCTCTTCATTCATGAGGAGAAGAAACTGCACAACCTCGACCGAGTCGCTCGAAATGCAATACTGATGACACTCAGTGACTCATATCTTGGAAGAGTACATAACTGCAAGACTGTAAAGGAGCTATGGGATGCTCTCGCAGTGTTGAGCCAAGGAACTCCACAGATCAAAGAAAACAAACTGGAGTTAGAGCTGCAAAAACTCGAGGTATTCGCTATGCTTCCTGGGGAGTCCATAGATGATTTCAGTGCTCGATTCACAAATCAGATCAACATCATCAACGGACTGGGGAAATGTTCAGTAACAAGGAGACCAACACAAAGATTCTAAGGGCTCTCAGCAGGCCTAAGTGGTATTCTTTTGCTACTTGTACTCTTGAATTCTTTGCATGGAGGAAAGCCCTCATGTTGTATTTGATGAATTTACTTCTGAGTTCAAGAAGTCAAACTCTCAGCCAGAAGCTGAAGAGATCAGGAGCAAGCTACAAGATCTAAGCTTAAAAGACAACACTGAAAACATCCAGCATTGTTGGGATAATGATTCAGATGATGAAATTCAGAATCAAACAACAAGCAATGTAGCTGAGGAGATTGATCCTACCAAACAGGATCAATCCCAAGTAATTCAGGTCGATGAGGAAACCAATATGGTAACTGAGACCTCTACTGAGAATAACAACAAAGGGGGAACTATCAATGTTCCTAAGCTAAATGCCCCTGAACCTGGTGACTCAGTAGATCCAACCTTGTTACTGAATTACTTCAAACACAGAACAGTACAACTGAAATTCCTAATACTCCTACTATTTGTGTTGAATCAATTCCAAATGAAGTAACAAGACGTCATTACTCGTGGTTAGATGCTCACTCTTCAGATCTTATCATTAGAGATCCTTCAGGTAGTGTCAAGACAAAATCCAGATTATGTCAAGGAGAAAGTGCTTTATACTCATGTTTCTTGTCGAATGAAGAACCTCAGACAATAGAGGATGCATTGAATGATGCTAATTGGATCACCGCCATGCAAGAAGAGCTGAATCAGTTCACGCAAAACGACGTATGTGAACTTGTTGACAGACCTAGACATCAACACGTGATAGGAACGAAGTGGGTCTTCAAGAACAAGCGCGATGAAAACAATGTCATTGCTAGAAATAAAGCTCGACTCGTTGCCAAAGGATAATAACAATCGGAAGGAATAGATTTTGATGAAACATTCGCCCCAGTCGCAAGATTGGAAGCTATTCGTCTATTCCTAGCTTATGCAACACATCAGCAGTTCACAGTCTATCAGATGGATGTGAAGTCAGCTTTCCTGAATGGCATGCTGAAGGAAGAAGTCTACATTGAACAACCGCCCGGCTTTCAGCAGGGAAATCAGGTTTACAGACTTAAGAACGCTTTGGATGGGTTAAAACAAACACCGAGGGCTTGGAACGATACCCTCTCAGACTTTCTACTTCATAAAGGTTTTCATAAAGGAATAGTGGATCGCACCCTATTCAGTATCAAGTCAGAAGATGACATTCTACTGGTGCAGATCTACGTGGACGACATCATCTTCGGATCAAGAAATCTGACTATGTATCAGAAATTTGAACAGATGATGAAGGAGAAATTCGAAATGTCGATGATGGGAGAGATGAATTATTTCCTTGGACTCCAAGTCAAACAATCCTAGAAGAGAATATTCATCAATCAAGCCAAATACACAAGAGATCTCATCAAGAAGTTCGGCTGCGAATCCAGCAAGTCAATAAAGATACCCATGAACACCAATCTCAAGATTGATCTTGACAAAGAGGGAGTATCTGTTAACAAAATTGACTATCGTGCTATTATCGGTTCTTTATTATATCTTACAACAAGCAGACCTGACATAACTTATCTTGTAGGTGTATGTGCGAGATTTCAGGTTGTTGGTCCCGAGAGTAACGTTCAGGTGTAGAGGGGGGGGGTGAATACACCTGAAAATCGATTTCTCAACTTTAAACGCGAACGATCCTTTTCGAGAGAGTGTTGTACTTGAACTAATTCGACGACCAAATAAGTCGCTTCAAATCGCGTGGTAGAGTGACTGACTTTACTGAGGTTTGCTAGCTGACTAGAGTCAGAATTCAGTACCGTTCAGATAAAGTTCAGTAGTGCGGAAATGTGTAGGCCCAAATTCAATTGAGTTAGGAAAATGTTTTTATCAAAACAATTTCAGTATATTAGTGCAGTCGATTAAGTTTGCTGAAACTCAGTTGAATGATTTTAAAGATATTTTCAGTATGCACAGGAATCAATGCAACAGTAAATAATGAACACAGAACACAGACGATTTTTAAAGTGGTTCGGATCCAACAATCCTACGTCCACTGTCCCGAAAGATCAGGAGGCTATGTATTATACTGAGATAGTCTCAGTTGGTTTGTACACTGGCAAACACTGGTCTTGAGATTTATACTGAGCAAGTCTCAGTTTACAGGGTATCAAACTAAGTGTTTGAAAAACTCTCCAACTATGAAGGAGACCTTTACAGTAAGGATCAGTTCGACTATGAACTCCTTCGTCTAAGCTATAGATATGAGCAGCTGAGCTTAGGTTAGAGGGATAGGGAATGAGAAAGTGGCTTCTAGAGCGACGAACGGCTAAGTATAGACTTGGGTTCATGTTCAGTCGCTTGGATACTAGAGGCTATATGATTCTGGTTCAGCTTGGTTCCCTATGAGTAGGTATGTCGTCTTTCGCCGGAGATTACTTCTTCGAACTATTTGCGGAAGACTTAAAACGTTTATGAGTTGCTATTAATGCTCGTGTGTTCTGGGTGAGCTTCAATTTGATTTTATCCCTCTATTTATAGACAGAGATAAGGATAGATCCGTTGGAGACGACGATCCTTTTGTCCCTCTCTTTTGGGTAGCTAACGGCTCTTTCAAAGTGTGGTTGCAGTGTCCTTTCCCTCAATTTCTGGAAAGTTGTTGAGTTGCAGCTTTAACAGAAAGATGACAGTTGGCTGCTTGTCATTGGTCGAGGTTCAGGAAAGTAGGTGAGAATGAACAGACTTCAAGGAGATCTGAAGCTGACTTCTCTCTTCCTCGTATTGACTCTGCTGTTTTGACTTTTAGAGAATCCTGACAGTAAAAAGACTCTCTAGCCGTTGCTGAGGCTGATCTCTATTCAGTAGCATACTCTTGCTGAGTCGGCTCTACAGAGGATCAACTCTGAGTTCAATGAACTACTCCTGCTGAGTTCAGTTCCACTGACTCCTTTCAGTATACTGCTCCTGCTGACTCCAGTATCACTGAGTCTTCTACTTCTGGTACTGAGGCAGGTAATCTAGTGAGCGCCTGAACCAGATGAAGAGTGTCTACTGAGTCTGAAACCTCAGAGACAGAACAGAACAGGTTACAACTGAATGGTTCATCAGCCAAGATAGGGTTTTGGGATCTTCAAATCTTCAGTAAATATTCAGAGCACAGGGCTACTGAGTGATGTCTCAACTGGTTGTGAGAAGACTGAATCATCTCCCAACATTTTCCCCCTATTTGATGATGCTAAAACCTAACACTATGACTTATCAGAAACAGAGCTCCTTACAAGTATTACAAACAGAATCAGTGGAGTTGTTCTTCACGTCCTAGACTACTGAGGGAATCAGGGAAAAAATATCAGAACCTACACATAAGCTAATCAGCAATTTCTCCCTGTCTAACAACATTTTCCCCCAACTACGTAATCTAACAGAATCTGACTAAGTAAAAACTGACAGAATATATAAGAACAGTGAGTGTGTGAGTCAGTAATCACTTGAGTGATTCTGAGTGTTAAGCATAAAAAAAAAAAAAAACAAGGCCATGTAGACAATAAGGAATTGTCAGGGCCAATAATAGTGATGTTTTATAGATGTGAAGAAGTTCAGTACATTTACATCAACTGATGTACTAATCAGAACAGAATAGAAATTACAAGAAACACAGAAGCTAACAATCATCTGAACTGCTTAATCCTGTCTTTGAAGTCATTTGATTAGATTCAGGAAGGGGCAGTCCATACATCCTGTATGTGATCTTCCTCAGCTTCAGTGTCTCTGCAAAGTCAGCCGGATCATCTTCCTCTAAACACTTGGCTTCTGCAGCATCCTTGATCTCTTTCTCAATCACTCCATAGTAAACAGAGCCATATAATTTCAGTGGGGGCAGCATGATTCTTGGAGCTGGGACTCTGACATCTATCTTATCTTTTATGGCCTTCTGAACCCTAGCAAATATCTCGGGATCGGTCCTCATAAGCTATTCAGCAAAGGCGATAGATTTGTGCTTTTCAGGCCAGTACCTCAAGAAATAATATCTCTTTACATAATCAGCCTTCAGTGACTCCCACCTTTGAGTTCTTTCCCAAGGCATTCATTCATCAACTCTTGGCCATCTGTGGAGTTTGAGATCAGTAGGTTTCCTGAACCTTCTATATCTGTAGAGAATGTCTGCTTTTTCAGGAATCCTCTCACTCGCTTCTTTTTCAGCTTTCAGCCTCAGAGCTTCCAAGTCTGCTAGTCTGAGCCTTTCTCTAGCTGTCTTGCTTCTTCTCCTCTATACAGATACCTCTCCATCTGAGCCCAGATCTCTTGCGTCTTTAGATCTTGTTCCTTAGAAGGGACATAGGAGGGTACATGAGGTTCTTCTTCTGAATCAGCAGGTGTTGTAGATTTTTCTTTCGAAGTGCCCTGCTGACCAGGTGTCTGCTGCTGTTCCTTTTCTTTCTCCTTGTCTGCCTCATCCCTCAGCTTCAATGTTCTGGGAGGCAGTCTGGGTCTAGTTTTTCTTCCACCTGCTGGAGCCTTAGTCTTGCCTTTGGCTGGCTTGTTCTTTGGCTTGTTAGCAGCCTCAGCCTCAGCAATCTCTCTTGCCAATTTTTCATCGGCAGCAATCTGAGCTTCTTCCTCCGGAGTAACATACCTCTTGGGTCCTTTCTTTTTAGAGGGAGGGGTTGGAAGCGTCAGAATCTTCTTGCCTTTGCCGGCAACTGGAGGAGGCAGAGGAACCTCCTCCTCTTCAGACTCCTCGTCTGCGTACTCGGCAACCTCCTTGATTATATCAGATGGAGTTTGGGTTGCCTGAGTAGCAACGTCTTTGGGTCTTGAGCCGCTTGGGCCGGTCTCAGCAGACACTACATCGCCTGTTGTTGAGACACCCTGGGCCTCGCCAGTCTGAGTGGAAGTGCCAGTGGGAGCTGGAAGCTGACTCTGAGATGCTCCTGGCACTATGCTCACTCCTTCCGGTACCTTTAGTACCTTCCCTTCAGTACCCTTCTTTTTTCCTTCCCCCTTTTTGGCATCAACAAATACGCCAGGGGTTGGAACGGATACCTTCTTGTCCAAACTTTTGTAAGTTGTTGCCAAATCATCCAAGGCATACTGCAGCTTAGTCAGTCGTTCATGCAGCTCATTCCTCTCCTCGGTTAGTTGTTCACTATATTTCTTATGGGAGGCGTCTGCTGCTATCTGGATCTCCTGCAACTGTTTGTCCACTCTCTCTTCTATGGCCTTCTAAATGGATTTGAGCCTGAGGTCTGAGGCCTGAGAGATGGAGGAGAATGATTCAGTGTGAGCTTTCTGTGCGGCCTTATAATCTTCAAGAAGTTGAGCTTGACCAGCCTGAATCATCTTCAGTTGCTCTTCGAAGTCGGCTCTTTGTGCGGCGAGTGCATTGTTCAGGATATTGGAGAAATCAGGGACATGTAAAGTCTGAATGGATGTCCTGAGTCCCTTGATTTTAGCACTCTGAGCCTGAGTGGTCTGCCTCCACGTCTTGTGGACGGTGCGGGCGAGGAGTCGGTTCTGAGTCCCTTGACTCCTCAGGGCCCAGATTGTTTTCTTGTTTTAATGTGCATTGATGATTTAGTAGGGGAGTGACGGTCTTTTGAGGCATTTGACATAGCTGTGTATTTAAACAAACATTCCAGTTTGCAAATCTCAACATGGTATTTACTCCTTTGTTATCTGCTACTTGTAAAAATTTTAATTTTCCCGTAAGCTTCGTTTGGCGCTTTTTAGTTGAAGTGAGGAAAAGCTATTTCGGTTGCACCATTTGGCTCGCACTAGGTTAATGAGAGCCAAATCTCGAATGTGATAATGTAAAACGTGTCACGATGAATTCTTATTTTGAATTCTTGAAATTGCAATAATCTGGTCCAATGGAATTTTTCATGTACATGATTGCTTTGGGGCATGAGGAATCGCCCCTTTTTGTATATTGGTTGATGGGAAAAGTTCTCACCTTTAACTAAGAAAACTTAAAATCTTCTTATGAAATTACCTTATATGAGTACTTATTGAAAATATAGTCTGCAATTTTTCCGTTTCTTGAGGTGTTATGATATTTAGCACCATAATCTAAACATAATCTATATTGATTTATATACCTTCTGAGTACAAATAAAATCTTGTGAAGCTATGACTTTCTTTGGTTACATTAATAGTTTATGTTGACATCGATACTATAAATGCAGCTGTTTGTGTCAACCTTTATACATACCGATTTGTTTGTATGTTTTTTCCCTTTCGTTGCTTTTTTCAGGGATGGTTGTGCTATCACTTTCATTTTCATAATATTGAGAGTGGGGATTTTGTTTTACATAGGTTTTTCTTATCACAAGTTTAAATCATTAGTACCTTTTTTATTTTATTTGTTCAAGTGGACAATTATATTGGAAAATCACATGTACATATGTCGAATTACATATGATTATGATTGGGACTATTTCTATTTATATATTCATAGTTGAACCAGTCATTTAATGTGGTAAGCGTTGCGTATTATATTTAGGTTTTGGAGAGGAAAAATGTAGCTCCGGAGAAGATGTCTGTAGATTATCTGTCCGAGGTACTCTCTTTACCATTTTTAATGGCATATTGGTTGCTTAATCTATCATATAATAGTATTTGGAAATGATATATCTAAAAGTTGCCTCAACTTTTAATTCAGTAACTGAATACCTATTAAGCTATATGGCAAATCAATCAATATTCATTTGATTGTGGTCTAATTATCCAACATATTGCTTCGAACATAGGAGTTTCTAAGAGTAAAATTCGGGGAAAAGAACTGATTGTATGAGAAATACTGCAGGAAGTTTAGTTATAATATCTATACCACAGTCCTCATTATGTATTCTGAGTATGTTAATCTGATAAAGTTGTTCACTTTGGTGCTTGCAGATCTCTGGTCTGACCGTGAGGAAAACTCTAGGAAATGTAAGCCTCGTCTTAACCCTGCATTCATAATCTACAACTTCTCTTTTCCTTGCACCTTAACCAATGTAATTGGATTCTTATTCTTATTCTTATTCCATCTATTTCTTGTTTGCAGGTTTTTGGGGACAAATATGATAATTTTGTGATGAACTTTGAGACATCATTTAGGAGTACATTGATGACTTTGCGGTTTATCGGACGTTCTCGAATCGATGATGAGCAACTCCAAAGAGCAAGAGCGTGTTCTTGCTCGGTGACCAGCAACACGATATCTGGCAACACGCTCAAGGAGTCTGCATCTCCTCCTGAAGCTACAGAGCAAGAATCGCGTACCCATACAAATATCACAAAACAACAACTGTGAGAGGGACATCGGGATACTACTTTTGAAGCTAGCTCGCTCTCATCTTATTACAGAATAGGAGATTCGACATGCCCTTCTAATAATAAAGATGGCCCGGTTCCTAGCACCGACATAAAATGCCATACAAACTCAGGAATGGAGGGGAGTGTGTTGACAACTGAACAACTTATTGTGTATGACAAACGAATGGAGCAACAATTAGCTTGTACTTCTCCAAGCAACCAATTTTCTATGCTCAGCACTATAGAAAAATCAGTCATGGAGCAGACTCGCTCTAATGACCTAAAGACATTTGAGATTGGTCTTATTATGAAGAAAATGAAGCTTAAGGAAAGAGAACTGGAGCTGAATTCTAATGCAAACATCCTCGAGAGGTGGAAATTATTAATGGGTATCTCAAAGGCTTCTTTCAAAGCTGAGAAATTCAAAACTCAGTTGCAAGACTCAAGGCAGGTGGAGCTACTCAAAAAGTGCTTAGATTTTCTAGTGGGTAGTTTAATCATCATGCTCTTCTCACTTGCTTATGGGACTTATGCCTATTCTCACCGAAGAATTGTTGAAGCTACTGAAGCTTGTTCTCCTTACATGGTAATAATTATTCTTACAACTCGAGGCATATGCTTATTAACACCCCACCCCAATAAAAATGTGATCTTTTTTTCACGGAGATATATTTTCTTGTTCAGGAGTCCTCCAAATCGTGGTGGATGCCGAATTCAATGTCAAGTTTCAACTCGGGCCTGCAGCTGTTGAAATGCCAAATTCAGGTTTTCAGTCTCATGCTATTCGGTGCTGTAATGATTGGTGCGATTGTGTTTCTACTTATTCAGAGATCAGCATCTTCTCATCAGACAATGCCCATTACATTCATACTGCTGCTCTTAGGCGTGGTGTGTGGTTACGCTGGAAAGTTTTGCATCGACATGTTGGGTGGCAGCGGAAACCAGTGGCTAATGTATTAGGAGGTCCTATGCTTGCTGCATTTCTTCTCCAACGTCTTCCACTCCACCTTGTTTGTCATCCTCAATGGGCCTATCCTAGTTGCTGAAAGTGTCAACCCCAGTGTTGTGTTTCCATATTGGATGAGAAAGTTGTTGTTCTATGCTGCGTTGCTGTTTCTGCCGTTGTTGTGTGGCTTCATGCCCTTTGCGAGCCCTTGGGACTGGTATATACAATTTTCGACAGTGGAGACAGATTTCGATCTTTGAAGTTGATGCAAGAGTAGCATAAAGCACTTTGTAGATTAGCCCTATTATGTTATTCTTCTCATCAATTTATGTATCATAGTTTGTCGAAGTAAGTTGTGTACTCTGTAGTCCTTAGTTGATGTAACTTAAAAAGAGTACACCATTTCAAGCTCTATGTCAAATTTCATGTCCAGTTCTAATTTTGTGTCATGTCTGCGTGTTTGTGATTAAGTGGTGGTGTTAGAAACAAAAATAAATGAACATTTGAAATAGAAATGTCACCCTTCACAACAAGATTTTACATTATATCAATTGTCCTTAGTAGGGGTTGATTATCTCAAATCTGAAAAGAGAAAGGAAATTTGATTGATTGATTCTCCAAGTGGTGTTGGTTAGTGTTTTTCTTTGTGATTCAATTTTCTCTATTTGATTCCCTCATTTGAGTTCCTCTCTCTCTCATATTTCTCATTATATAATATTATCGTTTCTCATTTGTGTACTCTGTAGTCCTTAGTTGATGTAACTTAAAAAAGTAAACCATTTCAAGCAATAAGAATACAATATAGTTTGGTAGATGAAAATTCGATACTTCATTATACAAATTCCTACGCTATTTAAAGACCCAAATAACTACGGACTCGCCACTAACATCATGGCAATAACATGACTAACAACTATTAGCTAAAGACTAACATAAGCAAATAACAAACTACACACGACTAACAAACCAGCTACTAATTTAATTAAATAGCAAGACACCACAACCTTGTCCACTTCTTCTGACTTCAACCATGTTTCATTCCCAACTTGGTTGCCACATTTTCCATAACTTCTTCCACTCCACTATCTTATCCCACTGATCCCTCCTCCACATCACTTATCACAATATCCTCGCCCTCATCCTCTACACTTAAACCTTCAGTTAACTCCTTAACCTTTCCTACTTATCTCCTTAAGTAACTCCTTCACTTGATAAATTAATTCATTAAAGGTTGGAGACTCCTCATCCTACAAACCGAGTGTGTCAACCACTTCAAGTTGGGAAGGCCCATTGGATTCTCCCACAACCATACTCCTTAACCGTAACACATAAGGCCCAACTCCCATATTGTGCCTCTTTGTCCTTGGACTGAAAGTACGCTGGAAAGACCGCATTTGAGTGGTTGGCCCATTAACCGTAGAACCTATAACATTACTCCCTCCCTTAATTAGGCATTCGACCTCGAACGCTACCTACGGATACCTTTCTGACAACACCTTAGCATCTTCCCAAAGTGAACCAAAATTTGAGTTATCCTACCCACTCGTCGATAATCCAGGGTGGCCTGCGGCTCCGGCACGACTTCCCCTTCATGCACCATTGGAAGAACATGAATCTCCACTGGTGGATCGCTATTATATGGCTTCATTCTGACCACATGAACGACCGGATATACCTTAGCTGGATCAGAAAGTGCTAGTTCATAGGCAGCAGAACTAACTTTCCTGATAACCTGAAATGGTCCATAAAATCTTGGCGCCAACTTCTTGTTCCACCTGGCTGCAATCGACAACTGACGATATGGTGGTAGTTTCACCATACCCATTCACCCACTTGATAGGTCACGTCGCGGTGATGTCTGTCTGTTGCTTTCTTCATAACCTCTTGTGCCTCAAGTAGCCTCCCCCTTAACGTAACTACCATGTGATCGCGCTCATGTAGTTCCATATCCACGACCTACAATCTAGAACTTTCCGCGACATAATTCAATAGCCGGAGCAGTGGCCTTCCATATACCACCTCAAAAGGAGTGACCCGTAACACCGAATGATAACTAGTGTTGTAACAATATTCTACCCAAGCAACCATTGGATCCATGTACTCATCTTACTTCCACTGAAACAACGTAGGTACACTTCCAATGTGCGATTCACCTTCTTAGTTTGTCCGCCACTCTCCAGATGGTAAGCAAAATAGAAGAACAACTTAGTTCCACTAAGGCAAAAGATTCACCACTTTAGTTTGTCCGTCACTCTCAGGATGGTAAGCAGAACTGAAGAACAACTTAGTTCCACTAAGGCAAAAGATCTTCGTCCAGACCGCACTAGTGAATGCCACATCTCTATCACTAACAATGGATGCTGGCAAACCATGTAACCTAAAAATCTACAAAGAGGGCAGTATAAGGGTGAGATAGAGGAACAAAATGAGCATATTTTGAAAACCTGTCTACTACGGCCATGATCGTAGTCTTCCCTCCCGACTTCGGCAGCCCATCCACAAAGTCCATGGAGATGTCTGTCCACACCTGAGTTGGCACCAACGGCTGCAACAATCCCGCCGGTTTGAGTTGTTCGACCTTGTTTTGTTGGCAAACTTGGCATTGGTGATCAAAATCCACCACCATCTTGCGCATTCCCGGCCAAAAGAAATTCGATTTCATGCAATACAACGTCTTCTAATACTCCTCATGACCAAAGGTATGGTAATGAGCGATGACTTCGGGAACGGCTTGAAAGCTCGGCCCCAAATAAACCCGTGATTTATACCAAACAATCCCGTCCGCCACCCTCCAAGAATCCGCCATCTCCTTCCGATTGATCCGTCCAATCAGCTCTTGCATCATTGTGGAATTGGCAATATCCGTCTTAGAATCTATTATAGGAGAAATATTGGAAGAAATGCGAGTAACTGCATGACGACTTTCGCGAAGCATCCCCGTAAAGAAAATAACCAACTTGATTCTTTCGTCTACCTACGGTAGCTAACAAGGAGAACAAATTCAGTGAGGCTGGAAATAATAATTATGGTTGTAGATTTGCTTATAGTAGTAGCAATAAGAATACAATATAGTTTGGAAGATGAAAATTTGATACTTCATTAAGCAAATTCCTACGCTATTTAAAGACCCAAATAACTACTGACTCACCACTAGCATCATGGCAATAACATGACTAACAACTATTAGCTGAAGACTAGCATAAGCAAATAACAAACTAGACACGACTAACAAACCAACTTCAAATTTAATTAAATAGCAAGACTCCACAACCTTGTCCACTTCAGCCATGTTTCATTTCCAACTTGGTTGCCACATTTTCCATAACTTCTTTCACTCCACTATCTTGTCCCACTGATCTCTCCTCCTCATATCACAATATCCTCTCCCTCATCCTCTACACTTAAACCTCCACTTAACTCCTTAACGTCCCTACTTATCTCCTTAAGTAACTCCTTCACTTGATAAATTAATTCATCAAAGGTTGGAGACTCCTCATCCTGCAAGCCGAGTGTGTCGACCACTTCAAAACAGAAGCCCCAGCTCCCATATTGGGCCTCTTTGTCCTTGGACTGAAAATACGGTGGAAATGCCGCATTTGAGTGGTTCAAATCATTAACCGTAGAACGTATAACCAGTGGTGTAGCTAGGACGTCGAGTTCATGGGGGCAAAAGTTATCGGGTTTGAGTTTTCTATGTACGGGGGTTCGGGGGCGGCGCCCCCGAATTTTTTTTTTTTTTTCACATTTTTCTACTTAAGAGGAATTCTTGGACTAGTAGTGAGACCCCGAAGTTGGTGATGGATAGCCATTCTGATACGGAGGGTGAGGATTGCGTTATGAGGACTAGGTCTTGCATGAGCAAGAAGTTTAAGAAGGTCTTAGTTAAGCCCCCTTCTTTCTCATCCATGTCTGAGATTGATGGGGAGGAGCAAGAAGAGGTTGCAATCTGTTTAATGATGTTTGTCTAGGGATTATGGGAGTAGGGTGTTTATTCATTTGTTGAGTCTTCTTGAGACCAAATCTTCCTCCATTGACATGAAATTATGATAGAAAAAAGAAAAAAATTATGCTTGGGGGATTTGAACCCTTGACCTCAAGGAAATATTCCAAACATCTTAACCACTAAGCCAACTAATCAAATAATAAAAATTGCTATATACATAATATATCTTCAAAGCTTCATGGGGGCACTTGCCCCCATGGGCACCCATGTGGCTACGCCACTGCGTATAACAAAGTGTATCAAATCATTGCCCATATGAGCAAACAACCACACTCATCACTCTAATTTACCCTCATCTGCTCTTTCTCATCTGCACTCATCTCTTCATCCTCAATCAGCTCCTGAACATTTAGTAGACAACTTGATAATTAGTGGTTCTTAGATTAAGATGCTTAACAAATCTATGCATGCAAGCTAATAAAATAATAATATTCCATTATGGAACATAATACAAAACTCAGTAATGTAATTTATTAGAATACCTCCATTGAAGATAGCTTCACAACGGATTCAAATACTTTTCTAAAATACAATACAATCAACCAATTAATCCCCTTCACAAAATCTCAACATACTTATTTATCATAAATAGGATAAAATACAAACTTGGGATCAATAGGATAAAAAAGCTCGACCACTGTGATCTGCTTTAATTCATCTTCCTTAAAGGGATCATAAAAGTCTGCAAAATGTGATATAATATCGTTAAATCTATTCTAGTGCAATTAGGAAGATATTAACAACTGTATATAAAACGTAAAGAAGTTTTAATAAATTCAGTGTTCACAAAATCTTTGCACCTTATAGTACTCTAATGTAGATGGAGATAGAAGATGAATAATCTTCCACAAGCAAGGATTACTTTGGAGGTCGTCTAATGGTGTCCTTGAAGACCTTTTAACACTAATAATATTATTAGCACTAATTAATGTGTATCGTCTAAATCAAGCAAGTAGTTGGAACATATTTTGCCTACAATGAAAGTTTCACCTGGATACGCTAAAATGCGAAAGAAAAAAATAAAAAAAATAAAAATGACTCACAACTTCAATAGCAGTTACAGATAATTAAGTAGTATACGTAGAAAGAGGCTTAAAAAATGCATACATTTACAAGAAAGTATCAGAATATTCTGACAATAAATCATATACATATGCGTTTTAATCTGGTCAGTTAAAGAAACAACCCGAATCATTTATTAACAAGGGATACATACTCAAACTTCATTACATACTCTTTCTTCAAATATCGACAGATAATTAGGTAACGAACAAAAGAATTACCAGATAAAACAATATATTGTCTTCTAAATACTAAAGTAACATCCATGGTAAACTCGATACTACCAAGTTGTGCTGGTGCAAATCCACATAGTGCGCGAATCACAGTATGGTTGTATTATTATCTGTAAATGTCTGAAAGTCTCTAGTTGGGTATGTATGCATCAACATAGCCTAACATCCACCATGAATGGTGATAAGATAGCAAGTTATCAGCTAGAGTCAATGTAGAAGAATTAGTACGTAGTAGAATTATCTAGATTATTCATATAAAGGCATTAGTTTCACAAATATTTTCAGAATCTTCTGATAAGCATCAAGACGCTATAAATGAAATTACAGTTAGAGACATCTGAGAAGAAATGTATGAGATCAAACACCACATGTCCACGTATTTGAAGCTGAAATAATAGATAAGGGTCATCATGGGCATTAGAATATAGAGATTGTATCCAAAAACAATACATATGACTGCATTATTTCAGCAGGGCAAAAAGTGGAAATAATCTACCCTTGCATAGTTTATGATGAAAATATATCAATCTCAAGAATGTAAGTTAATCCACTACTACACCATTTCAAACGGGACTTACAGCAACCACAACAGGTATCAGTGCAACTTCTAATTGATAATTGAATCTGGCCAATTGAGTTGTAGAGATAAACATTCAATACTGATATTTGAAGTTATAGCAAGAGAAGTATGAGATCCCCAAATAATTAAAGTTAACCAGCATGATCATGGTAAACCACCATTTCTCCAGGAAAGGTTCCATTTACAAGATAAATTTACAGTATGTCATATTCGTGAAAGAATGAAATTTACCTGCTCATTCGTATGTTGTAGTAGCTCTGATTATTACGTGTGTTCTATGTGTGTATCTAATATGTATCCGTATGTGAGACGAATACAAGATAATATTATTAAATAATGCAATATGCATGACTTTTGTGAGACAATAAATAATTAGACAACTAATTGGGTCAGACAGTGATCCAATACAAGAAATAAAGTCAGACCACAAATCAATTAATTATTCTTTGCTCAACACAGAGCAAAATCAATTAATAAACACAGATTAATTCCACTATAAAATTTGTGCTGACTTACCCCATTATCCTAACTTGAGCATGTACTTGTGTTTTAGACTTAATCGATCCCTTATTTAAAATATAAATATTCGTTGATTAATTAAGCCCACTGACATCTTAAATTAATTAACATCTTATTAAATTCCTAAGTAGTACCACTCGACCTTATTAACACACCTGAACTTAATCAACTGGTCAGTTTTAGTGTGATAATTCTTACAAGTTCATCAGGGATATTTTCAACCCATTTACTATGATACGGTTGCATGATACAGACAACCAGCTTGAGCCACAAATGACTACTAGAATCCAATATACGTAGATCCGGTCGCGATGATGTTCACCATAGTAGGTCAAAGTGATAGATAGCCAAATGCACTCAGCTGAAGTCTTACCAAGCTTAAGACCAGCTAAGTCATTGAAATCTTGGTTCCCAACTAGTGGTTCTCCACTAAGGTCAGTCAGGAGAATACATATCACTGTGATCCATCAATACACCACCTTCAGTGTACCATTATAGACAATCAGCCAAGACAAACCACTTCTTATCTAAACTACAGTTTATACCGACAACTTATCCTAAAGTTGTCTCAGCTGTGATAACTGTTTATATCTTATCAGTCAACCAATCGAGTAATCTTCCGTGATCTACAACACACTACACAATCTAACTTATATACAAGATAAATAATTACATGTGGAAATATATATTTATCGGATATGAGAATAAAACAGTGGTAAGGATAAAACACATTATATACAAGCATAAAAACGCAGTTAGGAATATAAAAAAACGACTCCAAAAACATAAAAACATAAACTAATGCAAAGACTTGTGTACAATTACCTCTACACTACATATTACAGAGTAGAACACAGTTAGGAATATCAAAAAATGACTCCAAAACCTGTCTAAACATAGCGACATTTTATACATAGGAAATATGCTAGCAAACGAGAGACAGAGAGCAATATGGATTTTTATTGGACATGTGAGCCTACCAATTATGCGACATCTAATCTAACTCAATTAATATCATAAGTCATAACGATACTAGGGACCACTTTGGCTTCAAAGAGTACTACTACTACCCGTACGTCAAAGATAACATTTTCTATTTAAACTAGCGCGTCGTGTAACCGTGCGATGCACGACGTTGTAATCTTGCCCTATACTATGTAAGGTGTTGTAAATCATATTGTATATAACAAATTATATTCCTTGAATATATTATTTTCGACAAAGAAACTATAATTCTGAAACTTCAAACTAATGTCAAGCAAATTTACAGGAAGAAGCGAGTGATATTCTCAAACCGTACCTTATACAAGCAAGACCTCTATGACATGATTAGTTAGTTTAAAAGTATTTTTCATGGCTAGTTTCAGATGAGAAGAAGAACCTTAACTTTTAGATCACATATTAGATGGAAACAATTAAATTGAACAAGGGATGACTTAGAAGTTATTTCTATAATATTCATGTAGTTCAAACATTACAAAACAAGTAGTATATCAAGATTAACACTGCTATCTAACTTCTTTTTTGTACTTCCCTGTTTTCGAAATACTTGCAAAGTAACATGTCCATTAAAACAAACAAAATCAACACCCCCTGCCTCTACATAATTATTCATCACCATAACACCTTAACAATTAACACCGTGATACATGCAGTTTGTACATTGAAGAAATCAACTTAAAATTGATATTCAGTTACCAATATGAACCTAATTCTGAACTCTTCTCGAAATCGTTTCGGCTTCTTCAATAGATTAAGTGGCAAAATCAACCAAATATTTTCTCGCTTTAATCCTCAACCAGGGCAGCTCCCTCGAAGCAAGACGCGGAGAGAAGAATCCTAGAGAATATAAATATTTCAAACTCTGAACAACAAAGCATAAATAAAAAAACAACAATGAGAGCATAATAGATCATACTACAATGCATATAGTCCGAAAACCATATTGAAACTATAACTAATGTTTTTTATTTGGTTGTATACCCAAACCTTTATCGTTTGCTGCCAATTGTTGCTCCAGCTGAAAATAGAATGAACTTAAAAAATATGGAACCCTATACATTCCTATTCTAGAATAGAATTCTAATAGAAGGAAAAAAGAAAAAGGCAAGTCCTATAAAATAAACTTTGTACATGGTCTTGTCATACTGATAAAATTGTCTAAGCAGCAAATAGATAACATGAAAATTCGAGGTTTTCAGCAGCTTCAACAAACGAAGCATCAAGCAGCAGCACACAAAAGATTGTGAGATATGAGGACCTGATGCAATAAATCATACTAAACAATCCTGCTGATCCACCATGCTCCTATGAAATAGAAGAGTATGCACAAATAGAGCAAAATTGAATCTCTTCGCGTCTATATCACTACTAATGAATCACTTCGGTGTAAATGAATCGGGCTTAGGCCAGACATTAGGGTCTCTTCCGATAGCCCACACGTTCACTAGAATTCGCGCTTTTTTGGGTATGTAGAAGCCATCCAACACGCAGTCCTACATGTATTCGTGAGTCATGACAGGCACCACTAGATGGAGACGCATGGCTTCCTTCACCACGCAATCCAAGTATTCGAGTTTGTTTAGATGTGATTCTTCCACCATTTGATCTAATCCCACCACTGATTCCAATTCTTGCTGGAGTTTCATTATAACTGATGGGTGCCTCATTATTTCTGACATGGCCCATCCTATTATTGTTGATGAAGTATCTGTTCCTGCCATAAGCAAATCCTAGAGGATACAATATATATATATGAATTTCATTACCTAGAGATATTCTAAGAAACCTCAATTGACATACTTCCTCCGTACAATTCATACTATCTTGTATGCTATATCGGGTTGTCACATCGATACTCTTTTCCATATAAGGAAATAAAATAACACTACAAATCACAAAAAGTAATGTTAGCCCGCATCATTTACACACAAAAATCAAACTTATTAAATTTCGTGCCGAAATCATACATGACAGTATAAATATGACGAAAAGAGTAATTTATTAATTACCAAGAGTACGGCCTTGATATGGCGGCTGTCAAATTCAAACCTAGCCTCTCCGGACTCCATATCCGCGGCTGGATTCTTTTCTTGCTTGTTATCTGCATGATCATCGATAATTTTCTGCAAAACTCCATCTATTTTCGTGCTCAACCGCTTTATCCTGACATACAATCGTTGAAGCTCAAGCACCCCCCACATAAGGAAAGTAGCCAAGAAGATTAGATTTTCCAACAAGCTCCACAGTCTCCATGATCATATCATCAAACCATTTATCTTCAAAATCGGAATACTTCCTCCCAAACAGCATCATTCATATCTCCCATGAGAGTAGAAACTCTTGCTCTGATATCAACGGTTTCCCTCCTTGCAGCAGCCCCTTCCAACGACCTAACTAGCAGCCCGAGCTCTATCTTTCTCATCGCTGAAACTGAGCGATCTTCGAACTACAGAGAAGCTTTAGTAGAAAATAAAGAAGATATTTGATAGGCTTTGAGAATTTGGTATTGTATTTCAAGAAGTTCACATATTTATACTCCTTGGTTGACATGGAAATCAAGAACTATTTAAGCCCAATACAAAATACTAAATGACTCTTGGATTAGAATTTTGAATAACAAAATGACTCTTAGCCTAAGCATATTGAAGGACACATAGACTAATTAATTTTGGTTTAATCCAACAGCTTCAAGGTGCAGAGTTTTCGCATGCGTGAAAACTAAGCCCCTCTGGTTGTAGAACATACATACGGAGGCCTCTCTACGAGGCTTGTTGGAGAAGACGAGATCGTGGGTTTTGAGGGAAGAGCTCGCTGCAGGCAGGAGATGAGACGACGATTGCGGGCATGAAGCCGAAGCGCAAGGACATGATCGGGCCATATTTGAGGGCAGGATTATGTAAATTCCGGTGAGGGTTGTTTCCCAGCAGGTGGAGATGGCCTAAAATTGGAAGCCCAGTCGGGCCGGGAGGAAGCCCGTTATTCTTCCTTGCTTCCTAGATGGTGGTCTTAGGGGTTAGTTATATACATGTCTTAAAATGGTTTATGTAGAAATTAATGTTGCATAATTTTAACTGTTAATTAACAACTTTTTTTCTTTGAATATGATAGGTAATGTGTCTGGAGAGGCACTGCTGAATGAGATAGATGAGCTGCGTTAGCAGTTAGTTACAGAGAAGGCCGAATTGCGTCAACAGCTAGACGCGGAGCTGCAACAATTGATAGCTGCTATAGAGGTTGATCGACGCAGTACCGAGGAGGCTTTTCAAAAGCAGCTACAAGACCAAGCTCTCTTAATTCAACAGGTGCTAGCTCAGCAGGCGAAGAGCAGTCGACGAGATGAGGACAACTCCACTTCTCGTTCATGATCACTTAGATTTATATTTATGTTGGTGTTTGAAAGTACACTTAGACGTAGTTGTTGGTTCGGAACTGATAACAAAGTATTGATATTGGTGTTTAAATATTGTTCTTCATATTTAATTGGTGTTTTGAAGTTGTTGATTGTTTGGAATAGGTGTTTAATTGATATTGGTGTTACATGTTTAGGAAAATGAAAAAAATGGAGCTACTGCCGACTGAAATTTCTGCATTTTGCAGACGGATTTCCCGACGGAAAAAATAAATAAATCGGTAAAAAATTATAAGTTCCCGACGGATTTGCCGATGGAATTAGCTACCATTATCGACGGATTTCGACAAAATTTCTAAAAAAATTTGTCCTCAACTATTATAAACTGCCGATGGGCTCGTTCCGTCGGCATTCTGTCGCTAAAGGGACGCCGACATTTTTGACGATGTACCGTTGTCGACGGCAATTCTGTCGGCAAATAACAACGGACAAGAAAATCCGTCGGCAAATATTTACCGACGCCCAGGAGCAGATGGAATTTTTCCATCGGCATTCCGTCGAGACTTTAATTTGCTGACAAATTTTTATGCTTTCCCGACGGAAAATTCCGTCTCCGTCGGGAATTCGGCAAATTCCTATAGTGGCATACGTGGGTATCACATACAAATAGGGGTAATTTGGAGCCACCCTAGTAGTTGAGAGTAAGCGAGCAGCAGCTTGTGTAGGTTGGGCGGAGCTTGAAGAAACTAGTAACTAAGCATTTCTTTTTATATACTGTTTATTGACCGAGTGTTAAGTAAAAAAAAATATGAAATTTATCTTTTTTAAATGCAACAACATTTTCGTATTTTAATTTTATCTCTCATTTTAAAAGTTATTACTATAATAATAATAATCATAGAAACAAAAATGAACAATAATATATTAAAATTTGATTAATCTCGATATTACTTAATTGCTTAGTTTAATTTGTGTCCTAGTTAATAATTTCTTATCTAGTAAGTCTAAGTTAATTATATTCTGATTGTTATAATTATATTAATTCTTAGTTGTTGTTTGTAAATGTTTATACAAGTACTTTTACCTATTTTTGCTTAAGAGGTGTTTGCAAGGGATTTTTTTAAGTGCTTATTAGCTTTTTTAACTACTTAAATACTTTTAATGTGTTTGCAAAATAAATTATGTGGTCAATTAGTTAAAATTAAACTGTTTTAAGCACTAAAACCACGTTAAGTTAAAAGCATCAAAATAGATGCTTTTTGTTACTTAAAGTTGCTAAAATTCAGGATATACATTAATTAATATTAATAATATTTTTATATTTAGTTTTTTGGTCTATATATTTAAGATTTTATTTTAAACAAGTGCTTTTATTATTTTTTAACCAAACACCAAAAAATTAAATTCTACCGCTTTAAGTTTCTTTATAATCCTAATACCAAAAACTACTTATTTTTGCTTGAAAACAACTTTTTCCAATTTTAAGCAAAAACAAATACAAAGTTCTTATATTAAGCATTTGCAAATACCTCCTAAAGACGAAAAAAATTATTTTTAAGCAATATCAATAATTTTTTTTGTAACAACTCAATTGATGTTTTCTAACTTTAAGTATTTTAGCTGCTTAATTTTATATTAACTACCACAGAAAAGCTAGTTTTATACTATGACAAAATAGACTATTGACAACACTTGTAACCGTTGCTAAAAGTGTTGTCAGACAATAGTTTTTGTTGGGAGATGATTCAATAGCTCCACAAATTGTTGGGAGATGATTCAGTAGCTCCACAAATTATTGGGAGATAACTCAGTAGCCTAGTGCTCAGTAGATTTGAAGATCTCAAAACCCTACTTTGACTGATGAACCATTCTATTGTAATTTGTTGTTCTGTCTCTGAGAGTTTTAGACTCAGTAGACACTCTTCATTATGGTTCAGGGGCTCAGTTCTGTCCGCTGGTTCTTCAGCAGACTATCAGCCTCGCATACGAAGAAGAAGACTCAGTAGTACTGAACTCAGCACGAGCAGTATACTGAAAGGAGTCCGTAGAACTGAACTCAGCAGGAGTAGTTCACTGAACTCAGAGTTGATCTTCAGTAGAGCTGACTCAGCAGGAGTATGCTACTGAACATGGATCAGACTCAGCAACGGCTAGACAGTCTTCTGACGGTCAGGATATCTTAAGTTAAATCAGCAGAGTCATATGAGGTATAGAGAAGTCAGCTTCAGATCCACCTTGAAGTCTGTTTTGTCTCACCTACTTTCTTCAGCCTCGACCAATAACGAACGGCAAGCTGTCTACTTTCTGATTAAAGCTGCAAGTCAACAACTTTCCAGAAATGGAGGGAAATGACTCTGCCACCATACTTTGAAAGAGTCGTTAGCTACCCAAAAGAGAGAGACACATGGATCGTCGTCTCCAACGGATCTATCCATGCCTCTGCTCTATAAATAGAGGGAAGATTTCAAATTGAAACTCACCGAACAATACAGACAAGAACACACGAGCATTCACGAGCAACGCAGAAACGACTTAAGCTTTCCGCAAGAACTTCATAGAGTAATCTCCAGCGAAAGGAGACATACTTGCTCATAGGGAACCAAGCTGAATCTATTCATAAAGCCTCTACTACCTAAGCGACTGATTACGAACCCAAGTCTATACTTAACCGTTCGTCGCTCTAGAAGCCACTTTCTTGTTCCCTATCCCTCTAACCTAAGCTCAGCAGTCTGTATCCATAGCTTAGAACGAAGGAGTTCATCTTTGAACTGATCCTTATTGTAAAGGACTCCTTCATAGTTGGAGAGTTTGTCAAACACTTTAGTTTGATATCTTGTAAACTGAGACTTGCTCAGTATAAATCTCAAGACCAGTGTTTGTCCAGTGCACAAACCGACTGAGACTAACTCAGTATAATAAAATAGCCTCCTGATCTTTTCGGGATAGTGGACGTAGGATTGTTGGATCCG
Source organism: Lavandula angustifolia (assembly GCA_028984105.1). Lineage (NCBI taxonomy): Eukaryota > Viridiplantae > Streptophyta > Magnoliopsida > Lamiales > Lamiaceae > Lavandula > Lavandula angustifolia. The sequence continues at coordinate 9,779,344 of CM054806.1, read as the reverse complement.
AACCACTTTAAAATTGTCTGTGTTCTATGTTTTTACTGTTGCATTGATTACTGTTCATACTGAAATATCTTTCAAAATCATTCAACTGAGTTTCAGCAAAGCTTAACTGATCGCACTAATATACTGAAACCGTTTTCTTAAAAACGTTTTCTAACTCAACTGAATTTGGGCCTACACATTTCCGCACCATACTGAACTTCAGTTGAACTGTACTGAATTCTGACCTTAGTCAGCTAGCAGGCCTCAGTGAAGTCAGTCACTCTGTCACGCGATTCAGAACAACTTATTTGGTCTACTGAACTTGTTTAGTACGACATTCTCCTGAAAATGACTGTTCGCGTTTTAAGTTGTGAAATTATTTTCAGGTGTATTCACCCCCCCCCCCTCTACACCTGAACGTTTAATCTCGGGACCAAGAGTTTTCCCTTTGCAACAAAATATAAAGTGTTGCCTATGTGATTGTCGAGAGACACTATCGCAACACTTCAAAGTATTTCCATACATTTTAGTTAGGGGACTATAGCAACGATATAATATGTGACTACATTATATAAATAAAAAATTTAGTTACAAATTGAAGTGTTGACATAGTAGTCATTTGGCTACATTTTTGCTATTATAAGTATTAGAGTGTGGGTCATATGAGAACCACTCCTTCCCATAAGAATTAAGAACCGATCTCGGTTCCTTATTTGATATAATCCGTGATCTAGATAATTTTCAGTCAAAGCTTTGAAGTAAACATTGATTTCTCGATTCAACGGGTTTTATCTATTCTCAAAAGTAAACAATTTTTTTTTATATTATTCGAATAGAAATAGATTTAAAATGAAAACCAAGTTACAACCCTCACGAATGATGAAACAACGGTTCTTTTGTATTTACCTAGTAAAAAATAAAGGGAGTTCACCTCACCTTGTAGTTTATTTTGAAATTACTTAAAGTCAATAATAGTGTCGTCTCTCCGCTCGTGATAAAGACAATAAAAACCATCTATCGTCCTATGTCATGATTGCACACTAAATGAGCCTTCTAATTTTTTAAGAGGTGTATTTAAAAAATTCGTAACATAACTAGGAAGAATTTCTCGAGTTATTTAAATCTGTAACTTCAATAATTGGCTTCACAACTGATTTAATGGTTATTTTTAATTGCTTAAAGGTTGGATTCATTAAAGGCAAAAATATGATTTCGGATTCGAACTTAAACCATATTTCCTAAATTTTCTCCCTTCCTCACTTTTCTGTCTCTTCTCCTGACGCATATCCTCCACTTTTCCTCGCTTTTCCTCACGTTCCTCCCACATATTTCTGCCTCTGTTTCGATCGATATATATTTATTGTATAACCAATTTCATATTTATACATTACAAATATATACATAAAAAATTAATACTTGAACTTGTAGATTTATAAAATTAATACAAAAATATATTTATAAATTTCGTATATAAACATTACAAATATATTCTCATTCTTCGATTTTTATCATGGTTCAACTCATACTAAAAAAATCAACATAACATTAATACCACGCATAAACAATCTACAAAATATTACTGGTATAAGCTGACAACTTAAGGATAAATTGTCGGTTTAAGCTACAGTTTAGATAAGAGGTGGCTTGTCTTGACTGTTTATCTTTACTGGTACACTTAAGATGGTGTATTGATGGATCACAGTGAGATATGTTCTCCTAACTGATCTTAGTGGAGAACCAAGATCTCGATGACTTAGCTGGTCTTAAGCTTGGTAAGAATTCAGCAGAATGCATTTAGCTATCTATCACTTTGACATACTATGGTGAACGTCATCGCGACCAGATCTACGTATCTCGGGTGTTAGTAGTTATTTGTGGCTCAGGTTGATTGTTTGTATCTTGCAACCGCATCTTAGTAAAATGGGTTGATAATATCCCTTGAGGAATTCGTAAGGATTATCACACTAAACCCAGACGGTTGATTAAGTTCAGGTGTGTTAATAAGGTCGAGTGACACTACTCAAGAATATAATAAGATGTTAATTAATTTAAGCTGTCAGTGGGCTTAATTAATAACGGATATTTCTATCTTATATATGGGGATCAATTAAGTCTAAAATACAAGCCCTTGCTCAATTTGGGATAAAGGAGTAAGTCAGACACGGATTCTCTAGTGGAATGAATATGTGTTTTGCTCACGGGTTGAGCATTGATAATTAATTAATTTGAGGCCCAACTTTATTTCCCGTATTAGATCCCTGATCTGGCCCAATTAGTTGCATAGTTATTTATTGTCTATCAGAAATCATTATTAATAGATTAATGTATTTTATATTATTTAATATTGTTATTTATCTGAAATTAATTGGCTAGGCCAATTAATTCATAAATAAAAGTAGCCCAGTAGATTAATTAATTATATTATGAGCTTATTATGTGGAAGCTCATTAGAACTATATTTAAATTAATGGGTTACAAATATTAATATAATATTGACTTTTGAAACCTATATATATTAATATTCTGTTCATAATTAAAACACACAAAATTGATATTTTTCGAGCGTATACAAGCGAGTTTGAGAGAGAGAGAGACAAAATATTATTTTCTTTAGATCTCTGACCACACGGAGGAAGAAAAAGGTCGGGCACAGATCAGAAGATCTGAACAGGAGAAACAATCAAAGCGACTACAACATACGTAGAGGAAGGTACAATCTCTTCCTCTCCTATTTTTCCATCAACTCGTCACTGGAAGAAATCTTTAATGAGAATTGAAACCTTGCTGCCATATAACAGCTTGGCTTAGGGAATCAGTTGCATGGCGGTGTCGTCTTCATTGGCAATAAATTTCTGGAGTTGTGCCTTGAATTCAGATCGGAAGAATTCATTCCAGTTGACATGAACACCGTCCATGATGACCATCATAATCTGGATCCTGACATGGGAAAGTTGATCGAATGATCCCGCTGAGCTGGTCAGTATGTGATTCACTATGTATGCAAGGCCCCTGTATTCAGGGAGCAACTGATTCTTCGGAAAAGCCACTTTGAATACAATATCCTCCTGCCCACTGAACTGGAAGATGTACTGATTAACGGATGATTCCTTATTGTCGATAGGATAAATCCCTTCGTCTTGAAGACCAAAACTTTGAAGAAGACACTCGGAAACGTCGAGGTCTGCAATCTTCGCTATCCAACGGTTTCTATCTGTTTCTTGCTGATAATTAACGCAAGAAATCTCCATGAGATCGCCGTCTTGACGGGGATTCAAGAAGAACTCGACGACCTGCCTCGAAAGACAGTGGGACGGAGCCTTAGATAATCACATCTAAAGGCCTGAAGCCTCGAGGACGTTAAAGATACGGTCCATGCATTCTACACCGCATGATCTAAAAGCGAGTATTGGTTCGAACCAGACTCTTCTATCAATGATCTCCTGCATGTCGGATGGAATCAGAACATTTCTTGGGGCGTCGCAATTGTAGGTGAAATAGTTGAATCTACAAAATGAACGTCAACACTAGAAAATAGAGTAAGTCAGTGATTAGCAGGAGCAGCTTATGAGATTTACCGAATGATTAGTGTTAGAAGTTGATAAGATTTCTTAAACAAGATGTATGCAGAGCACTCGATCGTTCGAAAATGGCAAAAATGTATTTAGATGAGAGATACAGTTGGATATATATGCCATATGAATATGAACGGTTTATTCAATATGCGATTGAGATTAAAATGATTTTGAAATGTGGACGGTTCAGATTAAATGTTATAAGAGGTTATGATTTTGAAATGTGGACGGTTCAGATTGAAATGTGAACGGTTTTTTAAGCTAATAATCTTGACCTACTTATATCTATCATCTAAAAGGTAAGGTGAAATGACTTGCATTTAATGTGCCGCAGTCAGCATTTAAGGTGAAATATACTTAATGACATACGATGAACATTAATGGCGGGAAATAAATGCGATGACATGCTGAACACCAAATGTTGAATAAATACTCATAACCCGTCAGCTGAACATAGTAGTCAGCTGATACTACTGTGAAGATGCTGAATATTTCAGTAGTACTAAGAGTAGTCCGCCCTTACTCAGTACCCTCTGAATCGTCTTACTGAATTGAGTCAGTAGGATCCAGTAGACCTAGTTCTACTGAGAGTTCATTGAATCTGATCTCAGCTAGAGATTTGGTCAGTATGTCAGCCCTTTGTTTATTAGTGTGGATTTTCTCCATCCTGATATCTTTCTTCTCGACATGGTCTCTAATGAAGTGATGTCTTATGTTCACGTACTTGCATCATGTATGTAGAACTGAATTTTGTGTAGTTGCAATTGCACTGGTACTGTTGCAGTAGATCGGCACTTTATCTTGATGTTTGTCGTAATCTCTCAGTTGTTGTCGAAGCCACAGTATCAGAGCGCGACAACTTCCGACAGCCATATATTAAGCTTCAATAGCGAACGTAGGTACTAAAGGATGTTTCTTTAAGAACCACGATATGAGCATACTGACGAGGAACTGACATGTTCCTGAGGTTGACTTTCTGTCGATTCGACATCCTGCATAATCAACATCAGAATAACTAGTTAGTTCAAGATTATCATCAGCAGGATACCATAACCCAAAATCAGGTGTTCCTTTCAGGTAACGGAGAATCTTCTTCGCTGAGTCTACATGACTTCGGTTGGGATTCGCTTGAAATCTCGCGCATACACCTATAACATAAGTTATATCAGGTTTGCTAGCTATTAGGTATAGTAAAGAACCAATAATAGCACGATAATGAGTTGAGTTAACAGATACTCCCTCTTTATCAAGATCAATCTTGAGATTAGTATTCATGGGTAAGTTCACTGATTTGCTGGATTCACAGCCGAACTTCTTGATGAGATCTCTAGTGTATTTAGCTTGACTAATGAATATTCCCTTCTTGGATTGTTTTACTTGAAGTCCAAGGAAATAATTCATTTCTCTCATCATTGATATTTCAAACTTCTCTTTCATGATCTGCTCAAATTTCAGACACATGGTCAGATACTTAGATCCAAAGATGAAGTCTTCCACATAGATCTGCACTAGTAGAATGTCATCTACTGACTTGATACTGAATAGGGTGTGATCTACAGTTCCTTTCTGAAAGCCTTTCTGAAGTATAAAGTCTGATAAGGTATCGTACTAAGCCATGTGTGCTTGTTTTAACCCGTACATCGCTTTCTTAAGTCTGTACACTTGATGTCCCTGCTGAAAGCCGGGCGGTTGTTCAACAAAGACTTCTTCCTTCAGTACGTCGTTCAGGAAAGCTAACTTCACATCCATCTGATAGACTGTGAACTACTGATATGTTGCATAGGCTAGATATAGATGAATGACTTCCAATCTTGCAACTGGAGGGAAAGTTTCATCGAAGTCTATTCCTTCTACTTGACAGTATTATTTGGTAACTAGTCAAGCTTTGTTCCTGACTATGATGTTGTTTTCATCTCGCTTGTTTTTGAAGACCCACTTCGTTCCTGTCACATGTTGATATCTAGCTTTGTCTACAAGCTCCCATACGTCGTTTCTAGTAAACTGGTTGAGATCCTCTTGCATAGCAGTGATCCAATCAGCATCATTCAGCACGTCCTCAATCGACTGAGGTTCTTCAGTAGACAAGAAGCAGGAGTATAGAGTGCTTTCTCCCTGACAGAATCTGGATCTTGTCTTGAAACTTGCTAAAGAATCTCCAATTATAAGACCTGAACTATGAGCGTTTAACAATGAACGACGACATCTTGTTATTTCATTTGGAACTGATTCTACACAAATAGTTGGAGTATGAGGAATTTTTTGAGTTGTACTATTCTGTAGTTGAAGCAATTCAGTAATAGGAGTAGGATCTACTGAGTCACTAGGTTCAGGGGCATTCAGCTTAGGAACATTGATAGTTCCCCTGGTTGTTATTCTCAGTAGAGGTGTCAATTACCACTGGGGGTGTCCTCATCGACCTGAATTACCTTGGATTGATACTGTTCACTAGAATCAATCTATTCAGCTACATTGCGTGTTGGTTGATTATGAATTTCATCGTCTGAATCATCTTCCCGAAAATGCTGGATCTTTTTGATGTTCTGTTTTAGCACTTAGATCCCGTAGCTTGCTTCGACTTCTTCGAAAGTCTTGCTTGAAAGTTTGACATCCTCGTTCTCAAAAGTAAATTCGTGAAATACAACATGAGGGTTTTCCTCCATGCAAAGGGTCCGATAGTTAAAGATCCCGAAAGCTTTGCTGACCACGAGTATCCTAAGAACACTCCTTGGTCTGACTTGCGATCAAAGACCTTTAACTGATCCCTTCTGTTATTGTGGATAAAGCACGAACACCCAAAAATATAAAAATGTGAGATAGAAGGAGTTCTCCCTTTCCATAATTCATATGGTGTCTTCATGTGCATCCGAGTATAACAGGCGAAGGTCGGTAGCTTCGTCCGTAACTTCAATGGTAGACTCGAGTCTGCGAGTAATGTTCTTCCCGCTTCTTTGAGTGTTATGTTCTTCCTTTCATCAAGACCATTTTGCTAAGCTATACTTGCCGCCGAGGTCTCTTGTTGAATTCCTTCGCCTTCGCAGTAGTCCTACATCATTGAGTTCAGAAACTCTCTTCCACGGTCTGAGCGTATTCTTTCAATCTTGATATACTTCTCTACGCTTAGCTATTTCAGCAGTTTAGGCAATTCAGATTTGACGTCAGATTTGTTGGCGATGAATATCACCCATGTATATCTTGAATAGTCATCAATGACTACAAGAACATATTTCTTTCCTCTGATTGTCACTGGTGTGACTGGCCCATTTAAATCCATGTGGAGCAGCTGAAGGATCCCATCAATAGAAGGTGAAAGAAAAGGTGGATTGCTTGATTTTATTTACTTCCCCTTCATGCATGCTTCACAGTTCTTGTCTCTCTTGAAAACTTCGTTGGGCGATCCTCTCGACTTTAGCATCCCTTGCTAGCCTTTGTTCATTGTATTGAAGTTCGAGATGGCTTAATCTTCGTCGTGCCACAACCATGCTTTGTTTTGTCATCCGACTTCGTGTGTGCCGGCAAGCATGCTTCGAGTTCAGCGGTATTCCACTCTGCATAGTAGATATTTTGTCTCCGCGATCCTGATAACACAGTTTTCCTGTAGATTTGTCAAGAACATCACAAAACCTGCGTCAAAACTCACTCTATTGGAGTTATCACATAATTGACTGACTGAAAGGAGATTATGTTGAAGTCCTTCAACATATGATACTCTGGGAACTGTTGCAGTTCCTATCTTCAGTGTTTCGTATCCCCTTGTGTATCATTTAGAGTTATCATCAAATTTAATTCTGGCTCCTTCTTGCTGAACATAGTTGGTCAGCAGATTATTTTGATGCGTCATGTGTCTTGAGCATCCGGTGTCCACGATTCAAGGGTCCTTTAGCACCTGCAAAACAAAAACAGATTCAAGTACCCTTTGGGTTCAGCTTTGGGTCCTTAAACGTTAATGGACTTTTGAATCCAAACATGTCTGACAACCCTAATGGTTTCAGATTTCTTCTTGCCCTTTTTATCAGCTAATCTCTCTACTGAACTCGGAGATGCTGACTTTCTGTTCTTCTGAGGTTCAACTTTCTTCTTCTTTTGAACTTTTGGGCTCTTGGCTCATAATAATACGATCCATATTGAGCTGGATGAGCCCATTGAGTTTGGCCATACTGTTCGGCCCACCTGACCTTCTTGGTTCCCCCCCGAGTTGGATCTCGTGTGGTTTGGGGCTTGAACTATGGGTTATCTTCTTATTGCTGGGCTGAGGTGGGTTCATTTATTGTTTATTCTTCGCCTGAGGGTTTGAAGGTTATGCATGCTGAGTTACCCCTTGGACGAACCTATCAGCCAACTGATCTGAGCTTTTCTGGCCTGAGGTAGTTGCTTCATAGGTATAACCAAGTCCTTCCTTCGTGGAGTATGGTCTCTGTGATCTCAGTAACTTCTCAAGTTTTTCCTTAGCTCCAATGTACTACTCAGTCATTAAGGTTCTCCAAACCTCATCGTTCTTCCTCAGAACTTCATACTCTGCTTTGGATTGTGCGAGCTTATCCTTGAGACTGGCTATTTCAGTCTCTTTCTCAGAGATGTCCTTGGTCAATACTGAGATCGGTGATTCTTGATGTTGAGACTTGGTCATCAGAGAGTTAAAATCTTCCTTCTGTCTCAGAACAAGTCCTTCAGACTCAGTAGAGTCCTGACTTCTCATTGAAAGTCTCTGATTCTCAACTTTCAGGAGTTCTAGCTCTCGAATTGTCTTACTAAACCGTTAGCTCATCCGGATCTATTCCTCGAGCGGATCCTCATATGCAAGAACTACATCTAGAGGTTCACCCGCAATAGAGCTTGTGTCGTGTGTGTATGGTCAAGAGGGGCATTTATTAGAGTCATAATTTACCTCGGTCTCTTCTCCGGCCCATAAGACACGGTTCGGTGTCCCCTCGCTTCAATTGCAACGAACGCAGCATCATCATCAGATGATTCCATGAATAATTCTACGTCACTTGAGCAACCGAATAACTCTACGGCGATGTAGGCTTGCCTCTTTCTGATAAATTTGTCTCTCCTGGCTTGCCATTCAGCTCTTTCAGATGCTGAGAGTTCTGGATATTCGTATTGGTAATGTGCTGGCTTCTTGCAGATGTAACATACTGAGCTCCTGCCTTCCCTTTTAGGTGTCTCGTTATGTCCAATGGAGGTAGCCTCAGTATTCCTGCATTCAAATAGAGATTTAGATTTATTTATCGAGTGGGCCTTCTCTCTCTTACCTTGATAGCTTTTGGAAGCCTTCTTCATCTTCATCTTTCTGAATTTGTCCTTCTCCTTCTGGTATTTCACCGCAAGGAGAGCGTACTTCTCAACCAAGTTATCAGCGGTTGGTATTGTTACTGAGCTTCCGGCTGACTGACTTGTGGTTGAGGGACTTGCTCCTGGTTTGCTGACCGATGCCTTGTAATGATCCATTGGCACTTCAGTCTTAGAACTGGGGGTATGTGGGAGATTAAACTCAAACTCCTTTGTCTTTAGTTCCGAAAATATGTAATGAAGAGTAACAGAGTTTAAGTTAGTTCTTCTTAAACATGTAGCAAAAGAGTACCACTTGGGCCTGCTAAGAGCCCTTAATATCTTTGTGTTGGTCTCCTTGTTGCTGAGTGTTCTCCCCAGTCCGTTGATGATATTGATTTGATTTGTAAATCTGACGCTGAAATCATCAATATATTCCACTGGAAGCATGGTAAATGCTTCGAGTTTCTGCAGCTCTAACTCCAGTTTGTTCTCTTTAATTTGTGGAGTTCATTGGCTTAGCACAGCTAGAGCATCCCATAGCTCCTTTGTTGTCTTGCAGTTGTGCAGCCTTCCGATATATGAATCACTGAGAGTTATCAGTATCGCATTGCGTGCGACTCGGTCAAGGTGTGAAGAGGCTCTTGTCCTTTGGAACCTTCGGGCCGGTTCTGGCACCTACTGCTCCCTCTACTATAAGTTCGATGTTGTCGACCATGAGAACCATAGGTCCTTTCTCCAGGACGTCAGTCATGCTGTCATGCAGCGATGTTAAGTGTTCCTCCATCCTCACCTGCCATACCGCATAGTTTTCCGCTGAAAACATGGGTACCATCTTTATACCTGAAATATCAAACATGTTGAAAAAAAATGGTATAAGATGCTATGAGGAGATGCAAGTGTAGAGAATATCGCTCTGATACCAATTGTTGGTCCAGAGACGAGCTTCAGGTGTAGGGGGGGGGGTTGAATACACCTGAATGCAAATTTCAAACTCAAAAGGCGAAAGTCAGTTGTGCTGAAGAATGCTACTGAACTAGTTAGTTAGCCAAATAAGCTTTCTGGATTTCGTGGGCAGAGATTCTACTACTGAGTACAGTTTACTGACTTATGTCAGTGAACAGTAGTTCATTATCAGAAGTTGTGTGCGGAAGTGTAGGCCCTAATATAATCGTCTCAGTTGAAAAGCCATTTTATGCTGTTAGATTAAAACTCGGTTTATGCAAAATGAACAAGCTACCAATGCAACGCTTAAAATCAACACAAGCAGTATTTAAAGTGATTCGGACACGTTGGGTCCTACTTCCACTGTCCAGAACAAAGAAGGAGTTCTTGATTAAATTATACTGAGCAAGTCTTAGTCGATCTGTTCACTGGACAGATTCCTTCTTGTTTGCTTATAATGAGCAAGTCTCAATTAATCTGTACGCAAACTTTACAATTCTCAACCTTGAAGGATAGAGTTTCTCCAACAATGAAGGAGTTCTTACAATAAGAACAATTCAAAAGATGAACTCCTTCGAGGTTCTAAGCTATTGATATTACAATGAGCATGCTTAGATAGAGAAGCATAACTAAAGGATGTCTAGAGAAAAGAACTAAAATGATCTTCAAATGAGCAAGTTATTCGCTGTGTTTGGCTTTGAGTTCACTAGAGTATTATCGCTTGAATGCTTGTGTTCCCAATGTCTTTCTGCATGAAGACTCTTCTCTATTTAAAGTCCTCGATTTGTGAATAGATCCGTTGGAGGGAGTCTAGAAATGTCTAGAAACGACCATATTAATTTGAACGTTGTTGTAGAGATACTTTAGAGATTTCCTCTTTCTCAGTCTAGGAGCAGCTTTATGGCAGAGAAGGTAGGACGCTGTCGGCTCCTTATTGGTCGAGTTTATGAGAGTAGGTGAGGCGTGTTCAAACTCCAAGGTACGATGAGTTGCCTTCCTCTGAATCCTCGGACCTTCAATTGATGTATCCTCTATTGACATTCGTCTGATAAATTCAGTACGCAGGCTTGAATTCCTTTGCAAATTCAGTTGCTCAATAGCTATCCAACTGACTTCATCGATACTGAGTTCTCCGGCTGAGTGCAGAATCCTCTACTGAATGCACATCTACTGAACTCTAGCCTACTGAGTTCCTAACAAGCTGAACTCAACTAAGCTATTACATTATCGAAGGTTCATCATTCAGCTAAGGGTTTTGGGATCTTCAAATCTTATCATACTGAATCTCATCCCAAAATATTTATTCATGTTAAACGATCCTTTTATTATGTATAAGTGATGCATGTATTCAGTTTAATTGATACATTCATTTTAAGAAAGTGATCACTTGTTCAGAACAAATGATACATTTATTAAACAAAGTGATACATTTCCTAAAAAAAGTGAGAGAAATGTTCAAACAACGAATACATTTATTCATATTAAATGATAATTATATTTCGTATAAGTGATACATGTTTTTATTTCAGTTGATAAATTAATTTTAAGAAAGTGATAGAATTGTTCAAAACAAATGATACATTTATTAATATTAATTGATACATTCAGTATCAATTATATATTTGTTTATAACAAATGATATTTTTTATTCCCATCAATTGATATTTTTTCAGATCAAATAGTCTTGGTTCCATATCTAATTATACTTTTATTAAAATGAACTATACTTTTATTCATAATAAGTGATACTTTTATGTATAGAAAGTGATACTTTTAATTCACAATAAGTGATATATTGAATAATAACAAGTTATATAATCAAAATAATTGATACTTTTTTCTTTTAAAGTGATACTTCTGGTAAGAACAAGTGATACGTTCACAAAAACGAATGATACTTTTATCCATAACAAGTGATATATTCTGAATAGTTGATACTTATTTCATGTGAAGTGATACTTTTATTATCTTCAGATATTCTCTATTATATTCTATCTCTCCCATGTGTCTTATCTATACAATCATAAAATTGAAAAAAATAGAAAAAAATTATATATTTTGTGACAAGAATAAATTTTAATATACATATTAATATTCTTCGTCAACATGTACGTGATTTGAAAATAAAAAACGTGTACATGATTTGAAAATAAAAAATTAAATTTTAAGGGTCATATATTAAAAATAGATAAAAATCAATGCCGAGACTCAAAACCGGGTCTCTTGGGTGAGAGACCAAAAGTTTTTTTTGCGTATTTTCTTTTTGTTTTTTGTTTACTATATCGTATATGGATTTCATGCATCAAGCAAATTTGATATAGTTTACTCCGATCAAACATATTATTAATTATTGAGAAAGAGCCTTCCCATATATATGCTCGTCACTCTATATTATGCAGTACTTCATAATGTACAGAATGCAAGTGTATTAATTTATTGAGAAAAATGTACGTATTTCAACACTAGCATGTACAGCGACAACAAATTGAAAATTGCCCTAGTTTCGAAACGGAGGAAAGTGTACCATAAAACGAAGGCAAGTGAATCACGAATAAAACCATAACCAAACTACACACAAATCAGAAAATATGATCTTTTTTCTCGCGCTTCCATAGCGCTGCAACTGTCCAACTCATCATCACCAGAAACCCTCTCGGACAATCCTCGTTGAATACCTTCACTCTATCTACGTACAATAGCTGCACACGATGCATATAATTAGTTTGTGGTGCATAGTTGGTGAAATTTCATTATAGCACATTAAACATACCGTAAGGAATAAGGCTGCTCCACAAAAGGGCTTCTCTTCCTGCCACTTCAACCTAGTTTGGACAAGGCATCTAACCAAGTACTCACACAAATCCCATTCATGTACCGTATTGATATCTTCCAAACATTTTTATCATCCATGGATAAATATATCCATTTGGTGAATTTTCAATCAAGCTTGAAACAACTATGATGACAAAATATCTCTTAAACCATGCCTCTTCATCATATTCTGATAATATCACTTCTAACAACCTCATTGGCAAAATCTGGTTATTCCCAAAGTATGCCCTCCACTCATCAATCAACCTATGTTTTTCTACCTTGTCTAGCCCCACAACTGTACGCTCTCCCCTCGGTAGCCCAAATACCCTAAAAACATCATCTGACACTATTCTTAGAAACTCACCATTTGCTAATGTCAAGGCACACTTCCTAGCATCAAAGTTTCTAACTAACCAATAACCAATCCTCAAAGGAATTTCATAAATTGTCAAATCTAACAAATGAGCAAAACCTAATTATTTAACTGCCTCTTTCTGTGTAATGTTCATTTGCTATAAAAGACTTGAACATACATGTTGGGCTTGCTTTGACTAAAAGCCTTGAATATTCTACTGGCCTCCTAAAACACTCTCATTCATCTTAAATTCAAGCAAATATAACAGTACAAATTTGTTGTCAACATATCACAAAAATAATAGTACAATGAACATGGATGGGTAATAAAGAACTGTTATACATCTTGCTTACTTAACAAGATGTTTTGTGCCGAGTGTATTGTTTTTCCATATTATGAGTGAATTATTAATGACTTGGAAGTGTATCAATTATGGAAGTGTACTACTTTTGTAAAGAAAGTGTATCAATTATGAACTAGAAGTTTATCATTAATAATCCAATATCTAAAGAACCCTAGTTTCTAAACAACACCCTACTATCTAAAGAACCCTTGTTCCTAAAGAACACACACAAAACTACACTATTTCATCAATTGGCGGCAACAAATCATCAAGAACCCCCACACAATTATCTAGACTAAACCCCAGTTTCTAAAGAACAACTATACAAGTTTTCGAGAGGAATTCAACACAAACGACCGGAAATCAACCGCCCAAATACGAGAACACTTACCTTCTGCACCGACATCTTAGCCAACAGTTTCTTCGGGCATTTCATCCCGCGTCTTCGCCACCATCGCTCTAATCTCCTTACCCTAACCTTCAATTCATGTTGCTGCGTGGTAGAATCGAAGATGTAAGATGCCTGACGGATGAACCCTCAATTTCGGACATGTAAGATGGAAGAGTGAACATGAATCGATGTAACAATACTGAGTGATTAACCCATAACCTTCGATTTTGCGTGGATTAATGGTTGATGTAATCACGTTTCTGGTTCAATCTCGATTTCGCTGAAGAAAAGAGGGAGAAGGTTTTCTCATAATAGCGGAGCAGGCCGGTGGGGAGCGAGTGGGGAAGAAATGATTTGTTTATGCTCTCTAATTTCTTTTCAATCTAAATTAGAATGAGAAAATACCTTATTACCCTTAAGTGTATCGTTTTTCTATTGCAAGTCTATTCTCGCAAAAATGGGTCACTTACTCCCAACTTTAAATTACACTCGTTGGATCGATCCAAATGGATCGATCTAACAAACATAAGAGTGTTCTTACTTCTCACTCTAATGCCATGTTCTCCATTGAACCTAACCTTATAGTGGTAGGAGATCATGTGAGAACCAACATTTAACGTGAGGACTAGGGGAGAAAACGGGTCGAATACGGACGGATAGTGCTCTTCCCATATTTTGTCCCATATTTTTTTTCTTGAATTTGGAATTGAATACGGGAAGACCGGATACGAACACGAATTCGGAATATTCGGGATACGAATACAGGGCGGATATATGACGAATTCGGATCGAATTCGAATAACAATAATCGAATAATATGATTCATAAATAACCATCTATTTGTGATTGCAACACATGAGAAAATCACGTATACAATATTTAATAGAAGTTTTAATGCAAACTATAGTTAAAATACTACCCATTATGAATAACATAATTTTTAGGATCAAGAAAGTACGAAGAAATTCCAAAATTCAACATAAAATACCTAACAATAACCATAGATGCACTTAATATATTTTCTTAATTTTAATTTATTATTATATTAAAAAAGTAATTATTAAATAATCCGAAAAATATCCGAATTCATAATTCGAGAAATATGCGAATTCATAATCCGGGAAATATCAGATTAAATACGGGAAATATCGGATACGGGCGAATAATGTGAAATCCGAATTTGAATCCATATCCGATTTAGGCTATCAGGATTCGAACCCGTATCCGATCGGATACTAGATTTGCTCCCCGAATTTGATCCCGGTCGGATCCGGCTCCGGATCGGGCGGATAATATCCGATCCGTTTTCACCCCTAGTGAGGACTAAGAATCATACATAATCATTATATATTTTATGCATAATTCTTTTATTTTTTATGCAAAATACCATTAATTTTATATTATACATAACCCTTGTATGTTTTATGCAGAAGGTGCCTTCTGCAAAAAACATACAAATGTTATGCATAATATAAAATTACAGGTATACTACAAAATTGCTCATAGACAACAGTTCATTGCGAAAATCCATTGTGGAGGAATGTCCCATTGTTGTAGATAGACGCTCACGAACAACAGTTTTAAACCGTTATCATATATCGTTTCAACAACGGGTTAAAACCGTTGTCGTATATATTTTTCAACTGTTGCGGAAGGTCTCGTTGTCGTAGATAGACTCTCATAGACAACAGTTAAAAACCGATGTCATAATTCTCTTCAACAATGGTTTTTAACCGTTGTCATATCTATTTTTGCAACTGTTGTAGAATATCATATTTTCATTTTTAACCGTTGTCGTAAATGTCTTCAACAAGCATACACAACATATTTTACACGCCATTTAAGTATTGAAGATTAAAACTTTGTTATAATATCACAATAATTCACATATTATACAGAAAAATTAATGCTATTAAATGATTCAAAAAACGAAGCATCCAAATTGTAATACTTGTTACACTACTTCAAGTTTACCTTTAAAAGTACAAAACATTCATTGTCAATTTCACATTATCCTTAGTTGAAGTGCTCTACAAATCAATATAGACGTGCTTGCCAATTGTTGGAGGGATCTTTCAAATTCCGATAAATCTATCATGCTTTTCCAAAAATCTCAGCTTGCAATCGTCATGAACAACCATCCTAAATACTGCATTTGCCTGATATAAGATTGCAAAAATCTAATTCAAACAACAAGAACATCATCATACTAGGAGGAAGTGATCATATAGAATTAGAATCTGACTCAATAAAGTATTTATTAGCTCATGGATATAGTAGGATAATTGTATATCAATTACTGAAAAACTCAAGTTCATACATGGCAATTTAAGGAACAAATTAATCAAGTTAATCAAAACAGTTCAAAAAAACAAGGCTATAGAATATTAAAAGCTTCATTATTACAACCAAAAACGTCTTTCACAAATACTACGTGTATGTAGTTCAGACACCAAATTCCAAACTGTAAGAAAATGAATTTGAGCTTAAAGAACACAAAAATGTCTTCAGTCAGTATTTTATGATTTTCCTTCATCAGATGTTCATGTTTGCGCACGGTATCATACACAACCTCAAGCTTAAGTAGTTTAATATATGATAAAGATGAATATCAAAAATAAATTCATCAATTCTAAAGGTATTTGCATTATCAATTTGTCGAAGAACACTAGAAGATTAAATAATTAAAAAAACAATAAACTATTAGTATCTTCAACTAGTGGAGCAACTAAAGGCTGAAGAAATTAAATAAGGCTGACGACAGGTAATGCTTTGCAGTGAAAATGTCTATGGAATTCGATAAATCTGTCCAACAATAAACGAAATTCAGATTTGGAAATATTAAGAATGCGAGAATGATAGGTTTCGTACCTTATATATCCTTATAAAATCTATGATATCAGTTAAAGACCAAGAAAATATGAAATCAGTTCGTGGAGTTTTTTCATCTTTATTCGTCGCCGTCGAGCCTATGATCTTCCCTGGACAATCTTCAACTACTTCTTGACACCTTTTTCTCGTATCCTACTTCGGAAAATCATATGACATTAAAAAAAGAGAAAGAGAGAAGCATTTCAAAACTGAAGTATAGGCCATCGAAATTTCGGTAACGATACCTGGAAGCGATCAGTAACAGCGAAAAGTGGTGGCTTTAAGCAATCTTCGAAGATGAAGAACTCATGGCCTTCTGATCTATGTAAAAATCTCCAAATCGACAAGATATGTAGCGCCGCAAGGCTAGGGTTTCTAATTGAAATTGGGAATTGGTAAGAGCTCGTTTAATTATTATTTTTATTTTTATAGACCCATAGCAATATATTTAGTTTTTTCATTTATTTATTTAATTATGTAGTCACAATTTTTAACGAATACGAAAAAATAGCATACAATAACAAGTTTGTTAGAAACTATATCGAATGAAAGAATAATAGAGAAGACGAAAAATAGATGTGTATTATTATGAGTGTGAAAACCTCTATTTATAAAATACAAGATGAACTTTTGGGCCTACACATAAAGGCTGTTAGGACATATAGTTATCATATATATATAGTAAATCTTATTTACAACACTCCCCTCGACGGACCATCCCTAAACGTAAATTTCCGCCTTGTTAAAACCTTAGCGAAAAAACCATAGGGGATAAAAACTGGTCGAAGGAAAAAGAGTACAACTGATCCCCTCAAAATAATCATTGTAAATCCTTGAATCGGCGCATGCCGATCTTGTGTACCAACTCTTGAATGTTGACGTCGGTAATGCCTTTGTAAATAAGTCTGCTAGAATATCACTCGAACGTATCTTTTGGACGTCGATATCACCATTGTTTTGAAGGTCATGTGTGAAGAAGAAATTAGGGGAAGTATGCTTTATTCGATCGCCTTCGATGTAACCTCCCTTCAATTGCGTGATATAAGCGACATAGTCTTCATATAATGTCGTTGGATTGTCCTTTGAAGAAGCCAATCCACATGACTCTTGGATATGACTTGTCATATTCTGTAACCACACACATTCTTGACTTGCTTCATGGATTGCAATTGTTTCAGACTAATTTGAGGATGTTGCAGTCAAGGTTTGCTTAACGGACTTCCAAGATATATACACTACAAAAATATGGTTTTTACCGACAGAATTGCCAACGGATGAAAAAGACGGGTCGGCTTACCGACGGAATTACAAACGTTCAAATTACCGACGGAATACCGACGGATATGTTAAGTCGGTAAATCACAGAGGGAAATTTCCGTCGGTGAAGCCTGAATTTCCATATAATTATTTTTATTCTTTTATTGCCGACGAAAAATTCTGTCGGCAATGTTTATTTTTATTTTTTACTTTTTTTAAAATTTAAATAGAAACTTACCGACGGGAAAATCTGTTGGTAATAAATAATGTATTTACCGACGGAAAATTTCGTCGGTAATTCGCCGGCGTGACCTAAATTGATTATATGGGCAGAAGCCCGTTGAACCACCACAAAACTGAGAATTAATTTGCTGAGAAGCCCGCCGCCGTAAACACCCGCCACGCCGTCAACGCCCGCCGCCACGCCGTTCGCCGTCAACGCCCGCCGACGCCGTCAACGCCTCCCCTAACTGCTTCTCATCTGGGTAAGTTTTCATTCCATTCACCCTTAGTTCCACACACCCCATAAGTATTCTTCTTGATATATGAAGTCTTCTAGAAGAACTAGACATCAAGCTTAGACATTAAACAAACCTTCTTGCGGACGAAGTATAATTACACATGAGTTCATATTATGTTCCTCAAATGAATTGATTTCATTTGCTGCACTCCTATGCATATTCTTGTGATTACGAGTATGAATTGGTGGAGTTTGTTTCTTTCTACGTACCTTCCCATATGGTGAGACTAGCTGTTGAAGGGCAGAAATGCGCTTGCTACTCTCTGTCTTCTCCTGCAACCATGAAAACAGATACACATCATGAGCAAGAATTGATAGATTATAAACATGTGTAAGAGGATATAAGGATATAATTGACTAACTTAGTTTCTGTCGCTTATAATATTTGTACACTCCTCCACAATTTGTCATGCATGCTATTGTGCTACATATATTTTTGTTGTAACTCGGAATGCTGAATATGTTCCAGTATTTTACCCTCATTCGAAACTCAAGACTAGACTTCCTAGAGTCCTGCATTTGTAGCTTTGAATTTGGTATCTTACTATCTTCCACAAGTTATTAGCCCTGCTACATCTATCAATCAAGATTTACTTCCTACCACATCTGTATGTCATATTTATTTTTAAATGATTGTCATACTTTATCTACTTTATACTACATACTCAAAAAGTAGTATCATAACAAGCAGCAAAGCATAATCAAGAGTATTCTCATAACAAGCTAACAAAGGTTCAAATCCATAAGAAGCAAAAGCAAAATCCAGGAGCAGATATAGCATCTGCTCCTAGTTTTCTAGAGGAAGAGTATTTTTCATAATCTGAGAACATCTAGTAGCAAGGTTATGATTGATTTTAAATATGTGCTAGAGTTATGATTGATTTTGAATATAGTAGCAAGGTTTTTGACAAACATAATGCTCGTGTGTTTACACAGGATTGGAGTGAGACTAGAACATTTAGTAAACAATATTAATCAGGATTTGAAATAATGAGTCATTCGTGGATGTATACACGGTGGCGAAAGAGATTGTTCATTGAATCCTCAATTTGTGAATGACATTGAGGATTTCATTGATTGAGCAAGTAGCCAGACAGTTTATACGGACAGGGAAAAAATTAGATGTCAGTGTAAAGATTGTAAGAATAAGCTGTTTTTGACTGCACAAGTTGTAAGAGAACACGTTTATATGAGGGGATTCGTTAAAAATTATAAAGTTTGGTAATCTCATGGGGAAAAACACGTAACCCTCGACGAGCAAGCTACGAGAAATGTGCAAAATGATGGAGTGGATTCGACGTTTCCTGATTTTGCCTCGGAGATTCGAAATGTTAGACTAGGTCTTTCTACAGACGGTTTTCAAACATTTACTCAATTTGGGAAACAATACTCTTTGTGGCCAGTTATTCTAACTCCTTACAATCTGCCGCCTAGCATGTGCATGAAGGATTGATTCATATTCCTCACGGTGTTGGTGTCTGGACCTCGAAATCCAAAAGATAACTTGAATATCTTTCTACAGTCGTCGATAGCCGAATTATTGGAGTTGTGGGAAGATGGCGTGGTTGGAAGTATGTAAAGTTAAACCGAGATTTAAGATAGATTTGCCAACTCAATCTTCATCAGATGAAGCATTTCAAGAGGATGACATTCTAAACCCACCAGTACGGAGCCACGCGATACTAGAAGCTGATATAACATTAACTCATCCACGTCAAACAATAGAACTCGATGAGGAAGATGTTGACGAAGGAGATGAAGATGAAGAAGAACATGTTCTGACCCCAGAAGATGGGGACTTTAGTGATGACTAGTAATACTTAGGAGATGATGATGAAGAAGAACATGTTCAGAAGATGAGAACTCTACTTGATTATGATCTTATTATAGTTGAGCAATTAATGATTATTCGTTGTTTTCAGGTACATGGCGCCTCCCAGAGGTCGTGGCGCTAGGACTATATCATCTCCTATTGGGCGTGGAGCCACCCCATCGTCGTCTGGCCATGGAAGCAGTCCCCCCACCTACAGGGTCCACGGTCGTGACTGGTTCTACCGACTCTTACTCGGTGGATAGCCGCCGTTGTTTCGAGATTTCGACAGAGGGGTATGTAGTAATTGGTTTTATCTTTCTAAATATATCAACTATAACTTGGATAAACCATTTTTGAATAATAGGCGATTGCTTGAGCCATCTAGATTGACGTCGACAATCGTTGAGTGTTTTAAGAAGATTCATAACCCGACTGGGTTCACTTGGAAGCTGACTCCTCCTGAAATTAAGCAGCAGTATTTTGAAGAATTTAAGGTTAGTTTTTCTTTCAAGTTCACAATCTTATAATTTAGCATGCACGTGTATCTAACATGTATCTCGATGTAAATTGCAGAAGCACTTCCGCTGCCCTGCTGACTGGGACCAGGCACTCTACCACATGTGGCACAAGAAGGCGTCGAAGAGGTTCAGTGATGACACTTCGAAATGAAGAAGGGCCGCCCTCAAAAGCCGGACTACATCAACACAGAGAGGTGGGAAGCCCTCAACGAGTCGCTAAGTCGGAGACTGCTTCCCAATGCCGCAGGTTAGAGCTAGAGTCGGGTGCCGGGATGAACAAGCACAAAGGAGGGTCTCGGTCAGCCCTACAGTACTCCCAGTCTACGGTAAGTCTCGTTTTATAAGTTTTTAGTCAAAAAGTCTTTGTTTTGACACAATTTTGTTTATGCATGTGATGAATAGGCTTCCTAGAGGGGATGATCCTTAGAGTCCACCGCATTTGACACTTTCCAGAGTCTCCATTACAAAGGTGGAGACTTCTCGAACATGAAGGCGGCGAGACTTCATGTAAGCACTCAATTACAATATATAGGATATTATTCTAGAGTTGTGAGTTTGACTATTTTCTATTTTTATATTGTAATAGGCGGAGGTAGAGCGGGCTGCTGTTGAAGAAGGCCCCAACGCGGATAAAAACGCGATTTATCAGCGTTTGGAAAGGGTTCGGGACAAGAAGCAGCAGTTAAGGGAGCAGCTTCATCAATGCCGCCAGTGCTCTTCTTCTTCTTCACTTGGGCCATCCCAGAGCAGTGCCGAGATTATGCGCTGACTGGAGGAGGAGTCGGCAGCTATGTGGACCCTCCAGGAGCAGGTGGCATTCATGAATGCGAAGATGGACCAGCTGATGGCGATGATGGGTTCCTCTAGCCGACGAGACCCTTCTGACGACAATAACCAATCCCCTCCTCCCACCTCTTTATGATTTAGTTATATATGTTTATATATATATATATATATATATATATATATATATATATATATATATATATATATATATTGAATATTTGAATTTTAAGAATTATATATTTATATTTCAATTTCGATTTGGGTTTGAATTTGAATTTGATATATATATGTATGTGCTTGGTTGGCTGGTAAAAATACAGGTTGTCGAGAGTCGGGTATGAAAAAACAAAAAAAATATTAAAAAAAGTTGTTACCGATGATTACGGACGAAAAATAGCTCGGTATTGCAAGATAATTGCCGACGGATAATTCCGTCGGTAATTTTACCGACGGAAATATTCCTTCAGTAAATCGTCGTTGGTTTTTACCCCGATAAAACAACCGGTGACATTCTCCCGACGGTATATTCCGTCGGTAATCCGTCGGTATTATTACCGACGGACGTATTCTGTCGGTAAGTTTTATCCATTAAGCCTCACCCGACGCCATGTTTCCGTCGGTAAAAGGATTACTGACGGATAATAACGGTTTACGACGGAAATTTCCGTCGGTAAACAGCGAAATTCTTGTAGTGATAGCAGTTCCTCCCCGTGTAAAAACATAGTCAGTTTGTGACTTGACTTTATGTGGATCGGATAAATAACCAACATTTGCATACCCTACTAGAGAATAATCAGAACCTTTTAAGTAGTATAATTCAAGGTCAATGGTACCCTTTAGAAAATGTAAAATGTGCTTAACACCATTCCAATGTCTTAAAGTGGGTGCAGAGTTATATCTTGCGAGAAGATTTACAGAAAAAGCTATATCCGGTCTTGTGCAATTAGCTAAATAAGTCAATATTTTGATTGCACTAAGATATGGTAATTCAGGACCAAGTATCATTTCACCATCTTCAATAGGTCGAAATGGATCTTTATGAATATCAACTGTTCTAACGACCATTGGTGATGATAATGGATGCGCTTGATCCATATAAAACCGCTTTAAGACTTTTTATATATATGAGGATTGATGAACAAATAGTCATTTCAGGGACATGTTCAATCTGCAAACCAAGACAGAATTTTATCTTTCCTAAATCCTTCATCTCAACTTCATTTTTCAAGTATTCAACAGTTTTATTGAGCTCTTCAAAAGTCCCAATTAGATTAAAATCATCTACAAAAACATAAATGGGTGTCGAGGGAAGGAATTGTAGCTTCGGCCGTGAATATCTTCTTTTCGGACAAGAGCTTTCGTGCTGATAACGTGCTAGAAACTATATGGAATGAGAGAATAATATAGAAGACGAAAAATAGATGTCTATTATTATGATGGTGGAGATATCTATTTATAGAGTACAAGATGCACTTTTGGGCCTACACAAAATGGGCTTATGGGCTGCTAGGGTTTACATATGGTCATCATATATATAGTAAATCTTATTTACAACAAAGTTAGATTTCTCATGTCTTTTTCTTTTTAATTTATATATATTATACGTTATTAAATTGCGTAAATGGTGGATAATTTTTTTTATTTCCAATATCTAAAGGTAAAAAAGTTTATTTTGAAAACGAATTGAGCTAAAAAAAATTAATGGAGAAAAAATTATTTTATTTTTCTATTTCGAATAATGAGAAAAAGTTATACATTGTCAAAATATTTGAAAGTTTCCCTACTACAACGGATAAACGACAACAGCTTACCCAAATCGTTTTCTATGAGCGATTTTTTACTACAACAACGAGATAAACGACAACGGTTAACGAAACCGTTATCTATGAGCGTATTTTTTACTTCGACAACGGTTACCAAACCGTTGTCTATGAGCTCATTTTTTTACTACGACAACGGGTAAATGACAACGCTTACCGCAAGCATTGTCTATGAGCTCATTTTTCCCCCTACAACAACGGTTAACGAAACTGTTATCTATGAGCGCATTTTTACTTCGACAATGGTTACCGAAACTGTTGTCTATGAGCTCATTTTTACTACGACAACGGGTAAATGACAACGGTACCGCAAAAGTTTTCTATGAGCTCATTTTTCCCCTACGACAACGGATAAACGATAACGGTTACCGAAACCGTTGTCTATGAGTGCATTGTTTTACAACGACAATAGATAAACGACAACGTTTACCGCAAGCATTGTCTATAAGCATGATTTTGGACTTATGACAACAGGTAAACAACAACGGTGCAATATAACCATTGCCTATGAGCGCAGTTTTACAATAATAGACAACAGTTTTATCTACGACAACGGTTTTTCATCAAAACCATTGTCTATCTAGCATTGTTATAAGTCATTTTTCTTGTAGTGGCAAAAGTATAAAATCACATGTTTTTTTTTGCATAAAATATATAAAGATTATATATGGTTCGTTGTTCTCACATTAAATATAGGTTCTCACTTGATCCACACCCTATATATAGATATACATATATCACATACAAGATGTTAATAATAAATGCAATATAAAATCGCAAGAAATCTAATAGAGTAATATTTAGGTGATTCAAGTCGTTTCTTATTTTAATCTCGACAAGTATAAGATATTTATTATATACTCCTCGTTTTATTTGATTAGTTCAAATTTTCTTTTCGGTTGTCTCACTCCATTAATCCATTGTCTTTTTTTAACTTAAAATATTACTTGAATATATTCTAGTTTGAATAACTCTCTTAATTTTGGTGTTGAAAAAAATTGGACTAATGAAGTGAAATGGATGAGTAATTCTTAATATTAGAAGGGAAATAATTAAAATTATTGTTAATTAGTTTCTTAATAAAAAATATATATATAGGTCTAATTATTTCTATGATAGCGTATTTAATAAAATTTCGTTTTCATACAAATTGCAAATTTCACATACTAACATCAAGGGTATTCTGTAACATTATGAGTAAAACGCATAGTTGCAATTGCAGCATCACACCAGAAATGTGACCCTAACGCAACATGGAATTCAGGCGATAAGTAGGAAGAGCTACAAGATGGCTAGATCTAGAAGTGACCAAACCGAAATGCTCGCTCATGTCCAAATCACTCGAATCCATACCATCCGGAAGCTCCCAATTAAAGCAATGCACTAACTGCGCTAACACAAATTTGATCAGCGTGAGGCCTAGTTGCAGCCCTGGGCAGCCCCGTCGACCGGAACCAAATGGTACAAGCTCGAAATGGCGGCCCCTCACGTCTATATTGCTACCAATGAACCTCTCTGGTGTGAAGGACTCGGGGTTAGGCCAAACATTCGGATCTCTTCCAATAGCCCATATATTTATCATAATTCTTGATTTTTTGGGTATGTGGAAACCCTCGAGCTCAGCATCTTCCATGGATTCACGAGGGACTAAAAGGGGTGCCACGGGATGGAGACGTAGCGTTTCCTTCACCACACAATCTAAGTATTGGAGTTTATCGAGATGTGATTCTTCCACCATTTGATCCAATCCCACAACTGATGCCAATTCTTGCTGGAGTTTCTTCATCACTGATGGATGCCTCATCAGTTCTGACATTCCCCATTCCGTAGCTGTGGCGGAAGTATCCATTCCTGCTATTAACAGATCCTGCATGAACGTAAAGAGGTTGTTTTTTCTCCCTTTTATAAGATGAGAATAATTGCATATAAAAAATGCTGCTCCTATAAAGAGAATCAAGTACCAGGAGCACGGCCTTGATGTGGCGGCGATCGAATTTGAATTCTGTTTCTCCAGATTCCATGACGTCGATCATCGTATCAACGAAGTCACGTGTCTGCTTCTTCTCTCCCTTGTCTTGAACGTGATTGTCAATTATTTTCTCTAGGAATACGTCAAAGGTTTTGCTCAAATTCTTAGCCCTACGATCCAGACCTTGAAGATCAAGAACCCCAATATACGGAAAATAGTCAGCAAGATTCAATTGTGCGGGCAAATCCACCGCCTCCGTGAATAGAGCTTTGAACCCGTCCTCATTCAAATCTTCGTTGGAATATTTCCTTCCAAGAATCATCAAGCAGTTCATATCCCCATTGACGGCGGAGATTCTTGCGCTGAGGTCGACGGCCTCCCTGCACTCAGCAGCTTGTTTCAACGAACTTACCAGCACCCCGATCTCGGCCTTCCTCATGGCCTCAAATTGGCTGATCCGGGCATTACTCAGCAGCTGCACGGCGCAGAGCTTTCGCATGTTCCGCAAGTAGGAGCCGTAGGGCCCGAAAACCAAGCCCTTCTGGTTATAGCCTATCTGCCGTGCGGTTTCGTTGCGAGGCCTGCTGGCAAAGACGAGATCGTGAGTCTTGAGAACGAGCTCTGCTGCTGCGGGAGACGACACCACGACTGTAGGCGCAAAGCCAAAGCGCAGGCCCATGATCGGGCCGTGTTTTAAAGCCAGGCGACACAGATCTTGGTGAGGATTCTTGCCAAGCAAGTGGAAATGGCCTAGGAATGGGAAGCCCTCTCGGGCCGGGAGGGAGTCTTTTCCTGTTTCTCCGCCCGACAAGTTGATGAAGGAGATAAACTAATATAATTGAGGATAAAACGGTCCATATCCATTCCATCTTTCGCAGTGAGTTAGTTTGGCCTCTATAGATGGATGAATTCTGGCATATGAAGATGCCTACTTTATACGTACCTGGTAGAGTAATACTTTACACAACGAAAAGAATGAATTTATAATCTGATATAAAAAATTTCATTTTGTTTGAGAAAAACTAATTTGGAAGGACATTAAATACGAGCTTGTCAGTTAAAGAAAAAACTCATCATAAAAAACGAAAGGAAAATTGTAATAAATATCAATGAAATCTGTTGTTCAACTTTTTTTATGTCACTAATAATAAAGTGGTAGTTCGTATTTTTATTAGTGACTTCTAAATTAAGAATCTCCGTTAGCATGCGGTTTGGCTTTGTAAACCTACGAATAAGAATTAAAATTTAAATTTGCAACTTTTGATATGCTTTCTATTTGAAGTGATGCCAATTTTCTTTGAAGGCTGGATAGTTAATTATTTGAGCAGAACTTAATTAAAAAGATAATAGTTTATCTGTATAATAATAACATTTTAAATTAAACAACACTTGTCCACAACCTAGCACGCAAATTCTGAGATGTACTATAGTTTAATCTGGACCAATCTTATTAATATTTGTCATTGTAAAATATTAATTATATAATACCAAAGTTAATGTAAATGATCCAAATTAAATTTTATATAATTTCCTATGTATGTAATGTTAAATATAGTTTATATAATAATTAAATATCTTATAGATATTAAAAATGTTACGTAAATGTTATTATAGTATTGCAAATATTGTATAACGATAATAGAGAGAGAAATAAAGGAAATAAATCGATCGAATGAAAGGAAAAAGAAAAAGGGGAAAGATAAGAGAGTTCGTTTTCCATATCTTCCCCAACCGAACAGCCCCGAAATACGAATAATGAGTCTTATTAGCCGTGCATGCGTTTGAGGCTAATGTTTAATCTTATTTATCTTAGGCAAATTGACATGTACATGGTTTTTGAAGATTTTACGATTGTGAAATGGCTCTCCTTTTTTCTACGTTGGTTACTAAATTTTAAAATCAGTTAAGTTGGTCCTTTCGTTTCGTCTGTTAATTTTCAATCAATCATTGTGAATAATTACTTTTAAAATTATAACATGGAAAATGTTGCAAATATATTATATATATATATATATATATATATATAAATATATAATATATACTTACCATATATTGTGATGACCATGTAAACCCTAAAAGCCTATGAGTCTATCTTGTACTCTATAAATAGAGGTATCCACCCTTATAATAATACACATCTGTTGGTCCGAAGACGAGAGTCAGATGTAGAAGGGGGGGGGGGGTGAATACACCTGAGTACAAGTTTCTTTTCTCAAACGCGAAGGACAACTGAGCTGTAGGTTACAACTGATGAATAGTGACAAATAGTAACCTTCTGATTGCGGGTCAGAGTGACACAACTACTGAGTTTCTTCTACTGACTTTTGTCAGTATTGAAGCCTCAGGCGGAGAGTTAGTGCGGATAAGTGTAGAGCCCGAATAGAATTCGTCTGAAATTGAAAACGTGTTTTCGCAAACCAAAACAATTTTGGCTGGTGCACTTTTAAATACATTTTATGCAAAGTATGAGTTTGTAAAACAGGTTGAGAACGATGCAATAAAACAATAAATGACACAAGAGATTTTTAACGTGGTTCGGATACGCAAGATCCTACGTCCACGGTCCTGCTGAACAGGAGGTCTTGTTGATTAATCTGAGCAAGCATCAGCAAGGTATCTGTGCGCTGGACAAACCCTTCTAAGTTATAATCTTTAGCGACTTTACAAATCAAACCGAAGTTTGAAGGGGAGGGGATTTTTTCCAACTATGAAGGAGTTCTTACAATAAGAACAATCACAAAAAGTGAACTCCTTCGAAGATTCTAAGCTATGGATATAACAATGGAGCTTAGATAGAGAAGAGGGATCTAAAGAAACTCTAGAGAGAAGAACTAAAGAATTTCAACTAGGCAAGTTCTTCGCTGGATCTTCTTGAATGCGCTAGAGAGTTTGAATGCTTGAGCGTCTAATCTTTTTGATATCCCATGCGTCGAGCTCGGAAAGGCTTCTGTATATATAGACGTGACCTAGGCATTTGTCCGTTGGAGAAGACGATGCCACGTGTCACAAACGTCCAAAGAAAACGACCATAAGTTCGAAATAGTATCGCAGAGATTAGTTGGTCACTGTGCATGAGAGCAGCTTTAGTTGGTCAGAGCAGGTAAGGCTTAGACTGCTTCTCATTGGTCAAGGTTTGTGGTAGGTGAGACTTGTCAGACATCAGTCTTCATCTGAATTGACTCTCACTCATCCTCGTATGATCTTCTGCTGACTTCGAATGTTATTAAAAGTTGGGTCGTTTCCTGTCGGATACAGTAGATATGATATGATCATACTATCTTCTTCGTCTGAGTCGGCTGATAATAGGTTTTCTACTAAGTGCAGTCAGTTGATGACTCTGAAGGTACTGAGTTGTATACTGTGTTCTTTACTGGAGGTCAGCTGATGAAAAATCTTCTATTGATGAGGGTCAGGTGGAGACCTGAGAATACGAGCTCTTACATACTGATGACGTGGTGTTCTGGAATTTAACTTCCTATTGAAGTCCTTATAGGACCTAGACAAAAACAGATAATGAAAATAAGAACAGTCTATCCTATTACATCATCTAGTCCGAAAGACAACACACTAAGGGTATCAAACAGGTTTTGGGATCTTCAATTCCATAGCAATAAATCACTATGATTTCCCCCATTACCGAAATAAGCAAGTCCTAATATAAGAACTACTGATGATAATATAAAGTACCCTCTAAGTGATGATCTAATTGATCACTGACTCATAACCCAACAATTTCCCCCTAATTGATGATGGCAAAACCATTAAGTACTAAACTACTGACCCAAGAGACTTTAGTAAAAATTGAGCAGTGAAAAACAGGGTAATCAACAGATAAAAGATAGGCACATCAGAGAAAGATAGGTTACGTGTGTGTATGTCAGATCACTTCAGTGATCAGTTGTGATAAACAATAAACACAACAATAAGACAATGAGTAGTTGTCTGGCCAAGCAAAGAACTGATGTATTATATGAGAAGAAATTACAACAGTCTATGCTCTATACAATTAGAAGATAAGGAGCAGCTACTACTAACGTCTGTACTTCTTGATCTTGGCTTTGAATTCTGCAGACTTAGTAGCTGGAGGCTCCAACCCATAAGATTTGTAAATCCTTTCTCTGAGGGTTTGGATGGAAGCGAGATCATCTGGCTGCAAAGGACTCAAATCATTGTGGTGCACAGCAGTCTTGACTTCGTCCTCTATCTCCTTTGTACATATCACTCCTCGAGTCATCATGGGAGGAGTCAGTTGGTGGTAGGCATAAGCGGTGAAGGGCAACTTCTCCTTGAATAGAAGTAACTTGATCTGCGCCCTGAAGTTTGCGTTGTACTGATAGATAAATTCATCGAACAGATCAGCCGGCGAAAACATCGCAGGATAGATAGCCCGCGGACATAATATGCCTTGATGAAATCTATCTTCGCTCCACCCACTCCTCGTTCGTATTCTAAGGAATCCATCCGTCTACGCGGCGGTGCGAGTCTTCTTGAGATAAGCCTTTTGGCACCTCGCCTAAGAACTTAGATGTCCTCGGGATCTCGCTTACTCTTGTCGAGGATTGGCTCTCTGGAAATACGATCAGTGAGATCAATAATTTTGGCCAGATCCTCCATCCTCTTCTTCTCCCTTAAAGTTGCAGCTCTCTTATCTCCTGTCCTGAGATTTAGCCCTTGCTGCGTAGCCTCCCAAGTTGCCTTATCTTATGCCTCCTACTCAAGTGTAAGTGTTGAGATCTTCTTCATCCTCTCGAGCAAGTGGCGGGGTGTCATCGCCCCCCCCCCCCCGCGATCACCGCATTGCTGAGCCTTCTTCTTCTACTCATCTATTATCCACTTAGCATGACTCTTTTACATCCTGGAAACTGTCACTCTCTTCTTCTTCTTAGGCTTCTGAGCCTCTTCTTCCAGTCTCATCTCATAGTCCAGTTGATCTTGGAGGAGCTGAGCCACCCTCTTATCATGCTCTTCCTTCTCTGCTTGAGTTTTGAATTTGGGCGTCGGGGAAGGAGGTGGAGTGCTTTCAGTGGCTTTCTCCTTCCCGGGCCTTTGAGTGGGCAGGGGCTCATCCTCCTGATCAAGGAACTGAGCAATATCCTCAATATGCTGCGCCTGAGCCGAGGATCCTTCTCCTGATCCTACGACGGGCTCGGGCAGCTGAGCTTCAGAGGGCTGCGCCTCTGACTGAGTTTGGACCTGAGGGATTTGGACTTAGGGAGGGGGGACGGAGCTAGTTCCAGCCTGTGCTGAACATTCCCCCTTGAGAGTTTCCCTCTCAGCTGACTGACCTACCACTTGAGGTCTTCCTTCCCTTTCTTCCCCCTTTTTTGCATCATCACTAGCTGGGAACAGGAGGGCCTTGATAGCTGCTACTTCATAGACAACTGTCTTAATGGAAGTGGTTGTGGTGTTGAAGTCTCCGGCGGCATCGCAGTAGTGGACCCAGTCATCCTCTTGGTCCTTGCGGATTTGGCGGATGTGAGCCTCTGCTTGGTTCCTCTGCTTTAGAAGCGATGCGTCATGAGAATTAGTCATCTCTTTCTGGATTAGCTTTAAGGCGGCCACCTGAGTCTCTAAGGCGTTCTGCACACTAGGAGGTGGCCATCCTATTCCGCTCATCCATAGTGTTTTGGATCGTGGCTAGGCTCGTGAACAACCGGCCAAAGAAATATCTTCCGATGGGGCTTCGAGCGCTTGCTTGACATTGAGCGACCCAAGTCTCGCTTCCGAGCTTCCAAAGCAGCCTCGATGATCTCCTGAATATTTAGAGTAGGAGCGTATGAGACCTTCTTGACTGCGCTTGCAAGGCCGTCAACCTTCTCCGTCTGTACTTTGGTGTACTGAGCCTATTTGAGGTGGACATCCTTAGCCAGGAGACGATTCTTGTCTCCTTGCTTTCTGATAGTGCGGTTGACTGAGTTTGAGGACACGGAACCTATGGGTTTGATCTGATAAGATGAGGTTCCGAGCCTCTGCTCTGAGGCGGCGAGTTGTAGCTTCCTGGAGGTTGAAGCAACTGGGGCGGTACCAGATTTAGGAGGTGGTGGTGGTGAGCCACCCTTCTCGTTAGGAGTCTTTCCCTCAGCAGAATCTCCCTGTTCTGCATCCTTGGGCGCCTGATCATCATCACCATCATTGTGATGAGAATGTGGCGATGGGCTCCTGGCAGTTTGTGGGGAGGACCTCAGCTCTAAAAGATACAACATAGCTGAGCGAAGGTCCTCGAATGAGGTGATGTCAGCGCAGAGTCTGCTCCTCAGCCAATAGGGACAGCGCAGAGTGCTGCTAGATGAGTTCTGCAAGGATGTCCCAATTAAGGAACTGCAGCAACATCTGAGTCCTTGCCCTGATCGCGATGTCAACCAAGTCCTGATGCTAAGAGATCTCAGGAATATGTTCAACGACTTCTCATGTGGCACGGAGACGAGTCATCTGAACGGTCGACGACTGTTCGGAGGAGACCTCAGCAGCCGGCTCGTCAACTTCTTCCGGCTGAGTCTCTTCCGTACTGACCCGCTGTACCTTATCTTTCAAGCTGGCACCTTCAATACCTGTATCAGCATCCAGTAGTTCCTCCTCCTGAGGTGGTGGAGGAGAAGCAGGCTTGGCGGGAGCCTTAGAAGCTCCAGCCTTGGATAGCTTCTTCCGCTTTGGCTGATCGGCTCGTGGAGGCAGATCAGTGGATGATCTTTTGAGCTCAGTAGCTCCACGTCCGATTAACTTTTCTGCCGCTGCTCTAGTCTTAAACTTGATCAGCTTGCGGTCGAAGTATTTGGAGTCAGCGAACGATGCATGATTCGTCACTGAATCCTCTATCAGTACGGATACCTTTGTCCCGTTCAACAACTTGCCCACACTGATCAGTCTTCTCTCTCCAGACTCAGTGGACGTAAACTTCTGCACCTGAGCCTTCAGCTCAGCCAGAAAGAACTTGGTCCAGTTCACCTGGACTCCGTCAACAATGGCCATCATAATTTGGAGTCGAGGCTTGGACAGCTGATCAAACGAATCGGCGGCACTCGTCAAGATGTGGATGACGATGTAGGTGAGGCCCCTGTACTCCGGAAGGAGTTGGTTCTTCAGGCAGGCATTTGAAGGAGATATCATCTCGTCCACGTAAGCGATAGACGTAGTCGTTGAACTCGCTCTCCTTATAACCCACCGGAGAAATCCCCCGAGTCCGGCAACTCGAAAGTGGACATCAAGGCCTCCATCACGCTGATGTCGGCTCGGCTTGCTTCCTACTTCTAGGGAGCAACTTCCCTCATGTAACCGATCAAGGTTACCTCCGCGTCCGTATCCTCCACCGAACGCCGCTTGTAGAAGAATTTGGCCACCTACCGGGGTAGATACGCCTGGGGTGCTTCGTTAGCGTAAGCTTCGGGCCGACGCTCGAGAGCCGAGAAGATTGGCTCCATGAAGAGGAAGCTCCGCCTGATGGAAAACCATCGTGGGTTCGAAGAGAACCCTGGAGAGAATAATTTGTTCAATGTTTGAAGGGGTCGAAACGATCGCCATAGAAATAGAAATTTGCAAAACAAAAGTTAGCACTCGAAAATGGAGTAAGTTAGATATATGTTGCAGATAGATAAGAAGTTTACCGTAATCAAAGAGCTTAAGAGGAATGACGACAGTCAACAGAATGCGATAATCAGGAATGCTTGAAAGCTCAAAGATTGCGTAAATGGCAAAAAGGTGAGATTAGAGTGAAAAGGGTAAGATTTTATAAGATTTGAATATCAAGGGTTTTCGATCGCACGGTTTTTATAAAATCTCGCTTTTCTGGGATGGCTCAGATATGATGTTATAAAAGGAATGATTACTTAGCCGCATATAATCTAGACTCACGTAAGATAAGCGCAGATAGAGTAAGGTGAGAAGACATGCATTAAATGCGTTGCAGGCAGCATTAAAGGATAAGCATTTTAAATGAGAACGGTTTTCTACTGACTTAAACCTTAAAAATTTATGGCGGGAAATAAATGCAAGTCATGCTACTGAATGCAAACAACTGATTTATTAAATGCGAGCATGCTTATGAGAACACTAAAGAATCTAACTACGCAAACCTCTTCAGCTGAACTTTTACGATCAGCTGGTTACCGTAATGACTCAGGAGGATATTCGCGGTACTGATAGTACCATGTTCCCCCTTACTGTGTACTACATGATTCACACTACTGAATCAAAGTACTGAGTCTGACTTCTGACCTATCATACTAAATTTTCTTACTGACTCGAGTCAGTAGGATCCAAAGAGACCTAGCTCGACCAATAGTTCTCCGAACTGTTCTCGCCTAGCGGTTTGGTCAGTATGTCTGCCCTTTGCTTGTCAGTATGGATTTTCTCCATCCTGATATCCTTCTTTTCGACATGGTCTCTGATGAAGTGATGTCGAATGTCCACGTGCTTGCATCTCGTATGAAGAACTGGATTCCGAGTTATTGCAATCGCACTGGTGGAGTCGCAGTAGATGGGCACTTCATCTTGCGTAATTCCATAATCTCGCAGTTGTTGTCGAAGCCAAAGGATCTGGGCACAGCAAGTTCCAGCAGCCATATACTCAGCTTCAGTAGTGGACGTCGCCACTGAATGCTGTTGCTTTGAGAACCATGATATCATCTTGCTGCCTAGGAACTGACATGTTCCGGAAGTTGACTTTCAATCTATCCTGCATCCTGCATAATCAGCATCAAAATAACTCGTTAGAATCAGATTATCATCAGGAGGATACCATAACCCTGCGTCAGGTGTTCCCTTCAGGTATCGCAGAATCTTCTTCGCTAAGTCAAGATGACTCCGCTTGGGATTCACCTGAAATCTTGCACATACACTGCAAAGATAAGTTATGTCAGTCCGCTTCTCCGTTAAATATAATAAAGAACCAATAATAGCTCTATAATCGCAGAGTTAACAGAAGCTCCCTCTTTGTCTAGATCGATTTTAAAATTCGTGTTCATGGGGATCTTGACTGGCTTGCTTGAGTCGCAGCCAAATCTTTTCAGGAGGTCTCGAGTATATTTGGCTTGGTTGATGAATATTCCTTCAGGTGATTGCTTCACTAGAAATCTAAGGAAGTAGTTCCCCATCATGGGCATCTCGAACTTCTCTTTCATCATTTTCTCGAATAGTTGACATATGGTCACGTTCCTGCAACCAAAAATGATGTCGTCCACGTAGATCTGCACCAGTAGAATGTC
Organism: Lavandula angustifolia; assembly: GCA_028984105.1. NCBI lineage: Eukaryota > Viridiplantae > Streptophyta > Magnoliopsida > Lamiales > Lamiaceae > Lavandula > Lavandula angustifolia. The sequence goes on along the minus strand of CM054806.1, from coordinate 9,744,926 downwards.
ATCGCCTGACTTGATGTTGAACAGGGTGCAATCTACTATCCCCTTCTGAAAACCTTTATGAAGTAGAAAGTCTGATAGGGTATCGTACCAAGCCCTGGGTGCTTTCCGAAGTCTCTACAGAGCTTTCCAAAGTCTGTACACCTGATGTCCCTGCTGAAAGCCGGGCGATTGTTCCACGTAGACATCTTCCTTCAGCACGCCATTCAGAAATGCTGACTTCACATCCATTTGATATACCTTAAATCCTTGATGCGTTGCATAGGCTAGGAACAAACGAATAGCTTCCATTCTGGCGACTGGGGCGAATGTTTCGTCAAAGTCTATTCCTTCTGCTTGACAGTATCCATTGGCAACAAGTCGAGCCTTGTTTCTGACGATGACGTTGTTTTCGTCTTGCTTTTTCTTGAAGACCCACTTAGTACCAATCACGTGTTGCTATCTAGGTCTGTCAACAAGCTCCCAAACTTCGTTACAGACAAACTGGTTCAGCTACTCTTGCATAGCACTGATCCAGTCAACATCGTTGAGAGCATACTCTATCGTCTAAGGTTCTTCAGTAGACAAGAAACATGAGTAGAGAGAACTTTCTCCTTGGATTAATCTGGATCTTGTCCTTACTGCTGCTGATGGATCTCCAATGATTAAATCAGAAGAGTGAGCGTCTAGCCACGAGCATCTGAGTTTAGCTTCTTCTTCTGAGATTACTTCCGTACAGTCAACAAGAGTGTTAGGCATTTCAGTAGTGTTGTTCTGTGACTGAAGTAATTCAGTAAGAAGGTTAGGATCTACTGAGTTTCCAGGTTTAGGGGCATTTAGCTCAGGAACATTAGTCATTCCCCCTGAGTTTATATTCTCAAGCACAGTCTCGCTACCACTGGGGCTTCCTCATCGACCATTGTTACCACGATGTTGATTCTTCGCAGAATCAACCAGTCGCCTACAAGTGCTTGCGGGATGGGTCTAAATTTCTTCATCGTCTGACTCATCATCCCAACAATGCTGGATCTTCTCAGCTTTGTCGTTTAGTGTGAGATCCTATAGCTTGCTGCTGACATCTTCAGGATTTGTCTTCTTTGGTTTCCTGTTCTCAGTAACAAACTTATCAAAAATAACATGAGGGCTTTCCTCCACGCAAAGGGTCCCTCTGTCTGAATGAATTCTCTGAATCTTGATGTCTTTCTCCACACTGAGTTTCTTTAGCAGTATTGGGAGTTCAGTCTTGACATCAGATTTGTTAGCTATGAAGATGACCCATGTATATCTCGAATAATCGTCAATAACGACGAGGGCATACTTCTTGCCTCTTATAGTCACTGGAGAAACTGGCCCAAAAAAGTACATGTGTAGCAGTTGAAGGATTCCATCAGTGGAAGGTGACGAAATTGGTGGATTGCTTTTCTTTGTCTGCTTTCCCTTCAAACACGCTTAACAATTTCTATCTTTGATAAAAGCTTCATTGGGCAGTCCTCTGACTTTAGAGTTCTTGGCTAGCTTGTTCATTGTCTTGAAATTCAGGTGACTGAGTCTCTTGTGCCACAGCCATCCTGTTTTATCAATGGATTTTGTCTGAGCAAGCAAGAAAGCCTCAGGTTCTGCGGTGTTCCAATTTCCAACGTAAATATTCTTCTTCCGCACACCTGATAATACTGTTTTCCCTATAGATTTGTCAACAACATCACAGAAACTAGCGTTAACGATAACTCTATTCAGATTATCACAAAATTGACTGACAGAAAGGAGATTATGTTAAAGTCCTTCAACATATGTTACTCTTGGAACTGAAGCAGTCCCAATGTTTAGTGTTCCGTATCCCCTTGTATAGCCTTTAGAGTTGTCACCAAACTCAATTCTGGGACCATCTTCTTGTACGTAATTGGTCAGCAGGCTCTTTTGATACGTTATATGTCTCGAGTAGCCACTGTCCACAATCCAAGGGTCCTTATGCACCTGCAAAACATAAACATTTTTAGGAACCCTTTGGTTCAGTTTGGGTCCTTAAGCGTTAGTTGGTGATTTCGCGACCCAGATCTGTCTTGCGACCTTAGGAGTCTGAGACTTCTTTTTCTGAACCTTGTCAGTCTTCTTCTCCACTGGACCTAGAGATACTGACTTCCTGGAAGTTTTGGGTTCAGGAGCTTTCTTCTTCTGAGGTTTTGTGCTCCTCCTAACCCTGGGCTCATAATAGTACGAACCAAACTATGCTGGATGTTCATACAGTGGCTCGCCATACTGCTCTGCCCACCTGACCTTGTTAGTTCCTCCTGAATTTGATCGTGGTGTTCTGGGGCTAGAACCTTTGGTCAGTTGTTTCTTGTTGCTCGGATGAGGTGCTATTATCTTCTGTTTGTTCTTCGCCTGAGTTGTTGGTTCAGAGATCTGAACCTTCCCTCTGACGAACCTATCAGCCAGCATTTCTGAGCCTTTTGAAGTAGAGGTGGAAGCTTCGTGAGTGTAGCCAAGTCCTTCTTTCATGACTGGTGGCCTTTGAGCTCTAAGCATGCTTTCCAACTTCTCTTTGGCTCCTAGGTACTGTTCAGTCATCAGTCCTCGCCAAACCTCATCACTTTTCCTAAGTGATTCATAATCTTTCTCAACCTCTGCGAGTTTCTTACTGAGTCGGGCTATTTCAGTATCTTTCTCAGAATTGTCCTTAGTCAGAACTGATATCTAAGTTTCCTGAAGCTGAGACTTAGTCATAAGAGATTCAATCTCTTCCTTCAGTCTCGCAACTAGATTCTCTTAATCAGTAGAGACCTAAAAATCAGAAGAAAGTCTCTGATTCTCAGCCTTTACCTGTTCCAGTTCCTGAACAGTTCTGCTGAACTCTCTGCTTAACTGAATCTACTCCTCTAGTAGATCGTCTTATGCTTGCACCACGTCTAGAGGTTCATATGTAGTTGAGCACGTGTCGTGCGTGCTCTGTGAAGAGGAGGTTATAATGAGTTTGGAATTTACCTCAGCCTCTTCTCCGGCCATCAGACAGTATTCAGTCATTGATTCAGGATCTATTTCTCCGACCTCAACGGCAATAAATGCAGCTTCGTCTTCAGAAGAATACATGAAAGTATCTTCCTCGATTGAGTCATCGGATAGCTCTCCGACGATGTAGGCCTGCCTTCTTCGGGCAAATTTCTCGTGTCTGGTCTATCGTTCTGCTCGCTGAGCAGCTGAGAGCTCGGGACAATCGTACTGGAAGTGTCCCTCTTTCTTGCAGTTGTAACACGCTACTTCCGCCGACTTTTCCAGCTTGAGTTGTTGGATGGACTAGCAAAGAGGTTTTGCGTTCTCGCAATCGGGAGATGGTTTAGGAATATAAAAAAACGACTCCAAAAACATAAAAACATAAACTAATGCAAAGACTTGTGTACAATTACCTCTACACTACATATTACAGAGTAGAACACAGTTAGGAATATCAAAAAATGACTCCAAAACCCCGTCTAAACATAGCGACATTTTATACATAGGAAATATGCTAGCAAACGAGAGACGAGAGCAATATGGATTTTTATTGGACATGTGAGCCTACCAATTATGCGACATCTAATCTAACTCAATTAATATCATAAGTCATAACGATACTAGGGACCACTTTGGCTTCAAAGAGTACTACTACTACCCGTACGTCAAAGATAACATTTTCTATTTAAACTAGCGCGTCGTGTAACCGTGCGATGCACGACGTTGTAATCTTGCCCTATACTATGTAAGGTGTTGTAAATCATATTGTATATAACAAATTATATTCCTTGAATATATTATTTTCGACAAAGAAACTATAATTCTGAAACTTCAAACTAATGTCAAGCAAATTTACAGGAAGAAGCGAGTGATATTCTCAAACCGTACCTTATACAAGCAAGACCTCTATGACATGATTAGTTAGTTTAAAAGTATTTTTCATGGCTAGTTTCAGATGAGAAGAAGAACCTTAACTTTTAGATCACATATTAGATGGAAACAATTAAATTGAACAAGGGATGACTTAGAAGTTATTTCTATAATATTCATGTAGTTCAAACATTACAAAACAAGTAGTATATCAAGATTAACACTGGCTATCTAACTTCTTTTTTGTACTTCCCTGTTTTCGAAATACTTGCAAAGTAACATGTCCATTAAAACAAACAAAATCAACACCCCCTGCCTCTACATAATTATTCATCACCATAACACCTTAACAATTAACACCGTGATACATGCAATTGTACATTGAAGAAATCAACTTAAAATTGATATTCGCTTACCAATATGAACCTAATTCCGAACTCTTCTCGAAATCGCTTTCGGCTTCTTCAATAGATTAAGTGGCAAAATCAACCAAATATTTTCTCGCTTTAATCCTCAACCGTGGCAGCTCCTCGAAGCAAGACGCTGAGAGAAGAATCCTAGAGAATATAAATATTTCAAACTCGAACTACAAAGCATAAATAAAAAAACAACAATGAGAGCATAATAGATCATACTACAATGCATATAGTCCGAAAACCATATTGAAACTATAACTAATGTTTTTTATTTGGTTGTATACCCAAACCTTTATCGTTTGCGCCAATTGTTGCTCCAAATGAAAATAGAATGAACTTAAAAAATATGGAACCCTATACATTCCTATTCTAGAATAGAATTCTAATAGAAGGAAAAAGAAAAAGGCAAGTCCTATAAAATAAACTTTGTACATGGTCTTGTCATACCGATAAAATTGTCTAAGCAAAGAAATAGATAACATGAAAATTCGAGGTTTTCAAAGCGGCTTCAACAAACGAAGCATCAAGCAGCAGCACACAAAAGATTGTGAGATATGAGGACCTGATGCAATAAATCATACTAAACAATCCTGCTGATCCACCATGCTCTATGAAATAGAAGAGTATGCACAAATAGAGCAAAATTGAATCTCTTCGCGTCTATATCACTACTAATGAATCACTTCGGTGTAAATGAATCGGGCTTAGGCCAGACATTAGGGTCTCTTCCGATAGCCCACACGTTCACTAGAATTCGCGCTTTTTAGGGTATGTAGAAGCCATCCAACACGCAGTCCTCCATGTATTCGTGAGTCATGACAGGCACCACTAGATGGAGACGCATGGCTTCCTTCACCACGCAATCCAAGTATTCGAGTTTGTTTAGATGTGATTCTTCCACCATTTGATCTAATCCCACCACTGATTCCAATTCTTGCTGGAGTTTCATTATAACTGATGGGTGCCTCATTATTTCTGACATGGCCCATCCTATTATTGTTGATGAAGTATCTGTTCCTGCCATAAGCAAATCCTAGAGGATACAATATATATATATGAATTTCATTACCTAGAGATATTCTAAGAAACCTCAATTGACATACTTCCTCCGTACAATTCATACTATCTTGTATGCTATATCGGGTTGTCACATCGATACTCTTTTCCATATAAGGAAATAAAATAACACTACAAATCACAAAAAGTAATGTTAGCCCGCATCATTTACACACAAAAATCAAACTTATTAAATTTCGTGCCGAAATCATACATGACAGTATAAATATGACGAAAAGAGTAATTTATTAATTACCAAGAGTACGGCCTTGATATGGCGGCTGTCAAATTCAAACCTAGCCTCTCCGGACTCCATATCCGCGGCTGGATTCTTTTCTTGCTTGTTATCTGCATGATCATCGATAATTTTCTGCAAAACTCCATCTATTTTCGTGCTCAACCGATTTATCCTGACATACAATCATTGAAGCTCAAGCACCCCCACATAAGGAAAGTAGCCAACAAGATTAGATTTTCCAACAAGCTCCACGGGTCTCCATGATCATATCATCAAACCATTTATCTTCAAAATCGGAATACTTCCTCCCAAACAAAGATCATTCATATCTCCCATGAGAGTAGAAACTCTTGCTCGATATCAACGGCTTTCCCTCCTTGCAAAGCAGCCCCTTCCAACGACCTAACTAGCAGCCCGAGCTCTATCTTTCTCATCGCCGAAACCGAGCGATCTTCGAACTACGTAGAAGCTTTAGTAGAAAATAAAGAAGATATTTGATAGGCTTTGAGAATTTGGTATTGTATTTCAAGAAGTTCAAATATTTATACTCCTTGGTTGACATGGAAATCAAGAACTATTTAAGCCCAATACAAAATACTAAATGACTCTTGGATTAGAATTTTGAATAACAAAATGACTCTTAGCCTAAGCATATTGAAGGACACATAGACTAATTAATTTTGGTTTAATCCAACAGCTTCAAGGTGCAGAGTTTTCGCATGCGTGAAAACTAAGCCCCTCTGGTTGTAGAACATACATACGGAGGCCTCTCTACGAGGCTTGTTGGAGAAGACGAGATCGTGGGTTTTGAGGAAGAGCTCTGCTGCAGCAGGAGATGAGACGACAATTGCAGGCATGAAGCCGAAGCGCAAGGACATGATCGGGCCATATTTGAGGGCAGGATTATGTAAATTCCGGTGAGGGTTGTTTCCCAGCAGGTGGAGATGGCCTAAAATTGGAAGCCCAGTCGGGCCGGGAGGAAGCCCATTATTCTTCCTTGCTTCCTAGATGGTGGTATTAGGGGTTAGTTATATACATGTCTTAAAATGGTTTATGTAGAAATTAATGTTGCATAATTTTAACTGTTAATTAACAACTTTTTTTCTTTGAATATGATAGGTAATGTGTCCGGAGAGGCACCGCCGAATGAGATAGATGAGTGCGTTAGCGCTAGTTACGCAGAAGGCCGAATTGCGTCAACGACTAGACGCGGAGCCGCAACAATTGATAGCTGCTATAGAGGTTGATCGACGCAGTACCGAGGAGGCTTTTCAAAAGCAGCTACAAGACCAAGCTCTCTTAATTCAACAGGTGCTAGCTCAGCAGGCGTAGAGCAGTCGACGAGATGAGGACAACTCCACTTCTCGTTCATGATCACTTAGATTTATATTTATGTTGGTGTTTGAAAGTACACTTAGACGTAGTTGTTGGTTCGAACCGATAACAAAGTATTGATATTGGTGTTTAAATATTGTTCTTCATATTTAATTGGTGTTTTGAAGTTGTTGATTGTTTGGAATAGGTGTTTAATTGATATTGGTGTTACATGTTTAGGAAAATGAAAAAAATGGAGCTACTGCCGACTGAAATTTCTGCATTTTGCAGACGGATTTCCCGACGGAAAAAATAAATAAATCGGTAAAAAATTATAAGTTCCCGACAGATTTGCCGATGGAATTAGCTACCATTATCGACGGATTTCGACAAAATTTCTAAAAAAATTTGTCCTCAACTATTATAAACTGTCGATGGGCTCGTTCCGTCGGCATTCTGTCGCTAAAGGGACGCCGACATTTTTGACGATGTACCGTTGTCGACGGCAATTCTGTCGGCAAATAACAACGGACAAGAAAATTCGTCGGCAAATATTTACCGACGCCCAGGAGCAGATGGAATTTTTCCGTCGGCATTCCGTCGAGACTTTAATTTGCTGACAAATTTTTATGCTTTCTCGACGGAAAATTCCGTCTCCGTCGGGAATTCGGCAAATTCCTATAGTGGCATACGTGGGTATCACATACAAATAGGGGTAATTTGGAGCCACCCTAGTAGTTGAGAGTAAGCGAGCAGCAGCTTGTGTAGGTTGGGCGGAGCTTGAAGAAACTAGTAACTAAGCATTTCTTTTTATATACTGTTTATTGACCGAGTGTTAAGTAAAAAAAAATATGAAATTTATCTTTTTTAAATGCAACAACATTTTCGTATTTTAATTTTATCTCTCATTTTAAAAGTTATTACTATAATAATAATAATCATAGAAACAAAAATGAACAATAATATATTAAAATTTGATTAATCTCGATATTACTTAATTGCTTAGTTTAATTTGTGTCCTAGTTAATAATTTCTTATCTAATAAGTCTAAGTTAATTATATTCTGATTGTTATAATTATATTAATTCTTAGTTGTTGTTTGTAAATGTTTATACAAGTACTTTTACCTATTTTTGCTTAAGAGGTGTTTGCAAGGGATTTTTTTAAGTGCTTATTAGCTTTTTTAACTACGTAAATACTTTTAATGTGTTTGCAAAATAAATTATGTGGTCAATTAGTTAAAATTAAACTGTTTTAAGCACTAAAACCACGTTAAGTTAAAAGCATCAAAATAGATGCTTTTTGTTACTTAAAGTTGCTAAAATTCAGGATATACATTAATTAATATTAATAATATTTTTATATTTAGTTTTTTGGTCTATATATTTAAGATTTTATTTTAAACAAGTGCTTTTATTATTTTTTAACCAAACACCAAAAAATTAAATTCTACCGCTTTAAGTTTCTTTATAATCCTAATACCAAAAACTACTTATTTTTGCTTGAAAACAACTTTTTCCAATTTTAAGCAAAAACAAATACAAAGTTCTTATATTAAGCATTTGCAAATACCTCCTAAAGACGAAAAAAATTATTTTTAAGCAATATCAATGATTTTTTTTGTAACAACTCAATTGATGTTTTCTAACTTTAAGTATTTTAGCTGCTTAATTTTATATTAACTACCACAGAAAAGCTAGTTTTATACTATGACAAAATAGACTATTGACAACACTTGTAACCGTTGCTAAAAGTGTTGTCAGACAATAGTTTTTGTTGGGAGATGATTCAATAGCTCCACAAATTGTTGGGAGATGATTCAGTAGCTCCACAAATTATTGGGAGATAACTCAGTAGATTTGAAGATCTCAAAACCCTACTTTGACTGATGAACCATTCTATTGTAATTTGTTGTTCTGTCTCTGAGAGTTTTAGACTCAGTAGACACTCTTCATTATGGTTCGTGCGCTCGTTCGTCCGCCGGTTCTTCGCCAGACTATCGCCTCGCATCTGAAGAAGAAGACTCGAGTATCGAACTCAAGACGAGCAAGATAATCGAAAGGAGTCCGTAGAACTGAACTCAGCAGGAGTAGTTCACTGAACTCAGAGTTGATCTTCAGTAGAGCTGACTCAGCAGGAGTATGCTACTGAACATGGATCGACTCAAGAACGGCTAGGACAGTCTTCTGACGGTCAGGATATCTTAAGTCAAATCAGCAGAGTCATATGAGGTATAGAGAAGTCAGCTTCAGATCCACCTTGAAGTCTGTTTTGTCTCACCTACTTTCTTCAGCCTCGACCAATAACGAACGGCAAGCTGTCTACTTTCTGATTAAAGCTGCAAGTCAACAACTTTCCGTAAATGGAGGGAAATGACTCGCCACCATACTTTGAAAGAGTCGTTAGCTACCCAAAAGAGAGAGACACATGGATCGTCGTCTCCAACGGATCTATCCATGCCTCTGCTCTATAAATAGAGGGAAGATTTCAAATTGAAACTCACCGAACAATACAGACAAGAACACACAAGCATTCACGAGCAACGCAGAAACTACTTAAGCTTTCCGCAAGAACTTCATAGAGTAATCTCCAAATAAAGGCGACATACTTGCTCATAGGGAACCAAGTCGAATCTATTCATAAAGCCTCTACTACCTAAGCGACCGAATACGAACCCAAGTCTATACTTAACCGTTCGTCGCTCTAGAAGCCACTTTCTTGTTCCCTATCCCTCTAACCTAAGCTCAGCAGTCTGTATCCATAGCTTAGAACGAAGGAGTTCATCTTTGAACCGATCCTTATTGTAAAGGACTCCTTCATAGTTGGAGAGTTTGTCAAACACTTTAGTTTGATATCTTGTAAACCGAGACTTGCTCGCATAAATCTCAAGACCAGTTGTTTGTCCAACAGACAAACCGACCGAGACTAACTCAGCATAATAAAATAGCCTCCCCGATCTTTTCGGGATAGTGGACGTAGGATTGTTGGATCCGAACCACTTTAAAATTGTCTCGTGTTCTCGTGTTTTTACCGTTGCATTGATTATCGTTCATACCGAAATATCTTTCAAAATCATTCAACCGAAGTTTCAAAGAAAGCTTAACCGATCGCACTAATATACTCAAACCGTTTTCTTAAAAACGTTTTCTAACTCAACCGAATTTGGGCCTACACATTTCCGCACCATACCGAACTTCGGTTGAACTGCATCGAATTCCGACCTTAGTCGCCTAGCAGCCTCGGTGAAGTCGAGCCACTCGTCACGCGATTCGTAATGGCCTTATTTGGTCTACCGAACTTGTTTAGTACGACATTCTCCCGAAAATGACCGTTCGCGTTTTAAGTTGTGAAATTATTTTCGTGTGTATTCACCCCCCCTCTACACCCGAACGTTTAATCTCGGGACCAACAGTTTTCCCTTTGCAACAAAATATAAAGTGTTGCCTATGTGATTGTCGAGAGACACTATCGCAACACTTCAAAGTATTTCCATACATTTTAGTTAGGGGACTATAGCAACGATATAATATGTGACTACATTATATATATAAAAAATTTAGTTACAAATTGAAGTGTTGCCATAGTAGTCATTTGGCTACATTTTTGCTATTATAAGTATTAGAGTGTGGGTCATATGAGAACCACTCCTTCCCATAAGAATTAAGAACCGATCTCGGTTCCTTATTTGATATAATCCGTGATCTAGATAATTTTCAGTCAAAGCTTTGAAGTTAACATTGATTTCTCGATTCAACGGGTTTTATCTATTCTCAAAAGTAAACAATTTTTTTTATATTATTCGAATAGAAATAGATTTAAAATGAAAACCAAGTTACAACCCTCACGAATGATGAAACAACGGTTCTTTTGTATTTACCTAGTAAAAAATAAAGGGAGTTCACCTCACCTTGTAGTTTATTTTGAAATTACTTAAAGTCAATAATAGTGTCGTCTCTCCGCTCGTGATAAAGACAATAAAAACCATCTATCGTCCTATGTCATGATTGCACACTAAATGAGCCTTCTAATTTTTTAAGAGGTGTATTTAAAAAATTCGTAACATAACTAGGAAGAATTTCTCGAGTTATTTAAATCTGTAACTTCAATAATTGGCTTCACTACTTATTTAATGGTTATTTTTAATTGCTTAAAGGCTGGATTCATTAAAGGCAAAAATATGATTTCGGATTCGAACTTAAACCATATTTCCTAAATTTTCTCCCTTCCTCACTTTTCTCGTCTCTCTCCCCGACGCATATACTCCACCTCTCCTCCACTTTTCCTCGCTTTTCCTCACGTTCCTCCCACATATTTCTGCCTCTGTTTCGATCGATATATATTTATTGTATAACCAATTTCATATTTATACATTACAAATATATACATAAAAAATTAATACTTGAACTTGTAGATTTATAAAATTAATACAAAAATATATTTATAAATTTCGTATATAAACATTACAAATATATTCTCATTCTTCGATTTTTATCATGGTTCAACTCATACTAAAAAAATCAACATAACATTAATACCACGCATAAACAATCTACAAAATATTACTGGTATAAGCTGACAACTTAAGGATAAATTGTCGGTTTAAGCTACAGTTTAGATAAGAGGTGGCTTGTCTTGACTGTTTATCTTTACTGGTACACTTAAGATGGTGTATTGATGGATCACAGTGAGATATGTTCTCCTAACTGATCTTAGTGGAGAACCAAGATCTCGATGACTTAGCTGGTCTTAAGCTTGGTAAGAATTCAGCAGAATGCATTTAGCTATCTATCACTTTGACATACTATGGTGAACGTCATCGCGACCAGATCTACGTATCTCGGGTGTTAGTAGTTATTTGTGGCTCAGGTTGGTTGTTTGTATCTTGCAACCGCATCTTAGTAAAATGGGTTGATAATATCCCTTGAGGAATTCGTAAGGATTATCACACTAAACCCAGACGGTTGATTAAGTTCAGGTGTGTTAGTAAGGTCGAGTGACACTACTCAAGAATATAATAAGATGTTAATTAATTTAAGCTGTCAGTGGGCTTAATTAATAACGGATATTTCTATCTTATATACGGGGATCAATTAAGTCTAAAATACAAGCCCTTGCTCAATTTGGGATAAAGGGGTAAGTCAGCACGGATTCTCTAGTGGAATGAATATGTGTTTTGCTCTGGGTTGAGCATTGATAATTAATTAATTTGAGGCCCAACTTTATTTCCTGTATTAGATCCCTGATCTGGCCCAATTAGTTGCATAGTTATTTATTGTCTATCAGAAATCATTATTAATAGATTAATGTATTTTGTTTTATTTAATATTGTTATTTATCTGAAATTAATTGGCTAGGCCAATTAATTCATAAATAAAAGTAGCCCAGTAGATTAATTAATTATATTATGAGCTTATTATGTGGAAGCTCATTAGAACTATATTTAAATTAATGGGTTACAAATATTAATATAATATTGACTTTTGAAACCTATATATATTAATATTCTGTTCATAATTAAAACACACAAAATTGATATTTTTCGAGCGTATACAAGCGAGTTTGAGAGAGAGAGAGAGAGACAAAATATTATTTTCTTTAGATCTCTGACCACACGGAGGAAGAAAAAGGTCGGGCACAGATCAGAAGATCTGAACAGGAGAAACAATCAAAGCGACTACAACATACGTAGAGGAAGGTACAATATCTTCCTCTCCTATTTTTCCATCAACTCGTCACTGGAAGAAATCTTTAATGAGAATTGAAACCTTGCTGCCATATAACAGCTTGGCTTAGGGAATCAGTTGCATGGCGGTGTCGTCTTCATTGGCAATAAATTTCTGGAGTTGTGCCTTGAATTCAGATCGGAAGAATTCATTCCAGTTGACATGAACACCGTCCATGATGACCATCATAATCTGGATCCTGACATGGGAAAGTTGATCGAATGATCCCGCTGAGCTGGTCAGTATGTGATTCACTATGTATGCAAGGCCCCTGTATTCAGGGAGCAACTGATTCTTCGGAAAAGCCACTTTGAATACAATATCCTCCCCGCCCACCGAACCGGAAGATGTACCGATTAACGGATGATTCCTTATTGTCGATAGGATAAATCCCTTCGTCTTGAAGACCAAAACTTTGAAGAAGACACTCGGAAACGCCGAGGTCTCGCAATCTTCGCTATCCAACGGTTTCTATCCGTTTCTTGCCGATAATTAACGCAAGAAATCTCCATGAGATCGCCGTCTTGACGGGGATTCAAGAAGAACTCGACGACTCCGCCTCGAAAGACAGTGGGACGGAGCCTTAGATAATCACATCTAAAGGCCTGAAGCCTCGAGGACGTTAAAGATACGGTCCATGCATTCTACACCGCATGATCTAAAAGCGAGTATTGGTTCGAACCAGACTCTTCTATCAATGATCTCCTGCATGTCGGATGGAATCAGAACATTTCTTGGGGCGTCGCAACTGTAGGTGAAATAGTTGAATCTACAAAATGAACGTCAACACTAGAAAATAGAGTAAGTCAGTGATTAGCAGGAGCAGCTTATGAGATTTACCGAATGATTAGTGTTAGAAGTTGATAAGATTTCTTAAACAAGATGTATGCAGAGCACTCGATCGTTCGAAAATGGCAAAAATGTATTTAGATGAGAGATACAGTTGGATATATATGCCATATGAATATGAACGGTTTATTCAATATGCGATTGAGATTAAAATGATTTTGAAATGTGGACGGTTCAGATTAAATGTTATAAGAGGTTATGATTTTGAAATATGGACGGTTCAGATTGAAATGTGAACGGTTTTTTAAGCTAATAATCTTGACCTACTTATATCCATCATCTAAAAGGTAAGGTGAAATGACTTGCATTTAATGTGCCGCAGTCAGTATTTAAGGTGAAATATACTTAATGACATACGATGAACATTAATGGCGGGAAATAAATGCGATGACATGCTGAACACCAAATGTTGAATAAATACTCATAACCCGTCAGCTGAACATAGTAGTCAGCTGATACTACTGTGAAGATGCTGAGTATTTCAATAGTACTAAGAGTAGTCCGCCCTTACTCAGTACCCTCTAAATCGTCTTACTGAATTGAGTCAGTAGGATCCAGTAGACCTAGTTCTACTGAGAGTTCATTGAATCTGATCTCAGCTAGAGATTTGGTCGCATGTCGCCCCTTTGTTTATTAGTGTGGATTTTCTCCATCCTGATATCTTTCTTCTCGACATGGTCTCTAATGAAGTGATGTCTTATGTTCACGTACTTGCATCATGTATGTAGAACTGAATTTTGTGTAGTTGCAATTGCACTGGTACTGTTGCAGTAGATCGGCACTTTATCTTGATGTTTGTCGTAATCTCTCAGTTGTTGTCGAAGCCACAGTATCAGAGCGCAACAACTTCCGACAGCCATATATTAAGCTTCAATAGCGAACGTAGGTACTGAAGGATGTTTCTTTAAGAACCACGATATGAGCATACTGACGAGGAACTGACATGTTCCTGAGGTTGACTTTCTGTCGATTCGACATCCTGCATAATCAACATCAGAATAACTAGTTAGTTCAAGATTATCATCAGCAGGATACCATAACCCAAAATCAGGTGTTCCTTTCAGGTAACGGAGAATCTTCTTCGCTGAGTCTACATGACTTCGGTTGGGATTCGCTTGAAATCTCGCGCATACACCTATAACATAAGTTATATCAGGTCTGCTAGCTGTTAGGTATAGTAAAGAACCAATAATAGCACGATAATGAGTTGAGTTAACAGATACTCCCTCTTTATCAAGATCAATCTTGAGATTAGTATTCATGGGTAAGTTCACTGATTTGCTGGATTCACAGCCGAACTTCTTGATGAGATCTCTAGTGTATTTAGCTTGACTAATGAATATTCCCTTCTTGGATTGTTTTACTTGAAGTCCAAGGAAATAATTCATTTCTCTCATCATTGATATTTCAAACTTCTCTTTCATGATCTGCTCAAATTTCAGACACATGGTCAGATACTTAGATCCAAAGATGAAGTCTTCCACATAGATCTGCACTAGTAGAATGTCATCTACTGACTTGATACTGAATAGGGTGTGATCTACAGTTCCTTTCTGAAAGCCTTTCTGAAGTATAAAGTCTGATAAGGTATCGTACTAAGCCATGTGTGCTTGTTTTAACCCGTACATCGCTTTCTTAAGTCTGTACACTTGATGTCCCTGCTGAAAGTCGGGCGGTTGTTCAACAAAGACTTCTTCCTTCAGTACGTCGTTCAGGAAAGCTAACTTCACATCCATCTGATAGACTGTGAACTACTGATATGTTGCATAGGCTAGATATAGATGAATGACTTCCAATCTTGCAACTGGAGGGAAAGTTTCAACGAAGTCTATTCCTTCTACTTGACAGTATTATTTGGTAACTAGTCAAGCTTTGTTCCCGACTATGATGTTGTTTTCATCTCGCTTGTTTTTTGAAGACCCACTTCGTTCTCGTCGCATGTTGATATCTAGCTTTGTCTACAAGCTCCCATACGTCGTTTCTAGTAAACTGGTTGAGATCCTCTTGCATAGCGGTGGATCCAATCGCATCATTCAAAGACGTCCTCAATCGACCGAGGTTCTTCGCAGACAAGAAGCGGGAGTATAGAGTGCTTTCTCCCCGACGTAACTGGATCTTGTCTTGAAACTTGCTAAAGAATCTCCAATTATAAGACCTCGAACTATGAGCGTTTAACAATGAACGACGACATCTTGTTATTTCATTTGGAACTGATTCTACACAAATAGTTGGAGTATGAGGAATTTTTTGAGTTGTACTATTCTGTAGTTGAAGCAATTCAGTAATAGGAGTAGGATCTACCGAGTCACCGTGTTCGGGGCATTCACTTAGGAACATT
This sequence comes from Lavandula angustifolia, assembly GCA_028984105.1. Lineage (NCBI taxonomy): Eukaryota > Viridiplantae > Streptophyta > Magnoliopsida > Lamiales > Lamiaceae > Lavandula > Lavandula angustifolia. The sequence goes on along the minus strand of CM054806.1, from coordinate 9,729,161 downwards.
GATAGTTCCCCTGGTTGTTATTCTCAGTAGAGGTGTCAATTACCACTGGGGGTGTCCTCATCGACCTGAATTACCTTGGATTGATACTGTTCACTAGAATCAATCTATTCAGCTACATTGCGTGTTGGTTGATTATGAATTTCATCGTCTGAATCATCTTCCCGAAAATGCTGGATCTTTTTGATGTTCTGCTTTTAGCACTTAGATCCCGTAGCTTGCTTCGACTTCTTCAAAGATCTTGCTTTGAAAGTTTGACATCCTCGTTCTCAAAAGTAAATTCGTGAAATACAACATGAGGGTTTTCCTCCATGCAAAGGGTCCGATAGTTAAAGATCCTGAAAGCTTTGCTGACCCTGGAGTATCCTAAGAACACTCCTTGGTCTGACTTGCGATCAAAGACCTTTAACTGATCCCTTCTGTTATTGTGGATAAAGCACGAACACCCAAAAATATAAAAATGTGAGATAGAAGGAGTTCTCCCTTTCCATAATTCATATGGTGTCTTCATGTGCATCTCGAGTATAACAGCAAAGGTCGGTAGCTTCGTCCGTAACTTCAATGGTAGACCTGAGTCTGCGAGTAATGTTCTTCCTGCTTCTTTGAGTGTTATGTTCTTCCTTTCATCAAGACCATTTTGCTAAGCTATACTTGCCGCTGAGGTCTCTTGTTGAATTCCTTCAGCTTCGCAGTAGTCCTACATCATTGAGTTCAGAAACTCTCTTCCACGGTCTGAGCGTATTCTTTCAATCTTGATATACTTCTCTACGCTTAGCTATTTCAGCAGTTTAGGCAATTCAGATTTGACGTCAGATTTGTTGGCGATGAATATCACCCATGTATATCTTGAATAGTCATCAATGACTACAAGAACATATTTCTTTCCTCTGATTGTCACTGGTGTGACTGGCCCATTTAAATCCATGTAGAGCAGCTGAAGGATCCCATCAATAGAAGGTGAAAGAAAAGGTGGATTGCTTGATTTTGTTTACTTCCCCTTCATGCATGCTTCACAGTTCTTGTGTCTCTTGAAAACTTCGTTGGGCAGTCCTCTCTGACTTTAGCATCCCTTGCTAGCCTGTTCATTGTATTGAAGTTCAGATGGCTTAATCTTCTGTGCCACAACCATGCTGTTTTGTCATCTGACTTCGTGTGTGCCAGCAAGCATGCTTCAGGTTCGCCGGTATTCCACTCGCATAGTAGATATTTTGTCTCCGCGATCCTGATAACACAGTTTTCCTGTAGATTTGTCAAGAACATCACAAAACCTGCGTCAAAACTCACTCTATTGGAGTTATCACATAATTGACTGACTGAAAGGAGATTATGTTGAAGTCCTTCAACATATGATACTCTGGGAACTGTTGCAGTTCCTATCTTCAGTGTTCCGTATCCCCTTGTGTATCATTTAGAGTTATCATCAAATTTAATTCTGGCTCCTTCTTGCTGAACATAGTTGGTCAGCAGATTATTTTGATGCGTCATGTGTCTTGAGCATCCGGTGTCCACGATTCAAGGGTCCTTTAGCAACTGCAAAACAAAAACAGATTCAAGTACCCTTTGGGTTCAGCTTTGGGTCCTTAAATGTTAATGGACTTTTGAATCCAAACATGTCTGACAACCCTAATGGTTTCAGATTTCTTCTTGCCCTTTTTATCAGCTAATCTCTCTATTGAACTCGGAGATGCTGACTTTCTGTTCTTCTGAGGTTCAACTTTCTTCTTCTTTTGAACTTTTGGGCTCTTGGCTCATAATAATACGATCCATATTGAGCTGGATGAGCCCATTGAGTTTGGCCATACTGTTCGGCCCACCTGACCTTCTTGGTTCCCCCTGAGTTGGATCTGTGTGGTTTGGGGCTTGAACCATGGGTTATCTTCTTATTGCTGGGCTGAGGTGGGTTCATTTATTGTTTATTCTTCGCCTGAGGGTTTGAAGGTTATGCATGCTGAGTTACCCCTTGGACGAACCTATCAGCCAACTGATCTGAGCTTTTCTGGCCTGAGGTAGTTGCTTCATAGGTATAACCAAGTCCTTCCTTCGTGGAGTATGGTCTCTGTGATCTCAGTAACTTCTCAAGTTTTTCCTTAGCTCCAATGTACTACTCAGTCATTAAGGTTCTCCAAACCTCATCGTTCTTCCTCAGAACTTCATACTCTGCTTTGGATTGTGCGAGCTTATCCTTGAGACTGGCTATTTCAGTCTCTTTCTCAGAGATGTCCTTGGTCAATACTGAGATCGGTGATTCTTGATGTTGAGACTTGGTCATCAGAGAGTTAAAATCTTCCTTCTGTCTCAGAACAAGTCCTTCAGACTCAGTAGAGTCCTGACTTCTCATTGAAAGTCTCTGATTCTCAACTTTCAGGAGTTCTAGCTCCTGAATTGTCTTACTAAACTGTTAGCTCATCTGGATCTATTCCTCAAGCAGATCCTCATATGCAAGAACTACATCTAGAGGTTCACCTGCAATAGAGCTTGGGTCGTGTGTGTATGGTCAAGAGGGGCATTTATTAGAGTCATAATTTACCTCAGTCTCTTCTCCAGCCATAAGACACAGTTCAGTGTCCCCTGCTTCAATTGCAACGAACGCAGCATCATCATCAGATGATTCCATGAATAATTCTACGTCACTTGAGCAACCGAATAACTCTACGGCGATGTAGGCTTGCCTCTTTCTGATAAATTTATCTCTCCTGGCTTGCCATTCAGCTCTTTCAGATGCTGAGAGTTCTGGATATTCGTATTGGTAATGTGCTGGCTTCTTGCAGATGTAACATACTGAGCTCCTGCCTTCCCTTTTAGGTGTCTCGTTATGTCCAATGGAGGTAGCCTCAGTATTCCTGCATTCAAATAGAGATTTAGATTTATTTATCGAGTGGGCCTTCTCTCTCTTACCTTGATAGCTTTTGGAAGCCTTCTTCATCTTCATCTTTCCCGAATTTGTCCTTCTCCTTCCGGTATTTCACCGCAAGGAGAGCGTACTTCTCAACCAAGTTATCGCCGGTTGGTATTGTTACCGAGCTTCCGGTGACCGACTTGTGGTTGAGGGACTTGCTCTCGGTTTGCCGACCGATGCCTTGTAATGATCCATTGGCACTTCCGCCTTAGAACCGGGGGTATGTGGGAGATTAAACTCAAACTCCTTTGTCTTTAGTTCCGAAAATATGTAATGAAGAGTAACAGAGTTTAAGTTAGTTCTTCTTAAACATGTAGCAAAAGAGTACCACTTGGGCCTGCTAAGAGCCCTTAATATCTTTGTGTTGGTCTCCTTGTTGCTTGAGTGTTCTCCCCAAATCCGTTGATGATATTGATTTGATTTGTAAATCGAGCCGAAATCATCAATATATTCCACTGGAAGCATGGTAAATGCTTCGAGTTTCTGCAGCTCTAACTCCAGTTTGTTCTCTTTAATTTGTGGAGTTCATTGGCTTAGCACAGCTAGAGCATCCCATAGCTCCTTTGTTGTCTTGCAGTTGTGCAGCCTTCCGATATATGAATCACTGAGAGTTATCAGTATCGCATTGCGTGCGACTCGGTCAAGGTGTGAAGAGGCTCTTGTCCTTTGGAACCTTCGGGCCGGTTCTGGCACCTACTGCTCCCTCTACTATAAGTTCGATGTTGTCGACCATGAGAACCATAGGTCCTTTCTCCAGGACGTCAGTCATGCTGTCATGCAGCGATGTTAAGTGTTCCTCCATCCTCACCTGCCATACCGCATAGTTTTCCGCTGAAAACATGGGTACCATCTTTATACCTGAAATATCAAACATGTTGAAAAAAAATGGTATAAGATGCTATGAGGAGATGCAAGTGTAGAGAATATCGCTATGATACCAATTGTTGGTCCAGAGACGAGCTTCAGGTGTAGGGGGGGGGGTTGAATACACCTGAATGCAAATTTCAAACTCAAAAGGCGAAAGTAAGTTGTGCTGAAGAATGCTACTGAACTAGTTAGTTAGCCAAATAAGCTTTCTGGATTTCGTGGGCAGAGATTCTACTACTGAGTACAGTTTACTGACTTATGTCAGTGAACAGTAGTTCATTATCAGAAGTTGTGTGCGGAAGTGTAGGCCCTAATATAATCGTCTCAGTTGAAAAGCCATTTTATGCTGTTAGATTAAAACTCAGTTTTATGCAAAATGAACAGTTACCAATGCAACAGTTAAAATCAACACAAGCAGTATTTAAAGTGATTCGGACACGTTGGGTCCTACGTCCACTGTCCAGAACAAAGAAGGAGTTCTTGATTAAATTATACTGAGCAAGTCTTAGTCGATCTGTTCACTGGACAGATTCCTTCTTGTTTGCTTATAATGAGCAAGTCTCAATTAATCTGTACGCAAACTTTACAATTCTCAACCTTGAAGGATAGAGTTTCTCCAACAATGAAGGAGTTCTTACAATAAGAACAATTCAAAAGATGAACTCCTTCGAGGTTCTAAGCTATTGATATTACAATGAGCATGCTTAGATAGAGAAGCATAACTAAAGGATGTCTAGAGAAAAGAACTAAAATGATCTTCAAATGAGCAAGTTATTCGCTGTGTTTGGCTTTGAGTTCACTAGAGTATTATCGCTTGAATGCTTGTGTTCCCAATGTCTTTCTGCATGAAGACTCTTCTCTATTTAAAGTCCTCGATTTGTGAATAGATCCATTGGAGGGAGTCTAGAAATGTCTAGAAACGACCATATTAATTTGAACGTTGTTGTAGAGATACTTTAGAGATTTCCTCTTTCTCAGTCTAGGAGCAGCTTTATGGCAGAGAAGGTAGGACGATGTCGGCTCCTTATTGGTCGAGTTTATGAGAGTAGGTGAGGCGTGTTCAAACTCCAAGGTACGATGAGTTGCCTTCCTCTGAATCCTCGGACCTTCAATTGATGTATCCTCTATTGACATTCGTCTGATAAATTCAGTACGCAGGCTTGAATTCCTTTGCAAATTCAGTTGCTCAATAGCTATCCAACTGACTTCATCGATACTGAGTTCTCCGGCTGAGTGCAGAATCCTCTACTGAATGCACATCTACTGAACTCTAGCCTACTGAGTTCCTAACAAGCTGAACTCAACTAAGCTATTACATTATCGAAGGTTCATCATTCAGCTAAGGGTTTTGGGATCTTCAAATCTTATCATACTGAATCTCATCCCAAAATATTTATTCATGTTAAACGATCCTTTTATTATGTATAAGTGATGCATGTATTCAGTTTAATTGATACATTCATTTTAAGAAAGTGATCACTTGTTCAGAACAAATGATACATTTATTAAACAAAGTGATACATTTCCTAAAAAAAGTGAGAGAAATGTTCAAACAACGAATACATTTATTCATATTAAATGATAATTATATTTCGTATAAGTGATACATGTTTTTATTTCAGTTGATAAATTAATTTTAAGAAAGTGATAGAATTGTTCAAAACAAATGATACATTTATTAATATTAATTGATACATTCAGTATCAATTATATATTTGTTTATAACAAATGATATTTTTATTCCCATCAATTGATATTTTTTCAGATCAAGTAGTACTGGTTCCATATCTAATTATACTTTTATTAAAATGAACTATACTTTTATTCATAATAAGTGATACTTTTATGTATAGAAAGTGATACTTTTAATTCACAATAAGTGATATATTGAATAATAACAAGTTATATAATCAAAATAATTGATACTTTTTTCTTTTAAAGTGATACTTCTGGTAAGAACAAGTGATACTTTCACAAAAACGAATGATACTTTTATCCATAACAAGTGATATATTCTGAATAGTTGATACTTATTTCATGTGAAGTGATACTTTTATTATCTTCAGATATTCTCTATTATATTCTATCTCTCCCATGTGTCTTATCTATACAATCATAAAATTGAAAAAAATAGAAAAAAATTATATATTTTGTGACAAGAATAAATTTTAATATACATATTAATATTCTTCGTCAACATGTACGTGATTTGAAAATAAAAAACGTGTACATGATTTGAAAATAAAAAATTAAATTTTAAGGGTCATATATTAAAAATAGATAAAAATCAATGCTGAGACTCAAAACCGGGTCTCTTGGGTGAGAGACCAAAGTTTTTTTTGCGTATTTTCTTTTGTTTTTTGTTTACTATATCGTATATGGATTTCATGCATCAAGCAAATTTGATATAGTTTACTCCGATCAAACATATTATTAATTATTGAGAAAGAGCCTTCCCATATATATGCTCGTCACTCTATATTATGCAGTACTTCATAATGTACAGAATGCAAGTGTATTAATTTATTGAGAAAAATATACGTATTTCAACACTAGCATGTACAGCGACAACAAATTGGAAATTGACCAGCCGAATTTGTAACACCCCGAAATTTAACTTTAAAATAGTAATAATTATTATTATAATTATAAAATTTGCATTTGCATCTCATGCATGATATTTTGTGGGTAAGTCCTATAAGTCGCGCTCTAAGATTTAATTAACTGATAAAATGTGATCATGGCAATTGTTTTTTTTTTTTTTTCTTCTTCTTGCTAGTTTGTGTAATCAAAAATATTTGTGTGTTTGAGTAGTTTGAATTTTATCGACTAATTACGTGAAGTATTATAGGAATGACGTGGGATTTTTTTTGATAAGCTATAACTACAAAATCTCACATAATTGGAACCAAATCTTTTAGAAACTTTATTATTGGATAATGTGGCCATCTATATCATCTTTACGATATATATGTATATATAATAAAAATAATAATAAATAAAATATTCTAAAATTTGAATATGTGTTTATACATGTACGCATGCACCTTTGAGTATTAAATCTTATTTCCTTTTTCCTACGACCAAGTTTATCAAGTAGTTACAGATATTATATTATATGCAAATATATATATATATCATATAAGATCTAATCCAAAGCATGAATAAATTAGGGGTTAGGAATTATATATAAATATATCCCCAAATTGATGCACTTTACGTTTTACCTCCCGCAACATACTCTCAGAATTTTCTTTCGCCTGCACCATCATTTTTTTCGTTTCTTGTCAAATTGGAGTTCGTGATTTTTGGATATTCTTCAAACAAAGGTACAAGTGTGGTGTTATTAAATTATACGTTAACTGTTTTCCAATGATGTTGATTTTTTTTGTGTTTAAGTAATTGTGTAGTATGCATGCTGTATGATTTTATTTCCCCAACCTTCTTGATGTTATTGAAAACATAACTCATAAGATTTTATAGTGCGAAATCGCTAGTTTCTTGAGGTTAAAATTTTTAGGTAGTATTAAGAAATCAACCATTTTCCTTCTATTTTAATTTGTCGTCGGCCATGCTGTTACTTTTAAAAACAAAAGAAGAGTTCAAGCTACAGTAATAATAATAATTTATCCATTTCCTTCTATTTTAATTTGCCATCAACCATGTTTAGTATGCATGCCATCTTCTAATTGGTCAGATGATTAGCGAATTTGGTTTATAATAATAATGATGTGTCGATATTTTTTCTCTTGAATATTTTATTTGTAGGTGTTATTTAGATAGTGACGAGAGTTAGGGATGTTTAAATATAGATATTCTTATGATACAAGAATTTATCCAGTGATTAGGACCTTAACCTTAAATAATTTGAATTTTCTTTCTAGGGGTTAGTTCTATCATGTTGTTGAGTTACAACTTTCCTTGAATTATGTAACCTACTTATTATTGAATTGGGATTTTATGATTTATATTATTTGATCGAGTGGAATGCATGTTCATACACGAATCATTAAGTATAATTTATTTAATATTTAGGACAAGCGCGCGAGGCTTAATCACCGGATATACATTTTCATTTACTCAAAAAAGTTAGGGTGGGGTTTGTTTTTCATTATCCTTATTATATACTATACTGTTTTTCTCATGCGTTATTCAGTACAGGCAGGCCTTCGGGCAATTCATAGCAGAATGACCTTCGGGTGTATCACAACAGTATAACCTTCGGGTTAGCCTTCGGGCAATTCATAGCAGAATGACCTTCGGGTGCAATTCATAGCAGAATGACCTTCGGGTGTATCACAACAGTATAACCTTCGGGTTAGCCTACGGGCAATTCATAGCAGATTAACCTTCGGGTTAAGCCTCCGGGCTAGCATGTCTAATTTCTCATGTTGAATACTTTATAGTTTATAGTTTGGATAATGGTTAACCCCACTGAGTAGTCGTACTCACCCCTATATATTTTCACCTTTTCAGATCATGATCCGGCAGATGTTTGAAGTGGCGGATGGTGATGGTCATACACGTGAAAGGATTTATGAATTTACTATTGCATTAAAACTAGTTTGATCATGAACTATGCATTTGTCTTTATTTTGTGAACTTATAAGTGCTCATGTTTTTATTCAAGACTTCCGCTGTTATGAAATGCATTAAAAACCTTATTATTTTTATAAATCTATTATTTTTGAAAATTAAACTGAGAAAATTAAATGTTATGCACGAGGTGACGTCCCCTTTAAAAGTTATGAAAATTGGGGCGTTACAGATTGGTATCAGAGCAGGTCTACTTTCCTGTAGACTTATTTAATGTTATGCAGGAAATTGACCATCATCACTGCCACAGCATCGTGCCGGCGAGGTAAGAAAAATTTTCTAAGTTAATTTTGAAGCATGATATTTAAAGCATATTTTTCTAGCATGACATGAGCATGATTTTTATGCATGTAAACTATGTAAAATATTTAAAGTCCTCGAAGATGTTGCCTTAAGAATATGAACCTATAGGCCTTACATAGTTGAATTTTATATGAACTATAGGGAGATGCCTCCGAGAAGACAACCCGGTAACAATGCTAGTGGAGGGACAGGAAATAACCCTCCAGAGAACATTAGCAATGCACAACTGTTGGAGGCTATGAGAGGAATGTTCCCTCAACGCCAAGGAGGAGACCCACTAGTGAATGATTTTAGGTCGATGTCACCCCCTATTCTTAAGGGGAATGAAGGACCCGTTTTTGTGGAGGAGTGGATTGGTGATCTAGAGCGGATCTTCGAGCACCTAGGATGCACTGACGCCCAAAAAGTGACATGCGCGAAGTATCAGCTGGCTCAGGACGCACGACAATGGTGGAATTCTCGGCTTCGGACTATGGCACCAGAGCAACAGCAGAATATGACTTGGGATTTCTTCAAGACACAGCTCTTGAACAAGTTTTTTCCGAAATCTGTTCGGAGGGAAAAGAAGGTGGAGTTGATGACCATAAAGCAAGGGAATAGATCAATCGTAGACTACGAGCGTCATTTCACTCAGCTCTCACAGTTTGCGCCTGACTTGGTAGATACCGAATAAAAGAAGATGGAGATTTTCGAGAGCGGGCTGCATGATGAAATAGGTGGCATATTAGCTGGTCATGAGATTACATCTTTTGATGTGTTGGTGCAGAAAGCCCAAGCAATCGCCAAACGCAAGAAGCTTGATGGACCGGCATCTAGACCACCTATTACTACTGGAAAGAGAAGATGGGAGGATAACAGGAATCAAGGTTCTTAAAAGAAGCAGAAGCAAGTCGTTCCTAGCAATACCGCAGCCTCAATAGAAAAACCAAAGTGCCCTACTTGTGATAAGAATCACTACGGGGAATGCTTGCGAGGAAAGTTTGTCTGCTACCGTTGCCGTAAGGAGGGACATGTGGCACAGAACTGCCCTTTCAACAACACTACAGCCTCAAACAACAATGGGAAGCGAGGGAAAGCAAGAGTTTACTCCATGGTTGAAGTGAATGATGATGACGAGCCACAGACGGTGTCAGGTACCATTCAGTTTTAAACTATGTTCTAGTTTTATTATATGAATCAACTGTATCCAACTATAGTTAGCAAACCTTATTACCTCAGGAAACATTTTAGTACTTAATCAATTAGCCGTAGTTCTTTTTGATTCCGGAGCGTCGGATTCCTTCATATCGAAAAGATTTTACGATAAAGTAGCCGAAAAGTGCGAAGAGGAGAGTGCAGCATGCAAGGTTGGGTTTCCTGTTGGCAAGGCAAAGGAAACAAATCGTCGAGTAAAAGGAGCAACACTGAAGATCGATGGCGAGATCTTGAAAGCAGATTTGTACATCCTGGAGATGAAGGGTTTCGACGTCATATTGGGATTGGATTGGCTCAGTAAGCACAATGCGGTTATCAGATGCAAGGATCGTGAAGTCGTTTTCTCAACACCAGACGGAAATCAATTCTCCTTTTACGGAAGTAAAAGAAAGAGAGGACCACCTATCATAACTGCTATGAAGGCCACCAAGATGATGAGGAAGAAGGATTGTCAAACCTACTTGGTGAATATTACAAGCACAAAGACGGAGGAACTAACCATAAATGATTTACCGGTGGTAAGGGAATTTCCTGATGTGTTCCCTGATGAACTAAGTGGTCTTCCCCCAGATAGGCAAGTGGAATTCAACATTGATATAATTCCTGGAGCAGCCTCTGTCTCAAGAGCACCATACGTAATGGCACCAATGGAGTTACAAGAACTTAAGATACAACTACAAGAGTTGTTAGACAAGGGACATATCCGTCCGAGCGTATCACCGTGGGGAGCGCCTGTGCTTTTTGTCAAGAAGAAAGATGGATCTATGCGTATGTGCATAGATTACCGTGAGCTCAACAAATTGACGCTCAAGAACAAGTACCCGTTGCCAAGAATTGAAGACCTTTTTGATCAACTAAAAGGCGCGGGGATCTTCTCAAAGATTGACTTAAGGTCCGGATATCATCAGCTGAAGATTAAGGAGAGTGATGTGCCGAAGACAGCTTTTCGAACAAGATACGGTCACTATGAGTTTACAGTGATGCCTTTTGGATGTCCTAATGCACTCGAGTTTTCATGGACTTGATGAACAGAGTGTTTCATCAATATTTGGATCAATTCGTAATTGTCTTCATCGACGATATCTTAGTGTACTCGAAAGACCGAAGCCAACATGAAGAACACTTGAGGATTGTGTTGGAGACTTTAAGAAACGAGAAGCTATACGCTAACTTCAAGAAATGTGAGTTTTGGCTTAGTCGAGTAGTATTCCTAGGTCACGTAGTGACTGCACAAGGGATAGAAGTGGATCCAGCAAAAATCGAAGCGGTTAGTAACTGGAAGGCACCGAAGAATGCAAGCGAAATCCGAAGTTTCTTGGGATTAGCAGGATATTACCGGCGGTTTATTGAAGGGTTTTCAAAGATAGCAAGGCCACTTACTCAACTTACCAGAAAAGGGATCAAGTTTGAGTGGAATGAAGAGTGTGAGAAGAGTTTCCAAGAATTGAAAGGGAAGTTAACTACGGCACCGGTACTCACGATTCCTGACGGAACTGAAGGGTATGTAATCTATTGTGATGCCTCAAAACAAGGACTTGGATGTGTCTTGATGCAACATGGGAAGGTCATAGCTTATGCTTCGAGACAATTGAAGACACATGAACTGAATTACCCTACACACGATATGGAATTGGCAGCTGTGGTTCATGCCTTGAAGATTTGGAGACATTACCTATATGGAGGCAAGTGCGAGATATATTCTGATCACAAGAGTCTCAAGTATCTGTTTACACAGAAGGAACTGAACATGAGACAAAGAAGGTGGCTCGAACTAGTGAAAGATTACGACTGCACAATTCATTATCATCCAGGAAAAGCAAACGTCGTAGCTGATGCTTTGAGCAGGAAAGGGAGTTTGACCGCCCTATATACTTCCCGAATGATTGAAGAGTTTGCAAAGATGGAAATTGAAGTTGTACCGTCGACAGAAGACACTACTACTAAGTTAGCAGCTATGAAGATCCAACCTTTGCTAAGGGACCAAATTCGGGAAGCACAAAAGAGAGATAGATTTTTGTGCAAGATAAGAGATCAAGTTCTGGAAGGGCAGAATAAAGGGTTTGAGATTGCAGCAGACGGGACGCTGATGTTCGAGAGAAGGATATGCGTACCAAAAGGGAGTGGAATGATGAGGGAGATTTTAGAGGAGGCACACATCACACCATACACTGTCCATCCTGGAGGGACAAAGATGTATCATGATTTGAAGAGACACTTTTGGTGGAGGAATATGAAGAGGACTATTGCAGAATTCATACAAAGTTGTATGACTTGCCAACAAGTAAAGGCTGAACACCAACGACCATCCGGCCTATTAAAGCCGCTTGATATACCTCAATGGAAGTGGGAGGAGATATCCATGGACTTCGTGGTAGCATTACCAAAAACCCGAAAGGGAAATCACTCAATTTGGGTAATCGTGGATAGACTCACGAAATCGGCTTATTTTCTTCCTATGAAGATGACTGACAATATGGATCGGCTCGCACAGATCTATATAGATGAGATTGTAAGACTACATGGAGTTCCTACCGGTATTGTATGTGACCGCGACCCGAGGTTCACGTCAAAATTTTGGAATAGTCTGCAAGCTGCTATGGGTACCAAGTTGAAGTTCAGTACTGCTTACCATCCACAGACTGATGGACAGTCTGAAAGAACTATTCAGACTTTGGAAGACATGTTTCGAGCATGTGTCATGGATTTTGGAATTAATTGGGAGAAACATTTGCCCTTAGTGGAATTTGCATATAATAATAGCTATCAAGCAAGCATAGGGATGGCACCTTTTGAAGCATTATATGGAAGGAAGTGTAGATCACCTCTGCACTGGGATGAGGTTGGTGAGAAAAGAATATTGGGACCCGAGATCGTAGAAAGAACCGTGTGAGTCATTGCAAAGATTCGAGAGAGAATCAAGATTGCTCAAGATAGACAAAAGTCCTATGCTGATTTGAAGAGGAAGGATATAGAGTTCGAAAAAGGTGACAAGGTGTTTCTCAAGTTGTCACCAATGAAAGGTGTAGTGAGGATTGGAAAGAGAGGAAAGCTTAGACCTCGATACATTGGACCGTTTGAGATACTCAAAAGAATTGGAGAAGTGTCATACGAGTTGGCACTACCGCCAAGTTTGACGTCCATTTATAATGTTTTTCATGTGGCGAACTTGAGAAAGTATGTGCATGACCCAAGCAACATAGTCGATTATGAAGGAATGGAGCTAAACAAAGATTTGTCATATGAAGAGACGCCAAATGCCATCTTAGACCGAAAGGTTATTCAACTTAGGAACAAGGAAGTGCCATTAATAAAAGTTCTCTGGAGTAGACATGATGCGAGTGAGGCGACATGGGAAGTAGAAAAGGATTTGGAGTTAAGATATCCGAACTTCATAGACAAAGGTAATTAATTTTCGAGGACGAAAATTTTATAAGTAGGGGAGATTGTAACACCCCGAAATTTAACTTTAAAATAGTAATAATTATTATTATAATTATAAAATTTGCATTTGCATCTCATGCATGATATTTTGTGGGTAAGTCCTATAAGTCGCGCTCTAAGATTTAATTAACTGATAAAATGTGATCATGGCAATTGTTTTTTTTTTTTTTTTTCTTCTTCTTGCTAGTTTGTGTAATCAAAAATATTTGTGTGTTTGAGTAGTTTGAATTTTATCGACTAATTACGTGAAGTATTATAGGAATGACGTGGGATTTTTTTTGATAAGCTATAACTACAAAATCTCACATAATTGGAACCAAATCTTTTAGAAACTTTATTATTGGATAATGTGGCCATCTATATCATCTTTACGATATATATGTATATATAATAAAAATAATAATAAATAAAATATTCTAAAATTTGAATATGTGTTTATACATGTACGCATGCACCTTTGAGTATTAAATCTTATTTCCTTTTTCCTACGACCAAGTTTATCAAGTAGTTACGTATATTATATTATATGCAAATATATATATATATCATATAAGATCTAATCCAAAGCATGAATAAATTAGGGGTTAGGAATTATATATAAATATATCCCCAAATTGATGCACTTTACGTTTTACCTCCCGCAACATACTCTCAGAATTTTCTTTCGCCTGCACCATCATTTTTTTCGTTTCTTGTCAAATTGGAGTTCGTGATTTTTGGATATTCTTCAAACAAAGGTACAAGTGTGGTGTTATTAAATTATACGTTAACTGTTTTCCAATGATGTTGATTTTTTTTGTGTTTAAGTAATTGTGTAGTATGCATGCTGTATGATTTTATTTCCCCAACCTTCTTGATGTTATTGAAAACATAACTCATAAGATTTTATAGTGCGAAATCGCTAGTTTCTTGAGGTTAAAAATTTTAGGTAGTATTAAGAAATCAACCATTTTCCTTCTATTTTAATTTGCCGTCGGCCATGCTGTTACTTTTAAAAACAAAAGAAGAGTTCAAGCTACAGTAATAATAATAATTTATCCATTTCCTTCTATTTTAATTTGCCATCAACCATGTTTAGTATGCATGCCATCTTCTAATTGGTTTGATGATTAGCGAATTTGGTTTATAATAATAATGATGTGTCGATATTTTTTCTCTTGAATATTTTATTTGTAGGTGTTATTTAGATAGTGACGAGAGTTAGGGATGTTTAAATATAGATATTCTTATGATACAAGAATTTATCCAGTGACTAGGACCTTAACCTTAAATAATTTGAATTTTCTTTCTAGGGGTTAGTTCTATCATGTTGTTGAGTTACAACTTTCCTTGAATTATGTAACCTACTTATTATTGAATTGGGATTTTATGATTTATATTATTTGATCGAGTGGAATGCATGTTCATACACGAATCATTAAGTATAATTTATTTAATATTTAGGACAAGCGCGCGAGGCTTAATCACCGGATATACATTTTCATTTACTCAAAAAAGTTAAGGTGGGGTTTGTTTTTCATTATCCTTATTATATACTATACTGTTTTTCTCATGCGTTATTCAGTACAGGCAGGCCTTCGGGCAATTCATAGCGAATGACCTTCGGGTGTATCACAACAAGATAACCTTCGGGTTAGCCTTCGGGCAATTCATAGCGGAATGACCTTCGGGTGTATCACAACAAGATAACCTTCGGGTTAGCCTTCGGGCAATTCATAGCGTAATGACCTTCGGGTGTATCACAACAAGATAACCTTCGGGTTAGCCTACGGGCAATTCATAGCGATTAACCTTCGGGTTAAGCCTCCGAAGCTAGCATGTCTAATTTCTCATGTTGAATACTTTATAGTTTATAGTTTGGATAATGGTTAACCCCACTGAGTAGTCGTACTCACCCTATATATTTTCACCTTTTCAGATCATGATCCGGCAGATGTTTGAAGTGGCGGATGGTGATGGTCATACACGTGAAAGGATTTATGAATTTACTATTGCATTAAAACTAGTTTGATCATGAACTATGCATTTGTCTTTATTTTGTGAACTTATAAGTGCTCATGTTTTTATTCAAGACTTCCGCTGTTATGAAATGCATTAAAAACCTTATTATTTTTATAAATCTATTATTTTTGAAAATTAAACTGAGAAAATTAAATGTTATGCACGAGGTGACGTCCCCTTTAAAAGTTATGAAAATTGGGGCGTTACAGAATTTGAGCCCTAGTTTCGAAACGGAGGAAAGTGTACCATAAAACGAAGGCAAGTGAATCACGAATAAAACCATAACCAAACTACACACAAATCAGAAAATATGATCTTTTTTCTCGCGCTTCCATAGCGCTGCAACTGTCCAACTCATCATCACCAGAAACCCTCTCGGACAATCCTCATTGAATACCTTCACTCTATCTACGTACAATAGCTGCACACGATGCATATAATTAGTTTGTGGTGCATAGTTGGTGAAATTTCATTATAGCACATTAAACATACCGTAAGGAATAAGGCTGCTCCACAAAAGGGCTTTTCTTCCTGCCACTTCAACCTAGTTTGGACAAGGCATCTAACCAAGTACTCACACGAATCCCATTCATGTACCGTATTGATATCTTCCAAACATTTTATCATCCATGGATAAATATTTCCATTTGGTGAATTTTCAATCAAGCTTGAAACAACTATGATGACAAAATATCTCTTAAACCATGCCTCTTCATCATATTCTGATAATATCACTTCTAACAACCTCATTGGCAAAATCTGGTTATTCCCAAAGTATGCCCTCCACTCATCAATCAACCTATGTTTTTCTACCTTGTCTAGCCCCATAACTGTACGCTCTCCCCTCGGTAGCCCAAATACCCTAAAAACATCATCTGACACTATTCTTAGAAACTCACCATTTGCTAATCTCAAGGCACACTTCCTAGCATCAAAGTTTCTAACTAACCAATAACCAATCCTCAAAGGAATTTCATAAATTGTCAAATCTAACAAATGAGCAAAACCTAATTGTTTAACTGCCTCTTTCTGTGTAATGTTCATTTGCTATAAAAGACTTGAACATACATGTTGGGCTTGCTTTGACTAAAAGCCTTGAATATTCTACTCGGCCTCCTAAAACACTCTCATTCATCTTAAATTCAAGCAAATATAACAAGACAAATTTGTTGTCAACATATCACAAAAATAATAGTACAATGAACATGGATGGGTAATAAAGAATCGTTATACATCTTGCTTACTTAACAAGATGTTTTGTGCCGAGTGTATTGTTTTTCCATATTATGAGTGAATTATTAATGACTTGGAAGTGTATCAATTATGGAAGTGTACTACTTTTGTAAAGAAAGTGTATCAATTATGAACTAGAAGTTTATCATTAATAATCCAATATCTAAAGAACCCTAGTTTCTAAACAACACCCTACTATCTAAAGAACCCTTGTTCCTAAAGAACACACACAAAACTACACTATTTCATCAATTGGCGGCAACAAATCATCAAGAACCCCCACACAATTATCTAGACTAAACCCCAGTTTCTAAAGAACAACTATACAAGTTTTCGAGAGGAATTCAACACAAACGACCGGAAATCAACCGCCCAAATACGAGAACACTTACCTTCCCGCACCGACATCTTAGCCAACGGTTTCTTCGGGCATTTCATCCCGCGTCTTCGCCACCATCGCTCTAATCTCCTTACCCTAACCTTCAATTCATGTTGCTGCGTGGTAGAATCGAAGATGTAAGATGCCTGACGGATGAACCCTCAATTTCGGACATGTAAGATGGAAGAGTGAACATGAATCGATGTAACAATACTGAGTGATTAACCCATAACCTTCGATTTTGCGTGGATTAATGGTTGATGTAATCACGTTTCCGGGTTCAATCTCGATTTCACTTAAGAAAAGAGGGAGAAGGTTTTCTCATAATAGCGGAGCAGCCGGTGGGGAGCGAGTGGGGAAGAAATGATTTGTTTATGCTCTCTAATTTCTTTTCAATCTAAATTAGAATGAGAAAATACCTTATTACCCTTAAGTGTATCGTTTTTCTATTGCAAGTCTATTCTCGCAAAAATGGGTCACTTACTCCCAACTTTAAATTACACTCGTTGGATCGATCCAAATGGATCGATCTAACAAACATAAGAGTGTTCTTACTTCTCACTCTAATGCCATGTTCTCCATTGAACCTAACCTTATAGTGGTAGTAGATCATGTGAGAACCAACATTTAACGTGAGGACTAGGGGTGAAAACGGGTCGAATACGGACGGATAGTGCTCTTCCCATATTTTGTCCCATATTTTTTTTCTTGAATTTGGAATTGAATACGGGAAGACCGGATACGAACACGAATTCGGAATATTCGGGATACGAATACAGGGCGGATATATGACGAATTCGGATCGAATTCGAATAACAATAATCGAATAATATGATTCATAAATAACCATCTATTTGTGATTGCAACACATGAGAAAATCACGTATACAATATTTAATAGAAGTTTTAATGCAAACTATAGTAAAAATACTACCCATTATGAATAACATAATTTTTAGGATCAAGAAAGTACGAAGAAATTCCAAAATTCAACATAAAATACCTAACAATAACCATAGATGCACTTAATATATTTTTTTAATATATTTTCTTAATTTTAATTTATTATTATATTAAAAAATTAATTATTAAATAATCCGAAAAATATCCGAATTCATAATTCGAGAAATATGCGAATTCATAATCCGGGAAATATCAGATTAAATACGGGAAATATCGGATACGGGCGAATAATGTGAAATCCGAATTCGAATCTGTATCCGATTTAGGCTATCAGGATTCGAACCCATATCCGATCGGATACTAGATTTGCTCCCCGAATTTGATCCCGGTCGGATCCAGCTCCGGATCGGGCGGATAATATCCGATCCGTTTTCACCCCTAGTGAGGACTAAGAATCATACATAATCATTATATATTTTATGCATAATTCTTTTATTTTTTATGCAAAATACCATTAATTTTATATTATACATAACCCTTGTATGTTTTATGCAGAAGGTGCCTTCTGCAAAAAACATACAAATGTTATGCATAATATAAAATTACAGGTATACTACAAAATTGCTCATAGACAACAGTTCATTGCGAAAATCCATTGTGGAGGAATGTCCCATTGTTGTAGATGGACGCTCACGAACAACAGTTTTAAACCGTTATCATATATCGTTTCAACAACGGGTTAAAACCGTTGTCGTATATATTTTTCAACTGCTATGGAAGGTCTCGTTGTCGTAGATAGACTCTCATAGACAACAGTTAAAAACCGATGTCATAATTCTCTTCAACAATGGTTTTTAACCGTTGTCATATCTATTTTTGCAACTGTTGTAGAATATCATATTTTCATTTTGAACCGTTGTCGTAAGTGTCTTCAACAATGAATAATGAGCATACACAACATATTTTACACGCCATTTAAGTATTGAAGATTAAAACTTTGTTATAATATCACAATAATTCACATATTATACAGAAAAATTAATGCTATTAAATGATTCAAAAAACGAAGCATCCAAATTGTAATACTTGTTACACTACTTCAAGTTTACCTTTAAAAGTACAAAACATTCATTGTCAATTTCACATTATCCTTAGTTGAAGTGCTCTACAAATCAATATAGACGTGCTTGCCAATTGTTGGAGGGATCTTTCAAATTCCGATAAATCTATCATGCTTTTCCAAAAATCTCAGCTTGCAATCGTCATGAACAACCATCCTAAATACTGCATTTGCCTGATATAAGATTGCAAAAATCTAATTCAAACAACAAGAAAATCATCATACTAGGAGGAAGTGATCATATAGAATTAGAATCTGACTCAATAAAGTATTTATTAGCTCATGGATATAGTAGGATAATTGTATATCAATTACTGAAAAACTCAAGTTCATACATGGGAATTTAAGGAACAAATTAATCAAGTTAATCAAAACAGTTCAAAAAAACAAGGCTATAGAATATTAAAAGCTTCATTATTACAACCAAAAACGTCTTTCACAAATACTACGTGTATGTAGTTCAGACACCAAATTCCAAACTGTAAGAAAATGAATTTGAGCTTAAAGAACACAAAAATGTCTTCAGTCAGTATTTTATGATTTTCCTTCATCAGATGTTCATGTTTGCGCACGGTATCATACACAACCTCAAGCTTAAGTAGTTTAATATATGATAAAGATGAATATCAAAAATAAATTCATCAATTCTAAAGGTATTTGCATTATCAATTTGTCGAAGAACACTAGAAGATTAAATAATTAAAAAAACAATAAACTATTAGTATCTTCAACTAGTGGAGCAACTAAAGGCTGAAGAAATTAAATAAGGCTGACGACAGGTAATGCTTTGCAGTGAAAATGTCTATGGAATTCGATCAATCTGTCCAACAATAAACGAAATTCAGATTTGGAAATATTAAGAATGCGAGAATGATAGGTTTCGTACCTTATATATCCTTATAAAATCTATGATATCAGTTAAAGACCAAGAAAATATGAAATCAGTTCGTGGAGTTTTTTCATCTTTATTCGTCGCCGTCGAGCCTATGATCTTCCCTGGACAATCTTCAACTACTTCTTGACACCTTTTTCTCGTATCCTACTTCGGAAAATCATATGAAATTAAAAAAAGGAAAGAGAGAAGCATTTCAAAACTGAAGTATAGGCCATCGAAATTTCGGTAACGATACCTGGAAGCGATCAGTAACAGCGAAAAGTGGTGGCTTTAAGCAATCTTCGAAGATGAAGAACTCATGGCCTTCTGATCTATGTAGCGCCGCAAGGCTAGGGTTTCTAATTGAAAATGGGAATTGGTAAGAGCTCGTTTAATTATTATTTTTATTTTTATAGACCCATAGCAATATATTTAGTTTTTTCATTTATTTATTTAATTATGTAGTCACAATTTTTAACGAATACGAAATAATAGCATACAATAACAAGTTTGTTAGAAACTATATCGAATGAAAGAATAATAGAGAAGACGAAAAATAGATGTGTATTATTATGAGTGTGAAAACCTCTATTTATAAAATACAAGATGAACTTTTGGGCCTACACATATAGGCTGTTAGGACATATAGTTATCATATATATATATAGTAAATCTTATTTACAACACTCCCTCTTGATGGACCATCCCTAAACAGAAATTCCTGCCTTGTTAAAACCTTACCAGAAAAATCATATGGGATAAAAACTGGTCGAAGGAAAAAGAGTACAGTTGATCCCCCTCAAAATAATCATTGTAAATCCTTGAATCGGCGCATGCCGATCTTGTGTACCAACTTCTTGAATGTTGACGTCGGTAACGCCTTTATAAATAAGTCTGCTAGAATATCACTCGAACGTATCTTTTGGACGTCGATATCACCATTGTTTTGAAGGTCATGTGTGAAGAAGAAATTAGGGGAAGTATGCTTTATTCGATCGCCTTCGATGTAACCTCCCTTCAATTGCGTGATATAAGCGACATTGTCTTCATATAATGTCGTTGGATTGTCCTTTGAAGAAGTCAATCCACATGACTCTTGGATATGACTTGTCATATTCTGTAACCACACACATTCTCGACTTGCTTCATGGATTGCAATTGTTTCAGACTAATTTGAGGATGTTGCAGTCAAGGTTTGCTTAACGGACTTCCAAGATATATACACTACAAAAATATGTTTTTTACCGACAGAATTGCCAACGGATGAAAAAGATGGGTCAGCTTACCGACGGAATTATAAACGTTCAAATTACCGACGAAATACCGACGGATATGTTAAGTCGGTAAATCACAGACGGAAATTTCCGTCGGTGAAGCCTGAATTTCCATATAATTATTTTTATTCTTTTATTGCCGACGAAAAATTCTGTCGGCAATATTTATTTTTATTTTTTACTTTTTTTAAAATTTAAATAGAAACTTACCGACGGGAAAATCTGTTGGTAATAAATAATGTATTTACCGACGGAAAATTTCGTCGGTAAGTTCGCCGGCGTGACCTAAATTGATTATATGGGCAGAAGCCCGTTGAACCACCACAAAACTAAGAATTAATTTGCTGAGAAGCCCGCCGCCGTCGACGCCCGCCGCCGTGAACACCCGCCACGCCGTCAACGCCCGCCGCCACGCCGTCGCCGTCAACGTCCACGCCGTCGCCGTCAACGCCTCCCTAACTGCTTCTCATCCGGGTAAGTTTTCATTCCATTCACCCTTAGTTCCACACACCCCATAAGTATTCTTCTTGATATATGAAGTCTTCTAGAAGAACTAGACATCAAGCTTAGACATTAAACAAACCTTCTTGCGGACGAAGTATAATTACACATGAGTTCATATTATGTTCCTCAAATGAATTGATTTCATTTGCTGCACTCCTATGCATATTCTTGTGATTACGAGTATGAATTGGTGGAGTTTGTTTCTTTCTACGTACCTTCCCATATGGTGAGACTAGCTGTTGAAGGGCAGAAATGCGCTTGCTAACCCTCTCTGTCTTCTCCTGCAACCATGAAAACAGATACACATCATGAGCAAGAATTGATAGATTATAAACATGTATAAGAGGATATAAGGATATAATTGACTAACTTAGTTTCTGTCGCTTATAATATTTGTACACTCCTCCACAATTTGTCATGCATGCTATTGTGCTACATATATTTTTGTTGTAACTCGGAATGCTGAATATGTTCCAGTATTTTACTCTCATTCGAAACTCAAGACTAGACTTCCTAGAGTCCTGCATTTGTAGCTTTGAATTTTGTATCTTACTATCTTCCACAAGTTATTAGCCCTGCTACATCTATCAATCAAGATTTACTTCCTACCACATTTATAGAGGCCACCAGTGCATTTTGGAGTTTGCCATGAATAATGAATCGAATAATATCTTGCAAAATGATGTTACTATATTAAACCCTAAAAATAGTTCTGTTGGTGTATTTTTAGGATTTAATCTTGTTTCGCTAGGTCATGGAGCATGTCTTCATTTACTAAAGAAGATATTCAAGGGTGAGTTCTTATTCTTTATTTTTTTTTTCGATGTTTGGTGTTAGATCATTTTACATGGAAGTTGGCAATGATATATGAAGGTTCTTATATTGTTATTCGTAGTGGAGTGAGTTATAGTTCTTGAGTAGTCCTAAAAAGAAATTTAGCAGTAGGCTGATTTATAGGAGAGCTAAGCATGGTAGTTGAAGTTTTGGGAATTGCTATCTGTAGTGTAATTCAGAATTACAGTGCGTTAATGCTCCTGGTTTGGTCACTTTGGCATTTCTCTATTCACCTTTTGCCTCTTTTATTTTGGGCTTTTATATATGGATGGTGCTTATTTAAATGAGATTAGTGTAAATATGTTGGTTTATACTTATATTCTCTTTCGGTCTATTTCAAAAGAGAACAATAATTATATGATTTATCTGCTTGGTCGTGTTAAATGTGAGGAATTCAGTTTTGCAGAATGACAGAAAGGAAACATAGTTTCTGTCGCTTATAATATATCAAATTTCTTGTCTCTCGCTTATAATATATGCACATCTGTATGTCATATTTATTTTTAAATGCTTGTCATACTTTATCTACTTTATACTACATACTCAAAAAGTAGTATCATAACAAGCAGCAAAGCATAATCAAGAGTATTCTCATAACAAGCTAACAAAGGTTCAAATCCATAAGAAGCAAAAGCAAAATCCGGGAGCGATATAGCATCCGCACCTAGTTTTCTAGAGGAAGAGTATTTTTCATAATCTGAGAACATCTAGTAGCAAGGTTATGATTGATTTTAAATATGTGCTAGAGTTATGATTGATTTTGAATATAGTAGCAAGGTTTTTGACAAACATAATGCTCGTGTGTTTACACAGGATTGGAGTGAGACTAGAACATTTAGTAAACAATATTAATCAGGATTTGAAATAATGAGTCATTCGTGGATGTATACACGGTGGCAGTAGACGGTTCATTGAATCCTCAATTTGTGAATGACATTGAGGATTTCATTGATTGAGCAAGTAGCCAGACAGTTCATACGGACAGGGAAAAAATTAGATGTCAGTGTAAAGATTGTAAGAATAAACTGTTTTTGACTGCACAAGTTGTAAGAGAACACGTTTATATGAGGGGATTCGTTAAAAATTATAAAGTTTGGTAATCTCATGGGGAAAAACACGTAACCCTCGATGAGCAAGCTACGAGAAATGTGCAAAATGATGGAGTGGATTCGACGTTTCCTGATTTTGCCTCGGAGATTCGAAATGTTAGACTAGGTCTTTCTACAGACGGTTTTCAAACATTTACTCAATTTGGGAAACAATACTCTTTGTGGCCAGTTATTCTAACTCCTTACAATCTGCCGCCTAGCATGTGCATGAAGGATTGATTCATATTCCTCACGATGTTGGTGTGCCGGACCTCGAAATCCAAAAGATAACTTGAATATCTTTCTACAGTCGTCGATAGCCGAATTATTGGAGTTGTGGGAAGATGGCGTGGTTGGAAGTATGTAAAGTTAAACCGAGATTTAAGATAGATTTGCCAACTCAATCTTCATCAGATGAAGCATTTCAAGAGGATGACATACTAAACCCACCAGTACGGAGCCACGCGATACTAGAAGCTGATATAACATTAACTCATCCACGTCAAACAATAGAACTCGATGAGGAAGATGTTGACGAAGGAGATGAAGATGAAGAAGAACATGTTCTGACCCCAGAAGATGAGGACTTTAGTGATGACTAGTAATACTTAGGAGATGATGATGAAGAAGAACATGTTCAGAAGATGAGAACTCTACTTGATTATGATCTTATTATAGTTGAGCAATTAATGATTATTCGTTGTTTTCAGGTACATGGCGCCTCCCAGAGGTCGTGGCGCTAGGACTATATCAGCTCCTATTGGGCGTGGAGCCACCCCATCGTCGTCTGGCCATGGAAGCAGTCCCCCACCTACAGGGTCCACGATCGTGACTGGTTCTACCGACTCTTACTCGGTGGATAGCCGTCGTTGTTTCGACATTTCGACAGAGGGGTATGTAGTAATTGGTTTTATCTTTTTAAATATATCAACTATAACTTGGATAAACCATTTTTGAATAATAGGCGATTGCTTGAACCATCTAGATTGACGTCGACAATCGTTGAGTGTTTTAAGAAGATTCATAACCCGACTGGGTTCACTTGGAAGCTGACTCCTCCTGAAATTAAGGAGCAGTATTTTGAAGAATTTAAGGTTAGTTTTTCTTTCAAGTTCACAATCTTATAATTTAGCATGCACGTGTATCTAACATGTATCTCGATGTAAATTACAGAAGCACTTCCGCTGCCCTGCTGACTGGGACCAGGCACTCTACCACATGTGGCACAAGAAGGCGTCGAAGAGGTTCAGTGATGACACTTCGAAATGAAGAAGGGCCGCCCTCAAAAGCCGGACTACATCAACACAGAGAGGTGGGAAGCCCTCAACGAGTCGCTAAGTCGGAGACTGCTTCCCAATGCCGCAGGTCAGAGCTAGAGTCGGGTGCCGGGATGAACAAGCACAAAGGAGGGTCTCGGTCAGCCCTACAGTACTCCCAGTCTACGGTAAGTCTCGTTTTATAAGTTTTTAGTCAAAAAGTCTTTGTTTTGACACAATTTTGTTTATGCATGTGATGAATAGGCTTCCCAGAGTGGATGCTCCTTAGAGTCCACCGCATTTGACACTTTCCAGAGTCTCCATTACAAAGGTGGAGACTTCTCGAACATGAAGGCGGCGAGACTTCATGTAAGCACTCAATTACAATATATAGGATATTATTCTAGAGTTATGAGTTTGACTATTTTCTATTTTTATATTGTAATAGGCGGAGGTAGAGCGGGCTGCTGTTGAAAAGGCCCCAACGCGGATAAAAACGTGATTTATCAGCGTTTGGAAGGGGTTCGGGACAAGAAGCAGCGGTTAAGGGAGCAGCTTCATCAACGCCGCCAGTGCTCTTCTTCTTCTTCACTTGGGCCATCCCAGAGCAGTGCCGAGATTATGCGCTGACTGGAGGAGGAGTCGGCAGCTATGTGGACCCTTCAGGAGCAGGTGGCATTCATGAATGCGAAGATGGACCAGCTGATGGCGATGATGGGTTCCTCTAGCCGACGAGAGCCTTCTGACGACAATAACCAATCCCCTCCTCCCACCTCTTTATGATTTAGTTATATATGTTTATATATATATATATATATATATATATATACTGAATATTTGAATTTTAAGAATTATATATTTATATTTCAATTTCGATTTGGGTTTGAATTTGAATTTGATATATATATATATGTATGTGCTTGGTTGGCTGGTAAAAATACAGCTATACACACCCTATCTACAGATATACATATATCACATACAAGATGTTAATAATAAATGCAATATAAAATCGCAGTAAATCTAATAGAGTAATATTTAGGTGATTCAAGTCGTTTCTTATTTTAATCTCGACAGTATAAGATATTTATTATATACTCCTGTTTTATTTGATTAGTTCAAATTTTCTTTTCGGTTGTCTCACTCCATTAATCCATTGTCTTTTTTTAACTTAAAATATTACTTGAATATATTCTAGTTTGAATAACTCTCTTAATTTTCGTGTTGAAAAAAATTGGACTAATGAAGTGAAATGGATGAGTAATTCTTAATATTAGAAGGGAAATAATTAAAATTATTGTTAATTAGTTTCTTAATAAAATATATATATATAGGTCTAATTATTTCTATGATAGCGTATTTAATAAAATTTCGTTTTCATACAAATTGCAAATTTCACATACTAACATCAAGGGTATTCTGTAACATTATGAGTAAAACGCATAGTTGCAATTGCAGCATCACACCAGAAATGTGACCCTAACGCAACATGGAATTCAGGCGATAAGTAGGAAGAGCTACAAGATGGCTAGATCTAGAAGTGACCAAACCGAAATGCTCGCTCATGTCCAAATCACTCGAATCCATACCATCCGGAAGCTCCCAATTAAAGCAATGCACTAACTGCGCTAACACAAATTTGATCAGCGTGAGGCCTAGTTGCAGCCCTGGGCAGCCCCGTCGACCGGAACCAAATGGTACAAGCTCGAAATGGCGGCCCCTCACGTCTATATTGCTACCAATGAACCTCTCTGGTGTGAAGGACTCGGGGTTAGGCCAAACATTCGGATCTCTTCCAATAGCCCATATATTTATCATAATTCTTGATTTTTTGGGTATGTGGAAACCCTCGAGCTCAGCATCTTCCATGGATTCACGAGGGACTAAAAGGGGTGCCACGGGATGGAGACGTAGCGTTTCCTTCACCACACAATCTAAGTATTGGAGTTTATCGAGATGTGATTCTTCCACCATTTGATCCAATCCCACAACTGATGCCAATTCTTGCTGGAGTTTCTTCATCACTGATGGATGCCTCATCAGTTCTGACATTCCCCATTCCGTAGCTGTGGCGGAAGTATCCATTCCTGCTATTAACAGATCCTGCATGAACGTAAAGAGGTTGTTTTTTCTCCCTTTTATAAGATGAGAATAATTGCATATAAAAAATGCTGCTCCTATAAAGAGAATCAAGTACCAGGAGCACGGCCTTGATGTGGCGGCGATCGAATTTGAATTCTGTTTCTCCAGATTCCATGACGTCGATCATCGTATCAACGAAGTCACGTGTCTGCTTCTTCTCTCCCTTGTCTTGAACGTGATTGTCAATTATTTTCTCTAGGAATACGTCAAAGGTTTTGCTCAAATTCTTAGCCCTACGATCCAGACCTTGAAGATCAAGAACCCCAATATACGGAAAATAGTCAGCAAGATTCAATTGTGCGGGCAAATCCACCGCCTCCGTGAATAGAGCTTTGAACCCGTCCTCATTCAAATCTTCGTTGGAATATTTCCTTCCAAGAATCATCAAGCAGTTCATATCCCCATTGACGGCGGAGATTCTTGCGCTGAGGTCGACGGCCTCCCTGCACTCAGCAGCTTGTTTCAACGAACTTACCAGCACCCCGATCTCGGCCTTCCTCATGGCCTCAAATTGGCTGATCCGGGCATTACTCAGCAGCTGCACGGCGCAGAGCTTTCGCATGTTCCGCAAGTAGGAGCCGTAGGGCCCGAAAACCAAGCCCTTCTGGTTATAGCCTATCTGCCGTGCGGTTTCGTTGCGAGGCCTGCTGGCAAAGACGAGATCGTGAGTCTTGAGAACGAGCTCTGCTGCTGCGGGAGACGACACCACGACTGTAGGCGCAAAGCCAAAGCGCAGGCCCATGATCGGGCCGTGTTTTAAAGCCAGGCGACACAGATCTTGGTGAGGATTCTTGCCAAGCAAGTGGAAATGGCCTAGAATGGGAAGCCCTCTCGGGCCGGGAGGGAGTCTTTTCCTGTTTCTCCGCCCGACAAGTTGATGAAGGAGATAAACTAATATAATTGAGGATAAAACGGTCCATATCCATTCCATCTTTAGCAGTGAGTTAGTTTGGCCTCTATAGATGGATGAATTCTGGCATATGAAGATGCCTACTTTATACGTACCTGGTAGAGTAATACTTTACACAACGAAAAGAATGAATTTATAATCTGATATAAAAAATTTCATTTTGTTTGAGAAAAACTAATTTGGAAGGACATTAAATACGAGCTTGTCAGTTAAAGAAAAAACTCATCATAAAAAACGAAAGGAAAATTGTAATAAATATCAATGAAATCTGTTGTTCAACTTTTTTTATGTCACTAATAATAAAGTGGTAGTTCGTATTTTTATTAGTGACTTCTAAATTAAGAATCTCCGTGAGCATGCGGTTTGGCTTTGTAAACCTACGAATAAGAATTAAAATTTAAATTTGCAACTTTTGATATGCTTTCTATTTGAAGTGATGCCAATTTTCTTTGAAGGCTGGATAGTTAATTATTTGAGCAGAACTTAATTAAAAAGATAATAGTTTATCTGTATAATAATAACATTTTAAATTAAACAACACTTGTCCACAACCTAGCACGCAAATTCTGAGATGTACTATAGTTTAATCTGGACCAATCTTATTAATATTTGTCATTGTAAAATATTAATTATATAATCCCAAAGTTAATGTAAATGATCCAAATTAAATTTTATATAATTTCCTATGTATGTAATGTTAAATATAGTTTATATAATAATTCAATATCTTATAGATATTAAAAATGTTACGTAAATGTTATTATAGTATTGCAAATATTGTATAACGATAATAGAGAGAGAAATAAAGGAAATAAATCGATCGAATGAAAGGAAAAAGAAAAAGGGGAAAGATAAGAGAGTTCGTTTTCCATATCTTCCCCAACCGAACAGCCCCGAAATACGAATAATGAGTCTTATTAGCCGTGCATGCGTTTGAGGCTAATGTTTAATCTTATTTATCTTAGGCAAATTGACATGTACATGGTTTTTGAAGATTTTACGATTGTGAAATGGCTCTCCTTTTTTCTACGTTGGTTACTAAAATTTTAAAATCAGTTAAGTTGGTCCTTTCGTTTCGTCTGTTAATTTTCAATCAATCATTGTGAATAATTACTTTTAAAATTATAACATGGAAAATGTTGCAAATATATTTTATATATATATACTTACCATATATTGTGATAACCATGTAAACCCTAAAAGCCTATGAGTCTATCTTGTACTCTATAAATAGAGGTATCCACCCTTATAATAATACACATCTGTTGGTCCGGAGACGAGAGTCAAATGTAGAGGGGGGGGATGAATACACCTGAGTACAAGTTTCTTTTCTCAAACGCGAAGGACAACTGAGCTGTAGGCTACAACTGATGAATAGTGACAAATAGTAACCTTCTGATTGCGGGTCAGAGTGACACAACTACTGAGTTTCTTCTACTGACTTTTGTCAGATTGAAGCCTCGGAGCGGAGAGTTAGTGCGGATAAGTGTAGAGCCCGAATAGACTTCGTCTGAATTTGAAAACGTGTTTTCGCAAACCAAAACAATTTTGGCTGGTGCACTTTTAAATACGTTTTATGCAAAGTATGAGTTTGTAAAACAGGTTGAGAACGATGCAATAAAATAGTAAATGACACAAGAGATTTTTAACGTGGTTCGGATACGCAAGATCCTACGTCCCACGGTCCCGTCGAACAGGAGGTCTTGTTGATTAATCCGAGCAAGCATCATCAAGGTATCTCGCGCACCGGACGGACCCTTTCTAAGTTATAGTCTTTAGCGACTTTACAAATCAAACCGAAGTTTGAAGGGGAGGGGATTTTTTCCAACTATGAAGGAGTTCTTACAATAAGAACAATCACAAAAAGTGAACTCCTTCGAAGATTCTAAGCTATGGATATAACAATGGAGCTTAGATAGAGAAGAGGGATCTAAAGAAACTCTAGAGAGAAGAACTAAAGATTTTCAACTAGGCAAGTTCTTCGCTGGATCTTCTTGAATGCGCTAGAGAGTTTGAATGCTTGAGCGTCTAATCTTTTTGATATCCCATGCGTCGAGCTCGGAAAGGCTTCTGTATATATAGACGTGACCCAGGCATTTGTCCGTTGGAGAAGACGATGCCACGTGTCACAAACGTCCAAAGAAAACGACCATAAGTTCGAAATAGTATCGCAGAGATTAGTTGGTCACTATGCATGAGAGCAGCTTTAGTTGGTCAGAGCAGGTAAGGCTTAGACTGCTTCTCATTGGTCGAGGTTTGTGGTAGGTGAGACTTGTCAGACATCAGTCTTCATCTGAATTGACTCTCACTCATCCTCGTATGATCTTCTGCTGACTTCGAATGTTATTAAAAGTTGGGTCGTTTCCTATCGGATACAGTAGATATGATACGATCATACTATCTTCTTCGTCTGAGTCGGCTGATAATAGGTTTTCTACTAAGTGCAGTTAGTTGATGACTCTGAAGGTACTGAGTTGTATACTGTGTTCTTTACTGGAGGTCAGCTGATGAAAAATCTTCTATTGATGAGGGTCAGGTGGAGACCTGAGAACACGAGCTCTTACATACTGATGACGTGGTGTTCTGAAATTTAACTTCCTATTGAAGTTCAGACCAACAAAGACCCCTTATAGGACTTAGACAAAAACAGATAATGAAAATAAGAACAGTCTATCCCATTACATCATCTAGTCCGAAAGACAACACACTAAGGGTATCAAACAGGTTTTGGGATCTTCAATTCCATAGCAATAAATCACTATGATTTCCCCCATTACCGAAATAAGCAAGTCCTAATATAAGAACTACTGATGATAATATAAAGTACCCTCTAAGTCATGATCTAATTGATCACTGACTCATAACCCAACAATTTCCCCCTAATTGATGATGCCAAAACCATTAAGTACTAAACTACTGACCCAAGAGACTTTAGTAAAAATTGAGCAGTGAAAAACAGGGTAATCAACAGATAAAAGATAGGCACATCAGAGAAAGATAGGTTACGTGTGTGTGTGTCAGATCACTTCAGTGATCAGTTGTGATAAACAATAAACACAACAATAAGACAATGAGTAGTTGTCTGGCCAAGCAAAGAACTGATGTATTATATGAGAAGAAATTACAACAGTCTATGCTCTATACAATTAGAAGATAAGGAGCAGCTACTACTAACGTTTGTACTTCTTGATCTTGGCTTTGAATTCTGCAGACTTAGTAGCTGGAGGCTCCAACCCATAAGATTTGCGAATTCTTTCTCTGAGGGTTTGGATGGAAGCGAGATCATCTGGCTGCAAAGGACTCAGATCATTGTGGTGCGCAGCAGTCTTGACTTCGTCCTCTATCTCCTTTGTACAGGAGTCAGTTGGTGGTAGGCAGGAGCGGTGAAGGGCAACTTCTCCTTGAATAGAAGTAACTTGATCTGCGCCCTGAAGTTTGCGTTGTACTGATAGATAAATTCATCGAACAGATCAGCCGGCGAAACATCAGCAGGATAGCACTGCCAGACATAATATGCCTTGATGAAATCTATCTTCAGCTCCACCCACTCCTCGTTCAGATTCTAAGGAATCCATCTGTCTACGCGGCGGTGCAGAGTCTTCTTGAGATAAGCCTTTTGGCACCTCGCCGGAAGAACTTAGATGTCCTCGGGATCTGCTTACTCTTGTCGAGGATTGGCTCTCTGGAAATACGATCAGTGAGATCAATAATTTTGGCCAGATCCTCCATCCTCTTCTTCTCCCTTAAAGCTGCAGCTCTCTTATCTCCTGTCCTGAGATTTAGCCCTTGCTGCGTAGCCTCCCAAGTTGCCTTATCTTATGCCTCCTACTCAAGTGTAAGTGTTGAGATCTTCTTCATCCTCTGAGCAAGTGGCAGGGTGTCAGTCTCCGAGTCATTAGCCCCTCCCCCCCCCCCCCGATCAACAGATTGCTGAGCCTTCTTCTACTCATCTATTATCCACTTAGCATGACTCTTTTACATCCTGGAAACTGTCACTCTCTTCTTCTTCTTAGGCTTCTAAGCCTCTTCTTCCAGTCTCATCTCATAGTCCAGTTGATCTTGGAGGAGTTGAGCCACCCTCTTATCATGCTCTTCCTTCTCTGCTCGAGTTTTGAATTTGGGCGTCGGGGAAGGAGGTGGAGTGCTTTCAGTGGCTTTCTCCTTCCTGGGCCTTTGAGTGGGCAGGGGCTCATCCTCTTGATCAAGGAACTGAACAATATCCTCAATATGCTGCGCCTGAGCCAAGGATCCTTCTCCTGATCCTCCGACGGGCTCAGGCAGCTGAGCTTCAGAGGGCTGCGCCTCTGACTGAGTTTGGACCTGAGGGATTTGGACTTAGGGAGGGGGGACGGAGCTAGTTCCAGCCTGTGCTGAACTTTCCCCCTTGAGAGTTTCCCTCTCAGCTGACTGACCTACCACTTGAGGTCTTCCTTCCCTTTCTTCCCCCTTTTTGCATCATCACTAGGCGGGAACAGGGAGGGCCTTGATAGGCTGCTACTTCATAGACAACTGTCAATGGAAGTGGTGGTGGTGTTGAAGTCTCCGGCGACATCGCAGTAGTGGACCCAGTCATCCTCCTGGTCTTTGCGGATTTGGCGGATGTGAGCATCTGCTTGGTTCCTCTGCTTTAGAAGCGATGCGTCATGAGAATTAGTCATCTCTTTCTGGATTAGCTTTAAGGCGGCCACCTGAGTCTCTAAGGCGTTCTGCACACTAGAGGTGGCCATCCTGTTCCGCTCATCCATAGTGTTTTGGACTGTGGCTAGGCTCGCAGACAACTGCTCAGCAAATATCTTTTGATGGGCTTCGAGCAGTTGCTGACATTGAGCAGCCAAGTCTGCCTTCTGAGCTTCCAGCGCAGCCTCGATGATCTCCTGAATATTTAGAGTAGGAGCGTATGAGACCTTCTTGACTGCGCTTGCAAGGTCGTCAACCTTCTCCGTCTGTACTTTGGTGTACTGAGCCTATTTGAGGTAGACATCCTTAGCCAGGAGACGATACTTGTCTCCTTGCTTTCTGATAGCGCGGTTGACTGACTTTGAGGACACGGAACCTATGGGTTTGATCTGATAAGATGAGGTTCCGTGCCTCTGCTCTGAGGCGGCGAGTTGTAGCTTCCTGGAGGTTGGAGCAACTGGGGCGGCACCAGATTCAGGAGGTGGTGGTGGTGAGCCGCCCTTCTCGCTGGGAGTCTTTCCCTCAGCAGAATCTCCCTGTTCTGCATCCTTGGGCGCCTGATCATCATCACCATCATTGTGATGAGAAGGCGGCGATGGGCTCCTGGCAGTTTGCGGGGAGGACCTCAGCTCTAAAAGATACAGCATAGCTGAGCGAAGGTCCTAGAATGAGGTGATGTCAGCGCAGAGTCTGCTCCTCAGCCAGTAGGGACAGCGCAGAGTGCTGCTGGATGAGTTCTGCAAGGATGTCCCAATTAAGGAACTGCAGCAACATCTGAGTCCTTGCCCTCAGCGCAGAGTGCTACTGGATGAGTTCTACAAGGATGTCCCAATTAAGGAACTGCAGCAACATCTGAGTCATTGCCCTGATCGCGATGTCAACCAAGTCCTGATGCTGAGAGATCTCAGGAATATGTTCAACGACTTCTCATGTGGCACGGAGACGAGTCATCTGAACGGTCGACGACTGTTCGGAGGAGACCTCAGCAGCCGGCTCGTCAACTTCTTCCGGCTGAGTCTCTTCCGTACTGACCCGCTGTACCTTATCTTTCAAGCTGGCACCTTCAATACCTGTATCAGCATCCAGTAGTTCCTCCTCCTTGGCGGGAGCCTTAGAAGCTCCAGCCTTGGATAGCTTCTTCCGCTTTGGCTGATCGGCTCGTGGAGGCAGATCAGTGGATGATCTTTTGAGCTCAGTAGCTCCACGTCCGATTGACTTTTCTGCCGCTGCTCTAGTCTTAAACTTGATTAGCTTGCGGTCGAAGTATTTGGAGTCAGCGAACGATGCATGATTCGTCACTGAATCCTCTATCAGTACGGACACCTTTGTCCCGTACAATAACTTGCCCACACTGATCAGTCTTCTCTCTCCAGACTCAGTAGACGTAAACTTCTGCGCCTGAGCCTTCAGCTCAGCCAGAAAGAACTTGGTCCAGTTCACCTGGACTCCGTCAACAATGGCCATCATAATTTGGAGTCGAGGCTTGGACAGCTGATCAAACGAATCGGAGGCACTCGTCAAGATGTGGATGACGATGTAGGTGAGGCCCCTGTACTCCGGAAGGAGTTGGTTCTTCGGCAGGGCAGATTTGAAGGAGATATCATCTCGTCCACAGAAGCGATAGACGTAGTCGTTGAACTCGCTCTCCTTATAACCCACCGGAGAAATCCCTGAGTCCAGCAACTCGAAAGCGGACATCAAGGCCTCCATCATGCTGATGTCGGCTCGGCTTGCTTCCTACTTCTGGGGAGCAACTTCCCTCATGTAACCGATCAAGGTTACCTCCGCGTCCGTATCCTCCACCGAACGCCAGTTGTAGAAGAATTTGGCCACCTACCGGGGTAGATACGCCTTGGGGTGCTTCGTTAGCAGAAGCTTCAGGCCGGACGCTTCGAGAGCCGAGAAGATTGGCTCCATGAAGGGAAGCTCCGCCTGATGGAAAACCATCGTGGGTTCGAAGAGAACCCTGGAGAGAATAATTTGTTCAATGTTTGAAGGGGTCGAAACGATCGCCATAGAAATAGAAATTTGCAAAACAAAAGTTAGCACTCGAAAATGGAGTAAGTTAGATATATGTTGCAGATAGATAAGAAGTTTACCGTAATCAAAGAGCTTAAGAGGAATGACGGCAGTCAACAGAATGCGATAATCAGGAATGCTTGAAAACTCAAAGATTGCGTAAATGGCAAAAAGGTGAGATTAGAGTGAAAAGGGTAACATTTTATAAGATTTGAAAATCAAGGGTTTTCGATCGCACGGTTTTTATAAAATCTCGCTTTTCTGGGATGGCTCAGATATGATGTTATAAAAGGAATGATTACTTAGCCGCCTCTAATCTAGACTCACGTAAGATAAGCGCAGATAGAGTAAGGTGAGAAGACATGCATTAAATGCGTTGCAGGCAGCATTAAAGGATAAGCATTTTAAATGAGAATGATTTTCTACTGACTTAAACCTTAAAAATTTATAGCGGGACATAAATGCAAGTCATGCTACTGAATGCAAACAACTGATTTATTAAATGCGAGCATGCTTCTGAGAATACTAAAGAATCTAACTACGCAAACCTCTTCAGCTGAACTTTTACGATCAGCTGGTTACCGTAATGACTCAGGAGGATATTCGCGGTACTGATAGTACCATGTTCCCCCTTACTGTGTACTACATGATTCACCCTACTGAATCAAAGTACTGAGTCTGACTTCTGACCTATCATACTGAATTTTCTTACTGACTCGAGTCAGTAGGATCCAGTAGACCTAGCTCGACTGATAGTTCTCTGAATCTGTTCTCAGCTAGCGGTTTGGTCAGTATGTCTGCCCTTTGCTTGCCAGTATAGATTTTCTCCATCCTGATATCCTTCTTTTCAACATGGTCTCTGATGAAGTGGTGTCGAATGTCCACGTGCTTGCATCTCGTATGAAGAACTGGATTCTGAGTTATTGCAATCGCACTGGTGGAGTCGCAGTAGATGGGCAATTCATCTTGCGTAATTCCATAATCTCGCAGTTGTTGTTGAAGCCAAAGGATCTGGGCACAGCAAGTTCCAGCAGCCATATACTCAGCTTCAGTAGTGGACGTCGCCACTGAATGCTATTTCTTTGAGAA
Organism: Lavandula angustifolia; assembly: GCA_028984105.1. Taxonomy (NCBI): domain Eukaryota; kingdom Viridiplantae; phylum Streptophyta; class Magnoliopsida; order Lamiales; family Lamiaceae; genus Lavandula; species Lavandula angustifolia. The sequence goes on along the minus strand of CM054806.1, from coordinate 9,693,565 downwards.
CCATGATATCATCTTGCTGCCTAGGAACTGACATGTTCCGGAAGTTGACTTTCAATCTATCCTGCATCCTACATAATCAGCATCAAAATAACTCGTTAGAATCAGATTATCATCAGCAGGATACCATAACCCTGCGTCAGGTGTTCCCTTCAGGTATCGCAGAATCTTCTTCGCTAAGTCAAGATGACTCCGCTTGGGATTCACCTGAAATCTTGCACATACACCTGCAGCATAAGTTATGTCAGGTTTGCTTACGGTTAAATATAATAAAGAACCAATAATAGCTCTATAATCAGTAGAGTTAACTGAAGCTCCCTCTTTGTCTAGATCGATTTTAAAATTCGTGTTCATGGGGATCTTGACTGGCTTGCTTGAGTCGCAGCCAAATCTTTTCAGGAGGTCTAGAGGTATATTTGGCTTGGTTGATGAATATTCCTTCAGGTGATTGCTTCACTTGAAATCTAAGGAAGTAGTTCATCTCCCCCATCATGGACATCTCGAACTTCTCTTTCATCATTTTCTCGAATAGTTGACATATGGTCACGTTCCTGCAACCAAAAATGATGTCGTCCACGTAGATCTGCACCAGTAGAATGTCATCGCCTGACTTGATGTTGAACAGGGTGCAATCTACTATCCCCTTCTGAAAACCTTTCTGAAGTAGAAAGTCTGATAGGGTATCGTACCAAGCCCTGGGTGCTTTCCGAAGTCTCTACAGAGCTTTCCGAAGTCTGTACACCTGATGTCCCTGCTGAAAGCCGGGCGATTGTTCTACGTAGACATCTTCCTTCAGCACGCCATTCAGAAATGCTGACTTCACATCCATTTGATATACCTTAAATCCTTGATGCGTTGCATAGGCTAGGACCAAACGAATAGCTTCCATTCTGGCGACTAGGGCGAATGTTTCGTCAAAGTCTATTCCTTCTGCTTGACAGTATCCATTGGCAACAAGTCGAGCCTTGTTTCTGACGATGACGTTGTTTTCGTCTTGCTTTTTCTTGAAGACCCACTTAGAACCAATCACGTGTTGCTATCTAGGTCTGTCAACAAGCTCCCAAACTTCGTTACGGACAAACTGGTTCAGCTCCTCTTGCATAGCACTGATCCAGTCAGCATCGTTGAGAGCATACTCTATCGTCTAAGGTTCTTCAGTAGACAAGAAACATGAGTAGAGAGAACTTTCTCCTTGGATTAATCTGGATCTTGTCCTTACTGCTGCTGATGGATCTCCAATGATTAAATCAGAAGAGTGAGCGTCTAGCCACGAGCATCTGAGTTTGGCTTCTTCTTCTGAGATTACTTCTGTACAGTCAACAAGAGTGTTAGGCATTCAATAGTGTTGTTCTGTGACTGAAGTAATTCAGTAAGAAGGTTAGGATCTACTGAGTTTCCAGGTTTAGGGGCATTTAGCTCAGGAACATTAGTCGTTCCCCCTGAGTTTATATTCTCAGTACAGGTCTCGGTTTCCACTGGGGCTTCCTCATCAACCATTGTTACCTGATGTAGATTATGTTCAGTAGAATCAACCAGGTCAGCTACAGTGCTTGCGGGATGGGTCTAAATTTCTTCATCGTCTGACTCATCATCCCAACAATGCTGGATCTTCTCAGCTCTGTCGTTTAGTGTGAGATCCTGTAGCTTGCTGCTGACATCTTCAGGATTTGTCTTCTTTGGTTTCCTGTTCTCAGTAACAAACTCATCAAAAATAACATGAGGGCTTTCCTCCACGCAAAGGGTCCGGTAGTTAAAGACCCTGAAAGCTTTACTGACTCGAGAGTATCCTAAGAATACTCCTTGATCAGATTTGCTATCAAAAACCTTTAACTGATCCTTCCCGTTATTGTGGATAAAGCAAGGACAGCCAAATATACGGAAATGAGAAATAGAAGGAATTCTCCCTTTCCACAGTTCGTATGGTGTCTTCATGTGTTGTTTTGTACGTAGTGAGCGGTTTTGAGTGTAACAGGCGGTGTCAGTAGCATTAGCCCAGAACTTTGAGGGTAGTCCATAGTCTGCTAGGAGCGTTCTTGCTGCTTCTTTTAGTGTTCTGTTCTTCCGTTCAGCAAGTCCGTTCTGCTAAGGGGTGCGAGCTGCTGAAGTCTCGTGTTGAATCCCCTTCTTGTCGCAGCACTCTTTAACAAATGAGTTGAGGAATTATGTCCCTCTGTCTGAATGAATTCTCTGAATCTTGATGTCTTTCTCCACACTGAGTTTCTTCAGCAGTATTGGGAGTTCAGTCTTGACATCAGATTTGTTAGCTATGAAGATGACCCATGTATATCTCGAATAATCGTCAATAACGACGAGGGCATACTTCTTGCCTCTTATAGTCACTGGAGAAACTGGCCCAAAAAAGTCCATGTGTAGCAGTTGAAGGATTCCATCAGTGGAAGGTGACGAAATTGGTGGATTGCTTTTCTTTGTCTGCTTTCCCTTCAAACACGCTTAACAATTTCTATCTTAGATAAAAGCTTCATTGGGCAGTCCTCTGACTTTAGAGTTCTTGGCTAGCTTGTTCATTGTCTTGAAATTCAGGTGACTGAGTCTCTTGTGCCACAGCCATCCTGTTTTATCAATGGATTTTGTCTGAGCAAGCAAGAAAGCCTCAGGTTCTGCGGTGTTCCAATTTCCAACGTAAATATTCTTCTTCCGCACACCTGATAGTACTGTTTTCCCTATAGATTTGTCAACAACATCACAGAAACTAGCGTTAACGATAACTCTATTCAGATTATCACAGAATTGACTGACAGAAAGGAGATTATGTTGAAGTCCTTCAATATATGTTACTCTTGGAACTGAAGCAGTCCCAATGTTCAGTGTTCCGTATCCCCTTGTATAGCCTTTAGAGTTGTCACCAAACTCAATTCTGGGACCATCTTCTTGTACGTAATTGGTCAGCAGGCTCTTTTGATACGTTATATGTCTCGAGTAGCCACTGTCCACAATCCAAGGGTCCTTATGCACCTGCAAAACATAAACATTTTTAGGAACCCTTTGGTTCAGTTTGGGTCCTTAAGCGTTAGTTGGTGATTTCGCGACCCAGATCTGTCTTGCGACCTTAGGAGTCTGAGACTTCTTTTTCTGAACCTTGTCAGTCTTCTTCTCCACTGGACCTAGAGATACTGACTTCCTGGAAGTTTTGGGTTCAGGAGCTTTCTTCTTCTGAGGTTGTGTGCTCCTCCTAACCCTGGGCTCATAATAGTACGAACCAAACTATGCTGGATGCTCATACAGTGGCTCGCCATACTGCTCTGCCCACCTGACCTTGTTAGTTCCTTCTGAATTTGATCGTGGTGTTCTGGGGCTAGAACCTTTGGTCAGTTGTTTCTTGTTGCTCGGATGAGGTGCTATTATCTTCTGTTTGTTCTTCGCCTGAGTTGTTGGTTAAGAGATCTGAACCTTCCCTCTGACGAACCTATCAGCCAGTATTTCTGAGCCTTTTGAAGTAGAGGTGGAAGCTTCATGAGTGTAGCCAAGTCCTTCTTTCATGACTGGTGGCCTTTGAGCTCTAAGCATGCTTTCCAACTTCTCTTTGGCTCCCAGGTACTGTTCAGTCATCAGTCCTCGCCAAACCTCATCACTTTTCCTATGTGATTCATAATCTTTCTCAACCTCTGCGAGTTTCTGACTGAGTCGGGCTATTTCAGTATCTTTCTCAGAATTGTCCTTAGTCGGAACTGATATCTGAGTTTTCTGAAGCTGAGACTTAGTCATAAGAGATTCAATCTCTTCCTTCAATCTCGCAACTAGATTCTCTTAATCAGTAGAGACCTGAAAATCAGAAGAAAGTCTCTGATTCTCAGCCTTTACCTGTTCCAGTTCCTGAACAGTTCTGGTGAACTCTCTGCTTAACTGAATCTACTCCTCTAGTAGATCGTCTTATGCTTGCACCACGTCTAGAGGTTCATCTGTAGTTGAGCACGTGTCGTGTGTGCTCTGTGAAGAGGAGGTTATAATGAGTTTGGAATTTACCTCAGCCTCTTCTCCGGCCATCAGACAGTATTCAGTCATTGATTCAGGATCTATTTCTCCGACCTCAACGACAATAAATGCAGCTTCGTCTTCAGAAGAATACATGAAAGTATCTTCCTCGATTGAGTCATCGGATAGCTCTCCGACGATGTAGGCCTGCCTTCTTCGGGCAAATTTCTCGCGTCTGGTCTATCGTTCTGCTCGCTGAGCAGCTGAGAGCTCGGGACAATCGTACTGGAAGTGTCCCTCTTTCTTGCAGTTGTAACACACAGTTACTCTGCCGCCTTTTCCAGTTGAGCTGTTGGATGGACTAGCAGCAGGTTTTGCGTTCCTGCAATCAGGAGATGGTTTAGATTCTTCCCTTTTACGATGTTCTTTCTTACCCGAGGGAAAATCTCAATGGTATTTCTTCAGCTTTCTGACTCTCTCCTTCTCTCTATGATATTTGAGAGCCATAAGCGCAAGACGATCAGTATCAGGAGTCTCGGAAGACTTAGCATCTGAAGCAGCTACTGTCTTGCTGGAAGAAATGGGGATGGCTCCAGATTTCCTGACTGTTGCTTTGAAGGCATGATCTATTTGGGTGTCAGCTGGAGCACTAGAACAGCTTTGGGGTAGACTGTGCTCGAACTCCTCTGTCTTTAATTATGAAAAGATAACATCCGGAGTTAAAGCATTAAGATCTGAGCGATGTAAATAAGTAGCAAAAGGAAGCCACTTCAGTTGAGGCAACGCTCTCAAGATCTTGGTGTTCATCTCTTTGTTGGTGAACGTCCTCCCCAGCCCGTTGATCACATTGATTTGATTTGTGAATCTGATGCTAAGCTCGTCAATGGTCTCGTTGGGCTCCATGGCAAACGTGTCGAACGTTTGAAGCTCTAGCTCGAGCTTATTCTCTTTGATCTGTGGGGTTCCTTGGCTCAGTACCGCCAGGGCATCCCAATGTTTTTTTGCCGTTTTGCAGTCTTGCACCCTTCCGAGGTGTGAATCGCTGAGCGTAGTCAGGATTGCATTCCGCGCTACTCGGTCGAGGTTGTGCAGCATTTTCTCTTCTGGCGTGAAGGCAGATTTATCTTTAGCAACTTTAGCACCAGTCTGTGCTCCTACACCTCCCACAGTGGCATATTGAACGTTGTTGATCATGGGAATGATAGGTCCTGTCTCAAGGACATCAGTCATGCTGTCGTGCAGTGATGTAAGGTGCGCCTCCATTCTCACGCGCCATACCGTGTAGTTCTCTACAGAGAACATCGGCACCATCCGTATACCTGACATATCAGACATTATAGATGAGAGTATAAGGATGTATGAAGAGATGCTTGTGCAGTGAAAAACGTTTTCAGAATCTGTTCGATTAGACCAGTAGTTTCAGAAACGATGATCAGGAGAACACCGACGCTCTTATATCAATTGTTGGTCCGGAGACGAGAGTAAGGTGTAGGGGGGGTGAATACACCTGAGTACAAGTTTCTTTTCTCAAACGCGAAGGACAGCTGAGTTGTAGGTTGCAACTGTTGAACAGTATCAAATAGTAACCTTCTGATCGCGGGTTAGAGTGACTCAACTACTGAGTTTCTTCTACTGACTTTTATCAGTATTGAAGCCTCAAGCGGAGAGTTAGTGCGGATAAGTGTAGGGCCCGAATAGACTTTGTCTCAATTTGAAAACGTGTTTTCGCAAAAAAAAATAATTTTGGTTGGTGCTTTTTTAAATACGTTTTATGCAAAGTATGAGTTTGTAAAATAGGTTGAGAATGATGCAATAAAACAGTAAATAAAAGGCAATTTTTAACGTGGTTTGGATACGCAAGATCCTACGTCCACGGTCCTGCAGAACAGGAGGTCTTGTTGATTAATCTTAGCAAGCCTCACCAAGGTATCTGTGCGCTGGACAGTCCCTTCTAAGTTATAGTCCTTAGCGACTTTATAAATCAAACTGAAGTTTGAAGGGGAGGGGATTTTCTCCAACTATGAAGGAGTTCTTACAATAAGAACAATCACAAAAAGTGAACTCCTTCGAAGATTCTAAGCTATGGATATAACAATGGAACTTAGATAGAGAAGAGAGATCTAAAGAAACTCTAGAGAGAAGAACTAAAGATTTTCAACTAGGCAAGTTCTTCGCTGGATCTTCTTGAATGCGCTAGGGAGTTTGAATGCTTGAGCGTCTAATCCCTTCGATATCCCATGCGTCGAGCTCAGAAAGGCTTCTCTATTTATAGTCGTGACCCAGGCACTTGTCCAATGGAGAAGACGATGCCACATATCACGTCAAAAGAAAACGACCATAAGTTCGAAATAGTGTCGTAGAGTGTAGTTGATCACTGTGCATGAGAGCAACTTTAGTTGGTCAGAGCAGGTAAGGCTTAGACCGCTTCTCATTGGTCGAGGTTTGTGGTGGGTGAGACTTGTCAGACATCAGTCTTCATCTGAGTTGACTCTCACTCATCCTCGTATGATCTTCTTCTGACTTCGAATGTTATTAAAAGTCGGGTCGTTTCCTATCGGATACAGTAGATCTGATACGATCATACTGTCTTCTTCGTCTGAGTCGGCTGATAACATGTTTTCTACTGAGTGCAGTCAGCTGATGACTTTGAAGGTACTGTGTTGTATACTGTGTTCTTTACCAACAAATACCCCTTACAAGACTTAGACAAAAATAGATAACGAAAATAAGAACATTCTATCCTATTACATCATCTAGTCCGAAAGACAACTGTTGGGTTATGAGTCAGTGGTTGATCTTAATAACCACTTAGAGTGTACTTAGTATCATTTTATCAGTAGTTCTTGTAATAGGACCTATCTATATATCGGTAATGGAGGAAATCATAGTGATTTAATACTATGGAATTGAAGTTCCCAAAACCCGTCTTGTACCCTTAGTATAGTGTTGATAAGACTAGACGATGTAATAGGCTAAACTGATTGTATTTTCTATTATCGTTTTTGTCTAAGTCCTGTAAGGGGTAAGTGTTGGATTGATCTTCAGTAGGAAGTTACTTTCTAGAACCCCATGTCATCATTGTAAGAGCTTGTGTTCACAGGTCATCAGCTGACTCCAATCAGTAGAAGATTTCTCTCCAGCTGACCCACATCAGTAGAAGAACACAGTATCAAAGCTCAGTACCTTCAGAGTCATCAGCTGATTCCACTCAGTAGAAGATCCGTTATCAGCAGACTCAGACGAAGAAGACAGACATCCTATCAGGACCACTCAGTAGAAGATCTGTTATCAGCAGAAGATCATACAAGGATGAGTGAGAGTCAACTCTGATGAAGATCGATGTCTGACAAGTCTCACCTACCACAAACCTCGACCAATGAGAAGCAGTCTAAGCTCTACCTACTCTGACCAACTAAAGCTGCTCTCATGCACAGTGACCCACTACTCTGCGACAACATTTCGAACATATGGTCGTTTTCCTTGGACGTTTGTGGCACGTGGCATCGTCCCCTCCAACGGAAAAATGCCTGGGTCACAACTATAAATAGAGAAGCCTTTCCGAGCTCCACGAACGGGATATCAAAGGGATTACACGTTCAAGATTTTGAAACACTCTAGCGCCTTTCACGAAGATCCAGCGAAGAACTTGCTTCATTAGAATATTTCTAGTTCTTCTCTCTAGAGTTTTCTTCTTTAGATCCCTCTCCTCTATCTGAGCTACATTGTTATATCCATAGCTTAGAACCTTTGAATGAGTTCACATTCCGTGACTGTTCTTATTGTAAGAACTCCTTCATAGTTGGAGAACATCCCCTCCCCTTCAAACTTCGGTTTGATTTATAAAGTCGCTAAGGACTATAACTTAGAAGGGTATGTCCAGTGCACAGATACCTTGCTGCGGCTTGCTCAGATTAATCAACAAGACCTCCTGTTCAGCAGGACCGTGGACGTAGGATCTTGCGTATCCGAACCACGTTAAAAATAGCTTGTGTCATTTACTGGTTTATTTGCACTGCATTCAAATCATCTTACAAACTCATACTTTGCATAAAACGTATTTGAAAGTGCACTAGCCAAAATTATTTGGTTTGCGAAAAACACGTTTTCAAATCGAGACGAAGTCTATCGGGCCCCACGCACTTATCCGCACTAAGTCTCCGATTGAGAATCAAATACTGACAAAAGTCAGTTGGAGAGATTCAGTAGCTGACCCACTCTGACCCGCGATCAGAAGGTTACTATTTGGCACTGTTCATCAGTTGCAATCTACAGCTCAGCTGTCCTTCGCGTTTGAGAAAAAGAACCTGTACTCAGGTATATTCAACCCCCCCCCCTCTACACCTAACACTCGTCTCCGGACCAACAACAACACACTAAGGGTATCAAACATGTTTTGGGATCTTCAATTCCATAGCAATAAAACACCATGATTTCCCCCATTACCGAAATAAGCAAGTCCTAATACAAGAACTATTGAAGATAATATAAATTACCCTCTAAGTGATGATCTAATTGATCATTGAATCATAACTCAACAACATCTATTTCTCATTCTCTCTATTATTCTCTCGTTCTATTTAGTTTATAACACGTTATCAGCACGAGAAAGATCTTCTCCCAAATAAAAAAGAAGATATGCACAGTTGGTTGAAGGTATAATTTTTTTCTTTAGTCAGTACCTTTGATTGATTTTAGATAAAACAAAAGTATTTACTCTATTTTCTTTTAAAGGTCTTACTTACGCATGCGACCTTTTCTTTTAATAAAATAATTGAATGAAGTAATTGATTTGTTGCGGTGAAACGATATAAATTAAAGATTATAGATGTTCAAATATGTTTTATGTTGATTACTCTATTATTATTATAATTGTTGCCCTAGAAGGGACACAATACATGAATATTCCAGAAGAATATCACATGGTCTTGAAGAACATGACTAATGACTTGATTTCTTTTCAAGAAATGATATGAGATCCTGCAGATCCCATAATCTATAAAAGAAAGTATGTTATATTTATATACTACTTTAATTGTTGCTCCCGCAGCAATACAATGATATTCCCGAAAAATATTACATGCTCTTGAAGAGCATTTATTTTACATATGTTTTGATTTATTTATTTATGTTGAATCTAGATTGTTGCTTCTAAAGTAGCAGAATCATATTCTTGAAGAATATCATAAGCTCTTAAAAGGCAATTGAATTTATTTATTGAAATGATTTAAAGTAGCAAAATATACTTATATTATTGAAGAATATTATATGCTCTTGAAGAGCAATTCCAAAACACATTGTATAGAAGCATAAAAAACTGCTTCCAGTATACAAAATCCCAACACCTTTCGTCTGAAGTAGTTTAATGTATACTAAAATTGTTGTTCCTGAAGTAGTACAATTTGTAGTCCTGAAGAATACTACATGTTCTTGAAGAACAATTCAAGCTCTTGATTTTGGCAAATGTTATATGTTCATAATTCTAATTGTTGCTCTTGAAGTAGCACAATTAACTCCTAAGCGGGGGGCATCTCTACCACTCCGAAGCCACGAACATGCTTCTCGTAAGCCAGAATTGGTAAGCTCTTTGTGAATGGATCAGCTAGGTTGTCTTCAGTTCCGATCTTTTCGATGAGTACGTCGCCTCGATTTATGAATTCTCGTATAATGTGGTACTTCCTATCTATGTGTTTAGACGCCTTGTGAGATCTAGGTTCCTTAGAATTTGCCACTGCACCCGCATTATCACAACAAATCGTGATTGCCTTAGGCAAATTCTGAACAATATCAAGATATAGGAGAAAATTCTTGAGCCAAACTGCCTCTTTCGAAGTTTCTGAAGCAGCCACGTACTCTGCTTCCATGGTTGAGTCTGCAATGTATTTCTGCTTTGCACTTTCCCATGAAATGGCTCCACCTCCCAAGGTAAACACATAACCCAAGGACAACTTCTTCTCATCTCTGTCAGCCTGGAAATCTGAGTCCGTATAACCCAAAAGCACTAGACTATTTGACTGGTAAACAATTCTATAATCCCTAGTCCGTTTAAGGTACTTGAGAATATTTTTTACCGCAGTCCAGTGCGCTTGTCCAGGATTAGACTGATATCTTGAGATCATGCCTACAACATATGAGATATCTGGTCTCATACAAAGCATTGCATACATGAGACTACCGACAACAGAAGCATATAGTACTAGCCTCATACTTTCTATCTCTTCAGGCGTTTTAGGGCACTGATTTTTAGATAGAAAAATGCCATGTCTGAAAGGTACTGAACCTCTCTTGGCATTCTGCATGCTGAAACGAGCAATAACAGTACTAATATAGGACGCTTGTGACAAGCTTAACATCCTTTTCTGGCGATCTCGGATAACCTTGCTCCCAAGGATGTAAGCAGCTTCACCTAAGTCCCTCATTTGAAACTGCTCGGATAACCACGTCTTTACATCTGATAACACTTCAACATTGTTGCCAATGAGAAGGATGTCATCTACGTAAAGTACAAGAAACACCATTGATCCGTTAACACAAATACGGTACTTGCACACCTCGTTATGACAGGATAGAAAATCATAGGATTTGACTACCTCATCAAAACGCTGGTGCCATAATCGGGAAGCTTGCCTAAGTCCATAAATAGACTTCTTAAGCTTCCAAACTAGATGATCTTCGCCCTCCTTCACATAACCATCTGGTTGTTTCATATAGATGTCTCTACCTTTTTCAAGGTGACCGTTTTAGGAATGCGGTATTAACATCCATTTGCCAGATCTCTAGGTTCATGTGAGCTGCTATGGCAAGGAGAATCCAAATAGACTTGATCATTGCTACAGGTGAGAAGGTCTCTTCATAATCGATACCTTCTTTCTGGGTAAAATCCTTCGCCACTAGCCTGGCCTTAAATACCATGATCTCTCCATTTGGTCCTCCCTTTCTCTTGTATACCTACTTACTACCAATAGCCTTGCATCCCATAGGTAGTTCAGTGATCTCGTATACATCCATATCAACTATACACTTAAATTCCGAGTCCATGGCGATTCGCCATGAATCTGCATCTACATCTCCCACTACTTCGTTGTAAGTCCAGGGATCCACATTGTCTTGTTCATCTGCCGGGAGATGGTCAAACGTCTCCCTAGTGAATATATATCGATCAGGTGTAAATATCATCCTCCCACTACGTTGAAGAGTGTCAGGAGTTGTGTTAATAGATTGTGCAGTTGCTCGTGGAGCTCTATCTTGCACAATTGGCTCTGTGAGTGGATCTCGATCACCTTGTAATTCCTCAAGGATGATCTTGACTCGAGACTTGTGATTACTAAATTAATCCCTTGCTAAGAAGGAAACATTGGTGCTGACAACGATCTTCCGTTCTTTAGGATCATAAAAATAACCACCCTTCGTTTCCTTTGGATATCCTATAAACAACATAACCTCTGAACGTGGATCCAACTTGTCGGCCTGTTTATGTATTACATAAGCAGGACACCCCCAAATCTTTATGTGATGCATACTGGCTTGTGTCCGCTCCACAATTCGACTAGAGTCGTGTTAACCGACTTGGATGGCACACGGTTTAGCAAGTATGCTGCAGTCTCTAGGGCATATCTCCAAAAGGAAACTAGCAAGGTTGCATAACTCATCATGGACCGAACCATCTCTAAGAGAGTTCGGTTCCTTCTCTCTGACACACCATTCTACTGAGGCGTGCCCGGTGCTATCGGTTGGGATGTAATCCCACATTCTGTCAAGTAGTCCTTGAACTCATTGGATATGTATTCCCCACCACGATCAGATCGCAGTGTTTTGATTTCTTTACCTAACTTCTTCTCCACTTCTGCCTTGAATTCCTTAAAGGTTTCAAAGCAATCCGACTTATGGCGAAGAAGGTAAACATATCCATACCTCGAGTAATCATCAATAAATGTGACGAAGTACTCATACCCTCCACGAGCTTGTGTAGACATAGACCTACACAAGTCAGAATATATCGAACTTAATGCTTCTGTGGCTCTATAACCCTTTGCCTTAAAAGGCCTAGTCACCATCTTACCCTCCAAGCAGGATTCACATGTTGGAAATGGTTCAACTTGGAGAGACTCCAATGATCCATATTTCACCAACCTTTGGATCCTATTTAGATTGATGTGACCTAGTCTTAAGTGCCATAGATAAGTTTGGTTTACCTTAGAAGATTCTTTCCTCTTCTTAGGATTTGATGATGAGGAAACAACATTAACAGATGTATATGGATTCGATGTAATAGTATATAGAGATCCATTTAAAAGCCCATTGCAGATAAGATCTTTCCCTTTCGAAATTGAAATTTGATCATAAAAAACAGATCGATAACCATCCACAATAAAAAGTTTTGAAACGGAAATAATGTTTCGCCTAAACTCAGGCACCAATAAAACATCTCTCAATACTAAACTAGAGTCTAAAAATGATAAATGTAAATCTCCTATGGCAACAGTTGGAACTCGCGATCCATTGCCCATGGAAACCACCACCTCGCCATTAGCCAGAACCCTTTTTCTGCAGAAACCCCTGCAAGGTGTAACAAACATGGTCAGTTGCTCCGGAATCTACTACCCATTCATGGGTAGATGCGGAAACAAGAACTGTTTCAGTTACTAAGGCGATGCGTGTACCTTTCTGTTTTGCCTTGAAGTTGGGACATTCAGTCTTCCAATGTCTAACCTTACCACACTTGAAACACTTCCCCTTAGGTTTTTGAACCCCTCCCGTAGTTGCTAACTTCGTGCTCCCACTATTCTTCTTGACGTTCGTAGCCTTCTTGCCCTTTTTCTGGAATCCACCTTTCGGAGGGTTCCTTGAGCTACTAGTAGTGTTCAAGATTTGGGTTCCCTTACCTTTAGTTTGACTCATGATTCCTTCTGCATTAATCAACTCACTCGAAAGTTCATTCAGAGTGTAGTTCTTCTTTAACATCACCACATTTAGGCGGAAATTCTCATATGACTTAGGTAGTGAATGCAGAATGATTTCTATCTTGATGCCAAGATCCAAGACACCACCAACATTTGCAAGCCGATATAGCAGCTCGATCATATATAATACATGATCCTGCACGGATGCACCTTCAGCCATTTTGCAAGTAGTAACCTACTTTAAGAGATCAAATCTCTGAGATCTATCGGTCTCACCGAACTTTTCAGCCATGGAATCCCAAATCACTCCCGCATGGGACGTGTTTTCATACTGTGAAGCAAAAGAATCAACCATAGTGGATAGAATGAAAAAACGAGTCTTGTCATTATCCTCTACCCACTTTTCAGATTCCCTTATATGCTCCTCTGTCGCCCCTTCTTCAGGGAGTTCAGGCTCAGGGGTACTGAAAACATACAAGATTTTCTCATTTTGGAACATTAGTGTAAGGTTTCTCCTCCACTCTTTATAGTTGTTAAGACCCTTTAAGGGTCGGCTCATAAGACCGTTAACGACATCTTGAACAGACATATCTGAAAAATATTTAAAATAAAGCATGTAAGAAAATTTAAATTTGAACATAATTCGTAATTAACGATCATTGTAACCTTTTGAAAAAACACTGATGTTAAAAACCTCGAACAGCTATAGGAATTCCACTCGTAAGCCATGCAGGTGGATGTTTATTAGAGTAACCCTAAACCAAGCTATTTACCTAGCTCTTTAATTCCAATCCACGTCTATGTTCTTAAGAAAAAAGGAATTAATAGTTCGAAATTGACAAAAATAGAATCAAATTCTCGAAATAGAATCAAATTCTCGAAATTGACATACTTACTCGAACCATGCCGCATTCAATTTGATCTAATTAGCCATCCTATTTAACTATTATCTTCTAGAGTACTCGTGTTTACTAGGCACGCAAGCCACGCAGGTGGACGTTTACGGCTTCACTCCCCCTACTCAATAATAATTAAATATTGTCTTGGAAAAATCATCTCACAAAACATGTAGCTTCAAGATGCAAGTAAGCCACGCAGGTGGACGTTTACTCTTATAATTTTACTACTTTTGTGTTGAGTCCAATTAATGGAGATCCGATTAAGTGTTTAATATCCAAATTAATGGAGTCTAATTAAACATTTAATTTAAAGTTGCTTAGTTTTTTTATTCAAAAGGTTTGTTACAAATCATGCATCATCACATAATTCCTATAGCACGCAATTTTTAAACGCACATAATAAAACGTGCTCGCGAAAATTAAAACAAGCTTAATAACGACATAAATCCTATTTACATGTTTTTCTAAGCGTAATTACTCACATAATCGAATGCTAAAGCATAAAAATAAATAAATACACAAATAGAAAACTTAAAACTTCGTTATCGGGCTTTAAAATACGTAATTCCTAACTATTACATAACCCGATTAAAATACAGCTCTTCGATCTTCAAAATCTTCAATTCTAAAAACTGCATCGAAAACTGCATCATCGCCACATCAACACTGCCACGTGTCGGAAATGTGGCAGACACGTCAGAGCCACGTCAGCTACGGCTGACGTCAGCTGCAACGTCACCATCTTCAACCTCCAACAGACCGCTGCCACCGCCGCCGTTCCAGGCTGGTTCTCTACCGGCCGCCAGCACCTAGGGATGCGTCGTACGATGGCGAACCAGTAACCGTTGTCCACGCTGCGCGCCGCCACCTGGAGACGCAACGCAGCGGCGCTGAACTGCGCGGCAGTGCGCTGTCTGCGTGTCGTGCCAGCGCGCGCTGCCGACGCCTTCCACCGCCGCATCCGTCCTCTTTTGGCCTTCCTCTCATCATCTATACCTCTGGGCTGCATTGATCTGCCCAGATCTATTGCCGCTGCGACGGGAATCGAGCGAATTTCGCATTCCATCGCCGGTAAGTTTTGCCGCTCGAAATTCGTCCTCACCGAACCGCGATTCGATCAATTGAAAGAGGGAAAATGTAATTGGAACACTCACGACCACCGTGTATCGGATTCTGGCCGAGATTAGTTCCTCAATTTCTCAAATTTCAAATGATTCGCCGGAAAGAATTCATGACAAGCAGCAAAGTTCAGACATCAATTCCGATCGCATCCGGGATCGGATGACTCCTTACGAATTATTGACGCGAATCTCGAATGACGAGGAATCCAGAGGTTCAAGCCGATCGTCGATCGGACACTAGACGCGCCGGGAATTGCCGCCGCAAGGTGCGGCTGAACCTTAGAAAACTAGGGTTTTTGGCAAAAAATAGGGTTTCATCTTCATCTCATTTTTCATGCCTCCCGAACCAGAATACAGTACAAAAACAGTACAATCACATAACAAATAGGTCCTATCAACTACTTGTGGATTTTCTCATGAGAAAAACTTTACAAATGGGTCAAAACAGTGGCTCGCAGGCTGCCCTAAATACGAAATTAGCCCGATAACGACGGAAATAAACCCTAATATTCATGCTAACATCAACAATCAGAGCCTAAACCAGGCTCTCATACCAATCAAACCAGGCTCTCCTACGTATGTTGTTGCAACTTTGATTGTTGCTCGTTTGTCATATCTTCAGATCTGTGTCCCGGCCTTTTTCTTCCTCTGGGTGATCAGAGAACTGGAGAGAATAAGATTATCGTCTCTCTCTCAGAAACGGCGTGCGTGACTGTCAGAATATGTGTATCTGTTTATGAACAGAATACTAATATATATAGGTTACTACATAATTAGCCCATAATACAATTAAATAATCTATTGTGCTACTAATATTTATCAACTAATTGGCCCGGTCAATTAATTCCAGATAAATAACAATATTAAATAATGTAAAAATACATTAATCTATTAATAATAATTTTTGAGAGATAATAAATAACTAGGCTACTAATTGGGCCAGATCAGGGATCTAATACAAGAAATAAAGCAGGGCCTCAAATTAATTAATTATCTATGCTCAGCCCAGAGCAAAATTAATTAATAAACACAGATTCATTCCACTAGAGAATCCGTGCTGACTTACCCCTTTATCCCAAATTGAGCAAGGGCTTGTATTTTAGACTTAATCGATCTCTGTATTTAATCTAGAAATATTCGTTGATTAATTAAGCTCACTGACAGCTTAAATTAACTAAAATCTTATTCTATTCCTGAGTAGTACCACTCGACCTTATTAACACACCTGAACTTAATCAACCGGTCGGATTTAGTGTGCTAATCTTTACGAGTTCCTCAGGGGATATTATCAACACATTTTACTAGGATATGGTTGCAAGATACAGACAACCAGCATGAGCCACAAATAACTA
Source organism: Lavandula angustifolia (assembly GCA_028984105.1). Lineage (NCBI taxonomy): Eukaryota > Viridiplantae > Streptophyta > Magnoliopsida > Lamiales > Lamiaceae > Lavandula > Lavandula angustifolia. The sequence goes on along the minus strand of CM054806.1, from coordinate 9,677,369 downwards.
CTAACACCCAAGATACGTAGATCCGGTCGCGATGACGTTCACCAGAGTAGGTCAAAGTGACAGATAGCGAAATGCGCTCTGCTGATGTCTTACCAAGCTTAAGACCAGCTAAGTCACCGAGATCTTGGTTCTCCATTAAGGTCAGTTAGGAGAACACATCTCACTGTGATCCTAAAGGAAATATAAGTTTAGGAATCGATACCTTCCTCCTTCATATGTTGTCGCGGCTCTGATCGTTGCTCGTGTGTCAGATCTTCTGATCTGTGTCCCGACCTTTTTCTCCCTCTGGGTGGTCAGAGAACTGGAGAAAATAAGATTTATGTCTCTCCCACAACATCAACGCCATGCGTCTGTTATGTGTGTGTATGTGTGTAATCTGTTTCTGAACAAAATACTAATATATATAGGTTTCAAAAGCTAATAAAATATTAATATATTTGTAGCCCATTAATTTAATTATATTCCTAATGGACTTCCACATAATTAGCCCATAATACAATTAATTAATCCACTGGGTTACTAATATTTATCAATTAATTGGTCTAGCCAATTAATTCCAAATAAATAACATTATTAAATAATGTAAAAATACATTAATCTATTAATAATAATTTCTGAGAGACAATAAATAACTAGGCAACTAATTGGGCCATATCAGGGATCTAATACAAGAAATAAAGTCGGACCTCAAATTAATTAATTATCTATGCTCAGCCCAGAGCAAAATTAATTAATAAACACAGATTCATTCCACTAGAGAATCTGTGCTGACTTACCCCTTTATCCCAACTTGAGTATGGGCTTGTATTTTAGACTTAATCGATCTTCGTATTTAAGATAGAAATATCCGTTAATTAATTAAGCTCACTGACAGCTTAAATTAATTAACATCTTATATATTCCTGAGTAGTACCACTCGACCTTATTAACACACCTAAACTTAATCAACTGGCCGGGTTTAGTGTGTTAATCCTTTCGAGTTCCTCAGGGGATATTATCAACCCATTTTACTAGGATACGGCTGCAAGATACACACAACCAGCCTGAGCCACAAATAACTACTAACACCCAAGATACGTAGATCCGGTCGCAATGACGTTCACCATAGTAGGTCAAAGTGATAGATAGCCAAATGCACTCACCTGAAGTCCTACCAAGCTTTAGACCAGCTAAGTCACCGAGATCTTGGTTCTCCACTTAGGTCAGTCAGGAGAACACATCTCACTGTGATCCATCAATACACCACCTTAAGTGTACCAGTAAAGACAAGCAGCTAAGACAAGCCACTTCTTATCTAAACTGCAGCTTAAACCGACAACTTATCCTGAAGTTGTCTCGGTACGTGATCACTTGTTTATATCTTGTCAGTTCAACCAATTTGTGTGGTCTTCTGTGATACCCGACACACCACACAAATCTAACTTTTATACAAGATAAAGGATAACATGTGCAAATATATATATTTATCAGATAGGAGAATAAACTAGTGGTAGGGACAAAACACATTGTCTACAAGCATAAAATTTGCTTCCAGTATACAAAATCCCAACAAATCCATCAATACACCAGCTTAAGTGTATCAGTAAAGACAAGCAGCCAAGACAAGCCACTTCTTATCTAAACTGCAGCTTAAAGTGACAACTTATCCTGAAGTTGTCTCAGCTGTGATAACTGTTTATATCTTGTCAGTTCAACCAATTTGTGTAGTCTTCTGTGATACCCGACACACTACAAGAATCTAACTTTATACAAGATAAATGATAACATGTGCAAATATATATATTTATCAGATAGGAGAATAAAATGGTGGGAAGGACAAAAACACATTGTATACAAGCATAAAAAGCTGCTTCCAGTATACAAAATTCCAACACCTTTCGCCTGAAGTAGTTTAATATATACTAAAATTGTTGCTCCTGAAGTAGTACAATTTGTAGTCCTGAAGAATACTACATGTTCTTGAAGAACAATTCAAGCTCTTGATTTTGGCAAATGCTATATGTTCATAATTTAAATTGTTGCTCTTGAAGTAGCACAATTAACTCTACATGTTCTTGAAGAACAATTCAATTTATCATTTTGGAATCATGTAACACAAGATTGTACTCAAATTTGTTGCTCCTAAAGTAGCATAATTAATTGAAGAATATTACATGTTCCTAAAGAACAATCATACTTTATGGGGTATTCTAATTTAATTGATGCCCTAATTATATAATTGGTAGCAGAGTTCCTATATGGTTGATAAATAGATTCATAATATTCCATTATGGTTTAATATATTTTCAAGTAATTATGTGCCAACTAGAAGATCTCACAATTCGCATTTTACAGATTTTATTTCTCTTGAACAACATTAAATCGTTGCTCTGGAAGTAGCACAATTATACTCCTGAAGAATGATTATATTGTGATAGTAACATTACTAATACATGTTTGTGGAAAATGGTTGCAATATAATACATTTATATACTATTAATTTTTTGCTCCTAAAGTAGCATCATTTATATTCTAGAAGAATATTAAATGTTCTTATAGAGCAACTCGTATTTTGTGTGATATATGTTATTCCCGAATGAAAACCATTATTAATCTATATCTTGTTGACATTGATGCACTCCTGATATCGATGTTCATCTATCAATAAGGGGGCAAGAGGGAGGCAATAATAGAATGAAACGAAGCATCCCAGCAGGATTGCATAAATAAATAATTGTTTGTTTTCTCTAAAGCTCGATACGAGTAGTTGCTTCTTCACTACAAGATTTTAAAATCTAGTGGATCGAAATTATTGAAATCTCCAGAAGAGCATGCACCGTTTTATCAAATGAACGAATTCAGCTATTGAGTTTGCCCTTACTTTAGTAAGTCTAGAAGATACTTACTAAGTTTTATGGATATCCGCTGCAGTGGATACCATATTGAAATAATATAAGAAGGTAGTGATACATATTCTTGTATAAATTATTTTGTATTTAGCCAGAAGCTAACAAAAGAAAAGTTATCACACTACCATTTTAAATGTATTATACATTTATGAAAACAAGTGAGACAAACCATGTGATGAACCGGAAAAGCACTTTATGCTTTGACATGAGAGGTTTGGACATTTACGAGCAACTATCATACGCAACATAATTGAAAATTTATCTGAGTGCAAATAGAGATCCTGAAGAATCTTTACATTGATTTTTCATGAATGCTTGATTTCTTAAAGAAACGAAGCAATTGCTAGAACTAATAGTTCAAATAATAAAGAACTCAATTCCCTCAAGAAGAAAGCTAGCCAGTTTATTAAACTCTAAGTTCCTCCTGAAGGGGATTTATATTATATGTATTTGGAATTGAGAATAAATAATTAGTTGTTTATATCCATACTCAAAATGCTATTTGTCCGCATAAAACCGATCTCACATTAAGATTGTTATTATGATGAAATAACATTTCCAACATTAGTTGGAACATATGTCACATTTGGATTCCGTAAGTAATCAATGTGAAATCTACATCCAACAAAAATCACAAGAAAAAACTAGTCACATTTGGATTCCCGAAGTAATCAATGTGAACAAGAAGTCGGAAAACTCACTTGCAAAATATTGCAAACCAACTTCTTGATGCTTTTAATTTTTGTATAAAAAAAGAAGTGACAATGTTATACATTTGTGTAAATACCCCCGCAAGAATTAATGTCCCCGAAGGACAAGTACAAATGGTAGCAAATGAATATAAAATTCGTTAAAAATATGGTCGATCAATTGGTTTTAATAGAAATTTTATATCTAAGAAAAGGGGCACAACATATGAACCAAACAATGACGATATTGATTAATCAATCAAATGAAGTTCCTGAAGAACTACAAGCGTATGAAAATACTGAGATCTCAAAATATTTGAGAGATCAAATATCATCGTGGATGCACAACAGTATTTTCGCCTTTTAATATGACTCTTGAAATGATAAAAGAGGATCCTCTACGACGATCTATAAGAGATTGTCAAGATAGAAATAATTCGTTGTGAAGGGCTACTGTCAAGCCGAAGGGATAGATTTCAACGAAACATTCCCTCCAGTTGCAAGACTGAAGGCCATCAGATTATTCCTTGCTTACGCAACACATCAATGATTCAGAGTTTATCAAATGGATGTAAAGTCAGCATTCCTGAACGGCGTTCTGAAGGAAGAAGTCTATGTGGAAAAACCGTCTTGCTTTCAGTAGTGACATCAGATGTATAAAGTCATAAAAGCTCTGTACGGGTTAAACAAGCACTACGATACCCTGCCTGAGTTTCTTCTTCAGAAAGGTTTTTAGAAGGGCACCGTGGATCCTACTATGTTCATCATTCGTCTAGGCGATGACATTCTACTTGTGCAGATCTACGTAGATGACATAATTTTCGGTTCAAAGAATGTCATCATGTGTCAGCAGTTTGAGAAAATGATCATGGACAAATTCGAAATGTCAATGATGGGAGAGATGAACTACTTCCTTGGATTCCAAGTCAAACAATCAGAAAAAGGAACGTTCATCAATCAAGACAAATACACTCGAGACCTCATCAAAAAGTTCGGTTATGGATCCAGCAAACTAGTCAAGATCCCGATGAACACGAATATGAAGATAGATCTTGACAAAGAGGGAGTATCAGTAGACCATACTGAATTTCGTGGTATTATTGGTTCATTATTATATCTTACTGCTAGTAGACCTGACATAACTTATGTTATAGGTGTCTGCACTCGATTTCATGCGAATCCTAAGCAGAGCCACATGGACTCAGCAAAGAAGATTCTCCGCTATATCAGAGGAACACCTGACATGGGGTTATGGTATCCAGCAGATGATAATATTGAACTAACTGGTTACTCTTATGCTGACTACGCAGGTTGCAGGATCAACTTCAGGAACTTGTCAGTTCCTCGACAGTAGGCTCATTTCATGGTTCTCCAAAAAACAACATTCAGTAGCAGCGTCAACTACTGAAACTGAATACATGGTTGCCGGAAGTTGTTGCGCCCAAATCCTTTGGCTCAGACAGTAGCTACGAGACTATGACGTCGTTCAGAATGAAGTGTTGTCTACTACGACAGTACCAGTGCCATTGCAATTACTCAGAACCCTGTTCTACACACAAGATGCAAGCATGTGGACATCAGACACCACTTCCTTCGCGACCATGTCGAAAAGAAGGATATCAGAATGGATAAAATCCATGCTGGTCGTCAAAGGGCTGACATACTGACCAACCCTCTAGCTGAAACCAGATTCAAAGAACTTTCAGTAGAGCTAGGTCTACTGGACCATACTGACTCAAGTCAGTAAGCGGCTTCAGAAGTAGTGATCACTCAGTAGAGTCGATCACAGTAGAGTAAGAACATTCAGTAAGGGGAAATGTCTACTCTCAGTACTGAAGAAGTTCAGTACACAGAGATTCAGCAACCAATTACACGAGGTATCAGTTGACTACAATGATCAGCTGACAGGTTTGCATCTCTCTCTCAATAGTCAACTCGGCATCATAGGTTTTTATGATATTTAGGCTTTTATGATATTTGTTCAACATCGTCTTTAATGCCTCATCGAATGTTATTTATTAAAATCGTTTTCATTAAATACACAACATTCCATGTAACCTTGCTAAATCAACTTCGCATTAAATGTATGTCATATCACCTTACTTCTAATGGGTATATACAACTGGTTTTGACTTTTGACGACACAGTAATCATTATTTTTTTTTATTTTAAATCGTGACCGTACACTGAAAAAGCGAGAATTCACCCTAACTGTCGATTAAGATAAAATGTTTCGTCTTCATAACCTATATATATCGATGTTATCTTCTTCAATCCGTATTTTTCGCCATTCTGTTTCTGTAAATCCCTTAAGAGTTCTCTGCAATCATTCAGCATCTCTACTTGCTTTCACACAATTCAGAGTTCATCTTACGGTAACACTTATTCTCTAAAGCACTTACTGACTACCTCTAGTTTCAAGTGTTAATCATCTTTTTTTGCAGATAGTCATGTCGGATCTTGAAGTTATTTCTCAGGCTGATATTGTCGAGATCCTAGAGAAGGATAGGGTTTGGTTTGAGCCCGTTATGGAGTTTGACTCTAGTGGCTTAGACTTTCTGGAGGAGATATATGATGCCCTGCAAGCATCTGGCCTAGAGTTGTTTCTGTCGAAGAAACCCTCTTTCTTTCTGCCTCATCAGATTGTCGAGTTATATCTCAACTTGAAGGAGGAAGATGGGGATGTGGTTGGAACATTCAGAGTTCATAACATTCAGAATCCAACCAAGGCCGTTCCTTTTCTAAAGAAGATCTCTCTGAAGCAATCTCTTATCAGCAGCTTCAGACTTCCTTCAGACTGCATCAGTCCTGCCGGTTACAAGGATGATATCCTAGACGAGTACCTGACGGTGTTCTGTGGGAAGCCTACCACATTCAGAGCTGCATTTCCCAAAAGCAGCATGGTTCCACAGTACAGAGCCTTGGCGTATATTATAACGCAGATTCTGACTAGCCAGGTCGGCTCATTCGATCATGTTTCTCGGCCTAAAGTTTAGTTGATGATGGCAATATACGATAGAGCACAAATCAACTGGCCGATGTGTTCATCAAGAAGTTTCAGGTGCAGGCTGCGAAGTTCGATAGGTCAGCTCGCCGACTGAGTGCCAAAGGAAAATTATTATATAGCATGAAGCTATCCATAATGATCGAAGACTTTTGTGGATCTGATCCTATCACTTATGCTGACAAGGAGTATTTCAACACCAAGAAGATCAGATTCCACAACCGCGACAGTGCTCTTCAGCAGATTGGAATCGGTGCAGGAGAGCGTAAGGGCAAGAGGAAAGCCCAAACCCCTGTAAAGAAGGGTACTACTCCTCAGAAGAAGAAAAAGAAGGCTTCTAAGGCAACATTAGTAGCACCCAGCGATTTCAGACTCAGAGATGAGGAGACTGAGTCAGCAGAGAAAGCACATTCTGCTACGAAGCATGATTCAGACAAGGCAGCCCCCTCAGCCGACAGAGCAGACTCAGTGGAACAGGGAACTGCGCCTGAGCATATCTTTACTCCTACACCCCTCTCTCCACTCGACGTCGCTCCACTCAGCATCCATCCATCGGCTGAGAAACATTAGTCTCCAATAAATATAGAGGAGATGGAGATTGATACTGAAACCGAGGATCTTAGGTTTGATTTCCATTCCTAGAGATCTCAAAAGCAACTCCTGAAATCTCCAGTCACTCAAACTTGGTAGATATAGCCAACATGGCTCGGCTTCAGATGTTGTACAGATTCCAGGACTGGATCACTCTAGAGCGTCTTATCCGTTTCCAGTCCTCAGAACTTCTGAATTCCGATGAGCTACAGCTTCATAGCAAATGGGCTTCTAAGAGCCTGCTGACATTAGCTTAGTCGATGACCTTAGGGCGGCTATGCTAGCCTTGCTTGAAGACAGATATCCTTCAGCAGCCGTCCCTATTGCAGGGTCCTCAGGTCCCTCGAGCCCTGATGACCAGGACCCACCCAGTGATGCAGGACCTGAAAATCCTGCTGAGGGTTCTCAACAGGAGAAGAAGGGAGCTCAACTGTTAGATGAGCAACATATCAGCTCCCCTCCTCTTCCTGGTTCGACCACCACGGGCACCTCTGAGCCTGCTGACCCGGAACAGCTGCTGCTGGGGTCATCTTATGAGGTCAGCTCCGTTGGCAAGCGTCAAAAGTCGAGGACAGTGGCCAAAGCACTTTTGAAGTGAAGGACTCAGAATCGTCTCCTTACAAGAAATGTGCATGTTGGGTGATGATTCTATCCTCAGCACTGTTTCACTCAGTGGGAAATGATTCTATCTTCTATACTGAACCAAGCTCAGTAGCCTATGTACTCTGAACTGTTGAGAAGATTTGAAGATCCCAAAACCCTATCTGATTGGTGAACCATTCCGTTGTATATGTTGTTTGTCTCTGAGGTTTCAGACTCAGTAGACACTCTGCTCTGGTTAAGGCGCTCGGAGCTTATGCCGCCTCGAGCACCGGTGTAGAAGACTCGGTGATCTTGGACTCGGCGGGAGCAAGATATCGAGAGAGTCGATCGAACCGAACTCAGCGGGAGTAGTTCATTGGACTCGTAGCTGATCTTCGATAGACTTATCTCACTGTCTCATCTACTGAATACAAGGTCAGACTCAGCATCGACAGATAGTCTTCAGGACTGTCAGAATCTTTTGAAAGACAATCAGCATTGTCATATACGAGGATGAGAGAAGTCAGCTTCAGCTTGTCTCGAAGTCTGTGCTGTCTCAACCGCTCTATCCGCCTCGACAAATGACAAACATACACGTGTCATCCTACCTACTAAAGCTACAAGTCAACACTTTCCAAAAAAAGAGGAAAATGCAATGTTACCTACGCCAAAAGAGCCATTTGCTACCAAAAAGAGAGAGAGAGAGGAAGATCGTCTCCAACGGATCTTTCTCAATCTCTTCTCTATAAATAGAGGGATCATTCAAGATTTGAAAGAGAGAAGAGTTCACGAGCTAACGAAGAAACGAACACACACACGAACTTTCAAACGAGCGAATTCCAAAAGCCTAAGTCTTCCGCAAGAATCGAAAGAGTTATCTCTGGTGAAAGACTACCTCTAAGCTCATAAGGGAACCAAGCTGAACCGACAATAAAGCATCTAGTATCCAAGCGACGTGACACGAACTTATAGCTAAACCTCAGCTGTTTGTCGCTCTAGAAGCTACATTCTTGTTCCCATCCCTCTAACCCTAAGCTCAACCGAGATATCCATAGCTTAGACGAAGGAGTTCACTTTTGAACCCAATCCTTATTGTATAAGGACTCCTTCACTGTTGGAGAAGTTTGTCAAACACTTTAAGTTTGATAGAAGTGTAAACTGGGACTTGCTCAGTATAATCCCCAAGCCACGGCTTTGTCCTGTGCACAAGCTGACTGAGACTAACTCAGTATAATAAATAGCCTCCTGATCTATCGGGACAGTGGACGTAGGATTGTTGATATCCGAACCACTTTAAAAATCTCTGTGTCGTTCTTTTACTATTACATTGATTTTACTGTGCATACTGAACATCTTATTTAAAATCAATTAACTGTCTCAGTATACTGAACTTCTTATCTACTGAACTGAGACTTAAAACGTTTTCTCATAAAAATTGATTTGGGCCTACACTATTCCGCGCACTGAACTCTTGCTGATCGATACTGAATTCTGACCTAGTCAGTTAGCAGATCTCAGCCGAGTCAGACTTTTAGCCTTTAACACGATTCAGAACAGTTGTGCAGTCGGCTTGAATCATTTCGATGCGGCATCTTCCCCGAATAGGACTGTTCGTGTTCGAAGTTGAGAAATTTGGATTCAGGTGTATTCACCCCCCCCCCTCTACACCTGAACTCACTCTCAGGACCAACAGTGCACAAGATTTGGAGCAAGGCCACTGAAGCTCAGTGCGAGGAACTCAGGGGACTGAAAACTGTAGTTCAGAATATCTCTTCACCTCCCGTCCCTGACTTCGCATCAATTCTAAAAAATGCTCTATCCACACAGAAAGCTGACTTCGACGCTTAGCAAGCATCAGTTCAGGAACTACTAAAGACTATCCACTCATTTCTTCTTGATTCTTTAAAGGCACCTCAGTCAGAACATCAGAACCAGATCTCCACCCTTACTTAAGCTCGTGAAAAAAGATTCTCAAGCTTTCAGAAGGAATGTGAGCTGAAGATCGATGCAAAGCTGAAGAACATAGAAGACCATGTAGATTCCTTTGACCGAAAGTATGGTGATGATCTCATTACTGAGAGAAACAATCTACACCTCAAGTTTGATGGTCTTTAGAAGACCTTAGAGGAACTTAGAAATTATTTCCATTCGCGCAACTCCAAGGTAGTTCCTCTTCCCACCACGAGCATATTGAATGTTGCCAAAAAGGGGGAAATGACTGAGAGAGAAATCGCTCTGGTACAACAAAATGAGAGTGATAAGCCTAAGCGGGAAGATCAACGAACAAGGGTTATAACCCAGGGTGTCTCAGTAGGAGATGAAGGAGCTGAGACAAGCCCAAGTAGCTCAAAACCCAGAACAGTAGAAAGTGGCATGTCTGAACCCTCTCAAAAGATCATAGAGGATGTGACCAAGTTTCTGGAGGAGTCTGATGATGAAGACACTCCTCCTCTGCCTCCGCCAGTATCTGGGAAAGGGAAGAAAGTTCTTAAGGCTCTAACTCCTTAACCCAAATCCCTTAAAAGATACATCAGCCCACCAGAGCAGGCACAGATAGAAGCTGATGAAAAGTTTGACCGAGAGTTTGCTGAAGCTGAGACAGCCAACAAACCCAAGAAGGCTCCTACAAAGGCAAGAACTAAGGTTCTTGCAAGGAAGCCAATTCAGAGGCCGGTTGTCAGAAAGCTTACCCTCCATGATGATGCTAATAAAGAACAAGAGAAGGAGAGGGAAGCTGAACAGAAGAAGGCTGAAGAATCCCAGCAAACGAAGAAGAAGCCAGTTGAACCTACTATCGAAGAAATCATCAATTTTCGCATTATTGCTCTTGACAAAAGAGCTTAATGGCAACATCTCGACGAATTCAGAAGAAGGGAAGCAGAAGCCAAGAGGAGAGCGGCTGAAGAGGTACTTGCAGCAGATTCAAGCCTAAGCCACTACCTCCTAAGGACAGGGACATCCCCACTACTTCTAAGTTCTATAGATGAGGCAAGAAGCCAAATGAGCTACAAAACTCATAGATGGCCTCATATAGACAAGTGGATGCCCTGGGAGAAAAATTAGAGATGGGAAGAGATCAAAGCTGAATTCGTAAAGCGCTTCTATGCCTGGAAGTTTTGGCCTGCCTCAGACAAGGCAAATGCCTTTGCTAAATGGATATACAGATGTGATCCTGAGGTCTATGAAATAGTTCAGAAAGCTTTTGATGAAGGTGCAAAGGTTACTACTCCGACTTTCAGAACTCTACCCCCTCCGATTAAAATAGACGGTTCAGTATTCACTGCTGAAATCGAAGCTGATGTAAGGGCGGCAACATTAATAAAACTTCTTAACCGAAAGGACGCAAACGATCTTCCTGAGATTCTCCAGTTGAGGAAGGACACTTTCAAGCTCTACGGACTCCCCCTCCAGAGGACAAATCGAAAGAATTTAAGGCAAGGATCCAGCGGTTCAGAACGAAGAAGCAGTAGTTTAGCTTGATAGGTCTAGCAGCTTCCTAGTGTAGCAAGTAATGTATCTGTAATCATTTCCTATCACTTATATACATCATTGTTACTTGGCCCGACAATTAATCACTTTCCATATGGCCTGCTGCTAAAAGGCGAATGTATATTGAATCCTTCTTCCTCACTGTTTTTTCATATTGAATTTGAGTTATTCTTTCATATCGAATTTGAGTTATTGTATGTTTGTTGGGTAGAATGTTGTGAATATTTTAATGATGTTTATTCCTTATTAGTGTATTCATGCTATTTTGGATGTTTTGAACTCAGAATAGCTCTATATTGCTTAAAGTACATGCTTTCACTCGATTATGGTAGTGTTAGGATAGTCTCGTTCTTTCCTGGTTTTAAGGTTCTATCGCGAATTCACTTTCTTGCAAAATTAAATGCACGTTTTCTTTATATTGACTGCACTTTACATCAATTTCTTTTTCTACGTAGGTGAGAGCGATCATATAGACATCTTCGAGAAAATTGTTCTCAATTATCCCATTGAACACAAATCTTTCGTTGGGATGAAATTTATGACGTTCCACGAAGGAATACAATATTATCGTTATGGTCGTTTATGTGGATTTGACGTTCGACTTGCTACTAATCGTAAGCATAGTCATGGAACCGTGTTGCTTAAGTACGTTTTGCGCAATCATGAGGGGCAGAACACATGTTGGTCCCGAGAGTAACGTTCAGGTGTAGAGGGGGGGTGAATACACCTGAAAACCGATTTCTCAACTTAAAACGCGAACAGTCCTTTTCAGGAGAGTACCGTACTGAATGAGTTCAGCAGACCAGATAAGCTGTTCTGAATCGCGTGGCAGAGTGACTGACTTTATTGAGGCATGCTAGCTGACTAGAGTCAGAATTCAGTACCGTTCAAATAGAGTTCAGTAGTGCGAAAATGTGTAGGCCCAAATTCAGTTGAGTTAGGAAAACGTTTTTATCAAAACAGTTTCAGAATATTAGTGCAGTCGATTAAGCTTGTTGAAACTCAGTTGAATGATTTTACAGATATTTTTCAGTATGCACAGTAAATCAATGCAACAGTAAATAATGAACACATAACACATGCGATTTTTAAAGTGGTTCGGATCCAACAATCCTACGTCCACTGTCTTGAAAGATCAGGAAACTATGTATTATACTGAGATAGTCTCAGTCGGTTTGTACACTGGATAAACACTGGTCTTGAGATTTATACTGAGCAAGTCTCAGTTTACAGGGTATCAAACTAAGTGTTTGAAAAACTCTCCAACTGTGAAGGAGTCTTTTACAATAAGGATCAGTTCGACTATGAACTCCTTCGTCTAAGCTGTAGATATGAACAGTTGAGCTTAGGTTAGGGGGATAGGGAACGAGAAAGTGGTTTCTAGAGCGACGAACGGCTAAGTATAAACTTTGGGATCGTGTTCAGTCGCTTGGATACTAGAGGCTGTATAATTCTGATTTAGCTTGGTTCCCTATGAGCAGATATGTAGTCTTTCGCCGGAGATTATATCTTCTAACTTCTTGCAGAAGACTTAAGGCGTTTATGAGTTGCTCTTTGAATGCTCTGAGTTCGTTTGTGTGTTCGTTGGTTCACTCATTTTCTCATGTACGAAGTGAGCTTGAATTTGATTTTATCCCTCTATTTATAGAGCAAAGATGAGGATAGATCCGTTGGAGACGACGATCCTTTGTCTCTCTGTTTTGGGTAGCTAACGGCTCTTTCAAAGTATGGTTGCAGTGTCCTTTCCCTCCATTTCTGGAAAGTTGTTGACTTGCAGCTTTAACAGATATAGGACAGGTGGCTGCTTGTCATTGGTCGAGGTTCAGGAAAGTAGGTGAGATAGAACAGGCTTCAAGAAGATCTGAAGCTGACTTCTCTCTTCCTCGTATTGACTCTGCTGATTTGACTTTAAGAGAATCTGACAGTCAGAAGACTGTCCAGCCGTTGCTGAGTCTGATCTTTATTCAGTAGCATGCTCCTGCTGAGTCGGCTCTACTGAAGATCAGCTCTGAGTTCAGTGACCTACTCCTGCTGAGTTCAGTTCCACTGACTCCTTTCACTATACTTTGCTCTCGCCGAGTCCAAGATCACCGAGTCTTCTACTTACATGCGAGGCAGGTAATCTACTGAGCGCCTGAACCAGATCCAGAGTGTCTACTGAGTCTGAAACCTCAGAGACAGACCAAAATAGGTTACAACTGAATGGTTCATCAACCGAGATAGGGTTTTGGGATCTTTAAATCTTCAGTAAGTATTCAGAGCACATGGTTACTGAGTTGTGTCTTAACTGATTGTGAGAGGACTGAATCATCTCCCAACATTTTCCCCCTATTTGATGATGCCAAAACCTAACACTATAACTTATCAGAAACAGAACTCCTTACAAATATTACAAGTAGAATCAGTGGAGTTGTTCTTCAAGTTCTAGACTACTGAGGGAATCAGGGCAGAAATATAAGAACCTATACAGAAACTAGCAATTTCCCCCTGTCTAACAACATCTTCCCCCAACTATGCAATCTATTAGAATCTAGCTAAGCAAAAACTGACAAAATATATAAGAACAGTGAGTGTATGAGTCAATAATCACTTCAGTGATTCTGAGTGTTAAGCATAAAAGCAAACAAAGCCATTTAGACAATAAGGAATTGTCAGGGCCAATAACAGAGATGTTTTATAGATTTAAAAAGTTCAGTACAGTTATATCGTCTGCTATACTAAGAAGAATAGAAAAGAAGTTACACAGAAATACAGAAGCTAATCATCATCTGACCCGCTTAATCCTGTCTTTGAAGTCCTTTGATTGGGATTCAGGAAGAGGCAGTCCATACATCCGGTAGGTGATCTTCCTCAGCTTTAGTATCTCAGCGAATTCAGCTGGATCATCTTCATCTAGGAACTTGGCTTCAGCAGCATCCTTGACTTCCTTCTCAATGACTCCATAGTGAATGGAGCAGTCTAGTTTCAGTGGGGGCGGCATGATTCTTGGAGCTGGTACCCTGACATCTACCTTGTCTTTTACGGCTTTCTGAACTCTGGCAAATATCTCTATGTCTGCCCTCATGAGCCATTCATCAAAGGCGACAGACTTATGCTTTTCAGCCCAGTACCTCCAGAAATAATTCCTCTTAATGAATTCAGCCTTCAGTGTCTCCCACCTTAGAGTTATCTCCCAAGGCATCCATTCTTCAACTCTTGGCCATCTATGAATTTTGAGATCAGTAGGCTTCCTAAACCTTCAGTATCTGTATGGAATGTCAGCTTTCTCAGGAATCCTCTGACTCGCTTCTTGTTCAGCTTTCAGCCTCAGAGCTTCAAGGTCTACTATTCTGAGCCTTTCTCGAGCTGCTTCTATATGTCTTGCTTCTTCTCCTCTATACAAGTACCTCTCCATTGGAGCCCATATTTCTTGCATCTCAAGATCATGTTCCTTAGAAGGGACATAGGAGGGTTTGTGAGGCTCTTCTTCTGAATCAGCAGGTGTGGTAGATTTTTCTTTCGAAGTACCCTGCTGACCAGTGGTCTGCTGCTGCTGCTGCTCCTTCTCCTTTTTCTTATCTGCTTCATCACTGAGTTTTAGAGTTCTGGGAGGCAGCCTGGGTCCAGTTTTCTTTCCTCCTCCTGGAGCCTTTGTCTTGCCTTTTGCTGGCTTCTTCTTAGGCTTATTTGCAGCCTCAACTTCAGCAATTTCTCTCGCTAGCTTCTCATCAGCAGCGATCTGAGCTTCCTCCTCCGGAGTAACATACCTCTTGGGTCCTTTCTTCTTAGAGGGAGGGGTAGGAAGGAAACGTCAAAACTTTCTTGCCTTTCCCGGCAACTGGAGGAGGTTGAGGAACCTCTTCCTCTTCAGACTCCTCGTTGGCATACTCAGCAACCTCCTTGATTATATCAGAAGGTGTTTGGGTTGCCTGAGTAGCCACTTCCTTGGGTCTTGAGCCGCTTGGGCCGGTCTCAGCAGACACTACATCGCCTATTGCTGAGACACCCTGGGCCTCGCCAGTCTGAGTAGAGGGTCCAGTGGGGGCAGTTATCTGAGTCTGAGTTGCCCCTGCCACTGACCTTACTCTTTTTGGTACCTTCAGTACCAGTTCTTTACCTTCAGGTATCTTCCCTTTTCCTTCCCTTCCTTCCCCCTTTTTGGCATCAGCAAATCGGCTTGGGGTGGGAATTGATACCTTCTTGTCCAAACTCTTGTAAGCTGTTGTCAGATCATCTAAGGTATTTTGTACCTTAGTCAGTTTCTCGTGCAGCTCGTTCCTCTCCTCAGTAAGTTGCTTACTGTATTTCTTGTGGGAGGCGTCTGCTGCTGTCTGGAACTTCTGAAACTGTTTGTCCATACTCTCTTCAATAGCCTTCTGAATGGATTGAAGCCTGAGGTCTGAGGCTTGAGAGATGGAGGAGGCAGATTCTGTATGTGCTTTCTGAGCGGCCTTATAATCTTCAAGCAATTGAGCTTGGCCAGCCTGAATCATCTTTAGTTGCTCATCGAAGTAAGCCCTTTGGGTGGCTAGCGCATCAGTAAGGATGGTGGTGAAGTCAAGGGCAGGCGTGTTCTGGATGGTTGTCCTGGGCCCCTTTATCTCTGCGCTGTGGGCCTGAGTGGTCTGCCTCCACGTCTTGTGGACGGCGCGGGCGAGGAGTCGGTTCTGAGTTCCTTGACTCCTCGGTGCCCTGGCCACTGACTTCGAACGTCGGCTCTTCAGGCTTAGCGCTACTTCGAAGGCAGATTCGAGTAGTAGCTGAGATGGTTCAGCTGCCTTCGAAGTACCAGCCACCGACTGACCTGGACCAAGGATGCTGAGCGGCGGATCAGCAGTGGATGTGGGAGCATCCTTGTCCAGTTGAGATCCCTCATCAGGCTTCTTAGGGCCTAAATCACGGGGTGGGTCCTAACCATCGGGGTCAAACCTATCTGAGGGTGCTGATGCTGAGACAGGTTGTCTATCGTTCAGCATAGCGAGCATCGCAGCCCTCAGATCTTCAAGGGTGCCAAGTTCGGATGGCTCTGAGTAGTCAATCTTGCCCCTTATGATCAGCTCCTCCTCATGGAGCTGTTCGCAGGAGTGGTGAATGATGAGGCACTTCAGATTGTGCCACTCCTGGAACCGGATCAGCATGTGGAGCCTATCCTGCCTTGCTAATGTGACCAAATCACTGTGGCCGGCTATTTTTGGGATCCGTTCAGCAATCTCTCGGGAGGCTCGTGATTCGAGAACTGAGTCCTCAATCCCGATCGATTCTGACTCAGAAGCTTTCTCCGAGTCTTCTACATCTATTGGAGACGGTTGCTTCTCAGAAGATGGTATGCTGCTGAGTGGTGGAACGTCCAAGGGGTTGTCCAGTGTTTGCACAGATTCAGCTTGGACCCCTTGGTCCACTGTTTCATCACGCTCAGTGGAGACTGCCTTCTCCACTGATGGTGTCTTCTCGGATGACTCAGACTCATCCCTCAATTGCATAGGAGGCTCAGCAACTACTGCCTCTGGCACGACCTCACTGACTTTCTTCAGCCTCTTGGTCGGTGTTTTAGGAGTAGACTTGGGAGGGGACCTCTTCTTGGCGGGTGTAGAGGTCTTTTGAGTTCCGGACTTAGGATCAGCGGGCCCTAATCCTATCTGCTGAACGGCCGCTGCCATGTTCTGGAACCGGACCTTCTTCTGGTTGAAGTACTGCTTATCAGCAAAGGTTATATTGTCCGATCCGCAGAAATCTTCTATCATCACGGAAAGCTTCAGACCTTACAGTAGTTTTCCTTTGACGCTCAGACGCTTGGCTGTCTTATCGAACTTGGCTGATTGCGTCGTGAATTCTTTGAGGAAGAATTCAGTCCAGTTGATTTTTGCTATGTCGTGTATGGCCATCATAAGCTGGGTCTTTGGCCTGGACACTTGATCGAAGGACCCGGCCTGACTTGTTAGCAGCTGAGTCATGATGTAGGCCAATGCTCTGTATTGGGGAAGCATTGCATTCTTCGGAAATGCGGCTCTAAAAGTTGTCGGCTTCCCACAGAACTCTGTCAGATACTCATCCATCAAATCATCTTTGTAAGCCACGGTAATGAATCCTTCGTTAGGAAAGTTGAAGCTTCTCTGGAGTGCTTCTCTGATAGACATCTGCTTGATTTCAATAGCGGTACGAGAGGGGTCGCCTATTGAATGAACGACATAACGGCATCGGATGTCTCCCTCTACTGATTCTGAGTTCAGATAGAGCTCAGCTATCTGGCATGGAAGGAAGAACGATGGCTTCCTCGTCACGAAACCTTCAAGCCCAGTTTCACAAAGGGCATAGAAGATCTCTTCCATGTAATCGAGGTCACATGCGTCGAACTCCATCACGGGTTCGCACCATACCCGATCCTTCTCTAGGATCTCTTGCATATCGGCAGGAGCGACCACCGTAGTTCCTGTCAAATTCTATAATCTGCAAACACAGTAGATCAGTATCCAATAAAGTACAAAAAAAATAAGCGTATACGATACTGAAAGATCATTAAAATTTACCAAAGATTTTTCTGAGAGGTTTTGAAAGATGAGTTTTTATAAAGAGGTAGTGATAATCTCAGAAAATCTAGGGTTTTGTTATGAAATCCCGAAATGACTAAACTTAGGGCTTTGTTGTAGGACCAATCGTGGAAGAGAGATAGCCCCGACGTCGAGAAGGTATAAGTAACATCGAGCTACGACAAGGTGGGTAATATTTTCCTAAAATTATCTTTGAGTTATTGAGCTCTATGAACTATGTTTATCCATGAAAATTTGTGTGCATTTACCTGTTTCATGATTCTACGTGATAGATCGATCAAGGCTCTCATCTAGCCTAACACGCTAGATGAGGGTTAATAAGAAAGTGTGTACACGTATGTTGTTAGTAGCACAAAGATTGATCATCTTTGTGTACCAAGTGCTAACATGTTATGAGGGACCCCTCGAGTTTCGACTCGAGGGCCAAGGCCCAAGTTATGAGATTAATATGGTAGAAGTAACGGGAAAATGTGACACAACTGTGCACACCCAATGAAATAATGTTTTGTATGCCTGGAGTAGCTTTCTTTTAAAACCCTCAAAGTCATACCGCTTGCATGGATAAACTGATTTAAATGTTTCCAAACTGCTTAACCCACTGAGTGCACTAGTACTCAGCCCAAATGCTTTCAAATGTTTTCAGGTTGAGCGGCAAGTGCTGACGAAGGGAGCTAAGGAAAGGGGGTTTTGGTTAAATGTTTCTTCCGTTTTGGATATTGTTGGTCATGAGTGTCAAAACTTTCAAATCTAAGTCCTTGTATAGGTGTTTTGGTATCTTCTCGATCTGAACCAACTTAGTTTATTTTGCAAGTCCTATGCATATGTACTGATCTGTCGTGGTGGTGGTTTGATGTTGACCCTACTCTGGTTATTATATGAAATGTCAAGATCTTAAGAGTAATTCTATTACTTTAATTTTTCGAGGACCATACGAAAATTTTTTATTTTATTTTATTTATTTTTCCGCCGTGTCCTGATTTCCACGGAAATCGGGGCGTGACAATTTTTGGTTTGCCTCATGCACTTGTTGTAAGAACAACTATGTTGGGAAAAACATAAGTTTTTAATGATCCCAACCCCATAATCGATTGGTGAACCATTCTGATATTCTTATAAGTTTGTTTCAGCCCGCGTCTATATAGTCAGGTTGAATGTTTTTGTTTATCAGGTTAGTTTACTCAGGAGATGATTGTTTTGATAGAAGAACACTGATCGAGTTCAGCTACAACAAGATGACTCTCACCAAGCTAAATTAATCTTTAGATCAAGATTTTCTCCAAACCGCTTTATATTTTCAAAAGTGTAGATCATACAAGGTACAAGGCACATAATTCAATGAAGATGGTCAGCGGAGGAAAACGACATTATAAGAATCAACATCTATTAATCTCAGGCGCCATGTCAGCCCTAGTCAAAGGGAGACAGAATAGTATCTCGTACAGATCCGCAGAGCCAAGCGGAATATGACACGTGTCCATGCATTAAATGCATCCGAACGTTGAGGACACAGAACCAATAGGAGAGGAATATCTTTCAACGATCATATCCCAAAGCTCCTCTATAAATAGCAGAAGACCTTTCACAACGAGGTTACATAATTTCTCAACGCTCAAGCACACCCAAGCAAAAGAACAAAGCTCTCACTCTTTCCTTAATTGTTCTATAGATTAGAAATTTCCATTGTCGTTCATACTCCAAGAAGTTTTAGCTTGAATGTCACAAGCTTGGAGTAGAGAGTGTTTCATACTCTCATCATTGAACTCAACCCAACCCTACTTATCTCAAGTTAGATAGAAGTTGATTGTTAGATTGTTAGTCTGTTAGATTGATTTATTGTATTGATCTGTACTCGTTAGTCTACGAGTATCCTTTGTGGATTCCTGCTGAGAAAGCAGAAGAGTGAACGTAGGATCTTGTGAATCCGAACCACTATAAAATCTTTGTTCTTATCTCATTGCATCAACTTAGTGTTCATCCACTTCTATTCTAATTAACTGTTGCATCTAGAAAAGCATATTTTTTCAAGGTATATTCATATTTCCGCATTACTTTTCTGACTGACTCACTATCTGATAAAGCGAAGTTTTGGTATCAGGTGTATCCCTCCCCCCCCCTTCTTTCACTTGAAATCTCACTGGGACCAACAAATTCATTGTTTTGGCTAATTAACAATTAGTTGTTTTGTTGATCTGTACACGAGCATGATCACAATACCGTGCAGAGCAGTTAAACGATGTGCTAGTCTAAATGTAATACTATACTTTGTGCAGGTATCCCATGAAATATTACTTAAATTGATTTGTATTACCCTTAGAAAAATTAAATGAATTGTGTTTATCCTCATAGAGAAGGAGTAATTTAAAATTTCTTAATTTTTTTTAAATTAGTGTATACATATTTTTATAAATTTTTTTATTATAATTAGTGGGGTGGTAAATATCCCTAGAAATGGGTATACTATACATTATCGAAAAAAATACTAAAAATATCAACTTTATTGTTATATTGTAATTTCAGACTTTCTTAATATGATAACGATATGCATTTTTACATACTGCGGTATACCGATGCATACTGAAACTTCAATTCCAAATTGATTATCAATAATTAATTGAGATCATATCATTTGATGATGACATTCTGGATGATTCAATGTTATGCATTAAATTATTTGATTGTTTTTATCTTTGATTTATTCAAAAATAAATGCATTAAATTTCACTTAAATGACTACTTACATTTAATATTGGTAATCTATTATATTATACTCTGTCTCTACCATAATTCATGTCCAATATACTCGAAATAAATGTCTCATTATTTAGGTTAACTACTGAAAATGAAAATAAATCACATCAATTTTCAATCTACTGATTCCACTACTTTTTAGTTTTATACTACTTTTCAACCTTCTAGACCTACCTTTTTTCAATCTTCTAGACCCACCACTTTTTACTTTACACCCAATAAATAATCTCCATGTCCATTTTAAAGTGGATATAAATAATGGGATAGATGGAGTATATAGTATGATATAAAAAATTACAACGGAAACTAAACGTAAATGTCTAATTGTCTAAAGACGCTAAACCTAATTCAACTTGCTGAACGAACTAATCAAGCCCTTCCTCGAGTTTTGTTACTCACATCAGCTATTAAAGATAATTTACAGAATAGTTAGAGATAATTTACGGAATAGTTGCTTTAAATTATTTCTATACTTTTAGAGATAGGAAGAAGCATCAAAATCTTAAATTTTGTTTCATAAGACTGACAAAGTTGATGTGGGTGAGCAAATTTATGTGTTTACTGTAATTAGTTTTTAGATTTAATATCGTTTGCAATTTGTTCTCTCCGAGTCCTTACGAAATTTGCCAAAATTGGCACCTATCCTGAGAACCTATCTTACTACGGTGATAATTTTTATTTATTTTTTTCCGTTAGCTTAAATAGCCAATTTCAGTTACAAAAAAAAAAAAAAAAAAAAAAAGCAAAAGCAGTCTTTTGTTATAAATATATACACAAAGTAGTCAACTTGACCATCATGCCCTCACCTTTTGATGAATCGACATTGTTGTACACTTAATTCAGGTGCTGAACGAGAAGTACTGGTGCCGAGAGCGTGATCGGGCTCCCCTTGGCTCGCCCTCGGCACGTGCCTACCTTTTTGTCACACGTGTTTTTTTGTCTAATTCTTGTCTCATTACACACGAAAATGAAACAAATGATTGGAATTTTATTATTTCAGCCACAAAATTACGGTAATTTAGTAATATTGGCTATTTTGTGTATATAACTATAATAGATGGTTAGATTTGTATTTTTTTAAGTGACTTTGGTGATTTATTATCACTTTTTAATATTTTGGTATACCGTAATTTTATTGTAAATCGAATTTGGTATGGTATACCAAAAAGATGGTACAATATCAATATACAAAATTTTTAGTACCGAATTTTTGATATCCCGCACAGAATGGTACAACATCGATATGAAAGATGGTCATATCGTAAGTTACAGTGCGATATACGATATGGTAAGAAAAGTTTAGTGTGCCGTGCTGAACTACCCCTAATTAGCGGTGCTACTTTTATTCATTGATTTATTTTAGTATTTCTTTTATTTTATTGAGTTGCTTAAACCTGTTCAATTAAGATAGGCAAATTGGCAAAAATAATCCTCAAACTTCGCGTTTTTGCGAATTTTGTCCTCAAACTTTTTTTTTTAACCCTCAACTCCTTGTTTTTGCGATTTTAGTCATACCGTTAGATTTTCCGTCAATTTAACCGTTAATTCAATTTTTTTTTAAAAAAATAAAAAATCAAAAGGGCAAAATCGGAATTTTTATTTGCACGGACCAAAATTGCAAATAAAAAATGATTTGGGACCTATTTAGCAAAATAAAACAGTTTAAGGACTGATTTCACAAATTTTAGACAAATAAGCTAATTGCTTCGTATCGATGAGATTTTGCATTAAATTTTCGATTTTTCATATAACTTTATTGCTTCGTATCAAATATAAGCTAACGAATATTTCGTACCAATATAAACAACATTTAGTTCGAAATGCAAAATATATATTGTGAATTAATCATTAAAAAACAAAGTTATTATCACCCAAAAATTTTACTTCAAAATAATCATGTAGCGCATAATATTTACTTCAAAATAACTAGAATACGAGAAGAATTGCGAATCCGCAATTGATGCGCTCGCTGACGAATTGCGAAGGAAGCCGACGGCGAAAAACATTCCCTGGAGCTCGCAGCGTAAGAGGAAGTGGGAGACGAATCCGCCGAAGCTGATGAACATGGGGACGAGGTAGATCCAGGCGAGGAAATGGTCGAGCTGATCATCGCGCTGGTAGCGGACGTGAGTTATGGTTACGGCCTTCAATGGCGGGTGGTGGTGTTGGGGATTCGTCATGGCATCTATGCAGAGAATGTGAATATGAGACTAACCTTGTTTGCAGTAGCTTTTTTGGCTTATTATAGTATTTGCAAATAAAGCTAATATTTTCTGTTATTTACGAACTGATACATATTTTCCTCGTATTCTATTATTCATGAAAATTACGAATTAAATGTTTTTTTATAACATATTATTCATCATAAATTACGAACTGACACATAATTTCCTCGTATTCATGTTATTTTGAAGTAAATATTATGCTCTAAATTATTATTTTGAAGTAAAAAAAATTGGGTGATAATAGCTTTATTTTTTAATGGTTAATTCACAGTAATATTTTGCATTTCGAATTAAATGTTGGTTTTATTGGTACGAAGTCTTCGTTAGCTTATATTTCATATGAAACAATAAAGTTGTATGAAAAATCGAAAATTTAATGCAAAATATCGTCGATACGAAGCAATTAGCTTATTTGTCTAAAACTTGTGAAATCAGTCCTTAAACTATTTAATTTTGCTAAATAGGTCCCAAATAATTTTTCATTTGCAATTTTGGTCCATATAAATAAAAAATTCGATTTTGCCCTTTTAATTTTTTTATTTTTTAAAATTAAAATTGAATTACCGTTAAAATTGACGGAAAATCTAACGGTAGGACTAAAATCGCAAAAACAAGGAGTTGAGGGTCAAAAAAACAAAAAAAAAATTGTTTGAGGACAAAATTCGCAAAAACACGAAGTTTGAAGACTATTTTTGCCAATTTGCCATTAATATATTTAAAAATGAGCCAATTTAGAAAAGTTTATTTTAAACATAGTCGGTATAAAAGGGTGTGAGTTCCATTAAGAACACCTCTTAATCTAAGAAATAAGAATAATTATAGATTATAATTCGATTAAGTAAATGGATGGATGAGATTCAATCTAGACATCATTTACTCAAATTGCACTTATAATTATAAGATTATGCACTAAGAGCAATTTAGTAACATTAGATTATAATAATCCTACAACCATTTTGGATCCCACTCACTATCTCATTCACTCCAAAAACCGTTCCTCACTCTCTCAATCTTAAAATTCGCCATTCTTTCTTTCACTCTGTATTTTGCGGTAGTTTTTACTAATAGCATTGCGCTGCCCAACAGCAACGACGAAAAGGGTAGGCGGAGACGACAACTTGAGTGAAACCTGTCATTACTGCAAATTCTTTAGCGCTTGGCCTCCGAAGTACCCATCTCCGGTGCAAATCTAGCATGGTTAATCCTAGTTTGGCAACACGTCAGAAGACTATAGCGACACTGTATATTTGGCGGCTAGGCAAAACTGACAACGATATTGCTATTTTTTCTCTTCTTTTGAAACGTATTTTAATTTCAATCCTAAATTGTGGCTCTAAACTATAATTCAAACAATTTATAGTTACATCTGAACATAGATTTTCGAAATTGTATGGATGAATTGTTTGTTTAGCCTTAGTTTCTTTGATTTTAGCACCATGTTTGCGTATTAATGAAATTATGCACATTTTATTAAAATTTACTGCATGTGTTTAGGGTTTGTATCTGCACAGTTATATTTTTCTTTGCTCTTTGAACATTGTTTGTGTACTATTGAAGTTATGCACAACTAATATCACGTTTTAGGGTTTGTATTTGCATTGTTACTTGATTTCTTTGATTTGTGCACATTGTTTGTGTATTATTGAAAATATAACATTTATTTGTGGTGGTGACATTTTTTTTTTTAAATATTCACAATTGTGTTTGTCTGCAATGTATGACTTTGACTTTTTATTTTACACTTATGAATCTGAAATTTTTGAAATTATGTACAATTAACTCTATATTGTTACATGCACGTTTTAGGGTATTTACATAAACACTTTTAAGTTTTTCTGTACTAATGAATGTGAAATTTTTAATAATATGGTATTTAAGTTTGTGATCGTATTTTTTGAAATTATGCACAATCAACCGAATTTATTAGACATTTTATGATATTTACATACACTATTTGGCTTTAAGTTTGTTTGTTTGTTTGCACTTTTGAATTTAAGATTTTATAAAAAAAAATTCTTACACCTTTTATGTGTTTTATTTTGAACAAAATATAATCCTAACTTGCATTTTGACTAAGGAATGTAGATCTACAATTACAAAGAAGCAAAAGAACAAGCTTGTCAAAGACGAAATATGACGGTTCTTTGCATTCAGTAAAACAAATGTTAAGGATTAAATAATATGCGGAGCTCTTTGAAGATGAGCATAATTTGCTGAAGAATATGGATGCCGAAAACGCAGTTAACTAGTATTCCCTCCGTCTCGCTATTTGTGGTTCACTTTTTCGAAAGGGGTGTCCCGTAATTTTTAGTCACTTTCCTAATTTGGTAAAAAATTATTATCATATCTTCTACTCTATCATCTTCTCTCTCCTACTTTATTACATTATCTCTGCTACTTTATCATCATTTCTCATACTTTCTCATTATTTTACGCATCTTTTCTCTCATCTTTATCATTTACTCTCTCTCTCATACTTTATTATATACTCTCTTAATTTCCGTGCTGAAAAGAACGTGACCACAAATAGCGGGACGGAGAGAGTATTATTAGAGATGGCAATTGGAACTGGACCCGTCGGACCCGACCTGCCTCGCCCCACGATGGGGCGGGTAATACCCAGACCCGTAGAAGTACGGGGCGGGTCTGGACCCAACCCGCGTGGGTCCAGAACAGGTCCGGATCCAATTTCTCTACCCGCCCCGCCCCACCCAGTCCCCTTTCAGACCCGCATTACTAATTTTTTTATTAATTTTATTATGTAATCTTACTTTATGTTATTTGAATTTTCTTGTTCTTCAATTCATACTTTTATATACTAATAGCTGACAACTATAATAAGAAAATCCAAACAAAAATGCTTCCACTAAAGAAAATTAATAATTAAAAAATAAGATAATTCAAAATTAGTAATTGAAACGGCGCCAACGGGTCTGGGGCCGGGTAGATCCGCCCCATGCGGGTTCGGGGTTGGTTCTGAGTTCTGGACCCGTACAAGTCTGGGTCTGGATCTGGGTCTCTGAGTCGAACTTGCGGGGCGGGTCTGGGTACTATACTACCCAGCCCCGACCCGCAAAATTGTCATCTCTAAGTATTATCAAAAGTTCTTTGCAACCAGTCAAACAAATGTGGAACGGTATTTGATTATTTAATGATGAACAATTTAGTAGTATGTATGTTGACCTTTTTGAATTATGTTATGAAGTTTTGAATATCCGGATGTCAACTCACATTGTTTATAAATCAATGTTTTTTAGGAGCTACATTAACAATGTTTGACTTTAAATCTATTGTCTTGGACATATTATAAAAGTTAATTAAGATTAACGACAACTAATTTTGCACTGTTCTATTATATATAATGCATGCTTAATAAAAAAAGATAAGATTCACATTGACGGAAAAAAAACACTACATTGCATATTTGTTTGCGCCAGATTTATCTACATTTGGGTTGCATCTGATTTTTACTTAATTTTCACCTGATTTTTGACTTCATAAAAATAAAAAAAAAATTAAAAAAAAATCCCTCTCTCATTATCATCTATCTGCTCCTTCCGATCTCTTATTCTCTCTCTCCCCCCTACATATTTGGGGTCGGATTATTCCAATATACAACCGTTGCTTCAAAATAAGGTGGACATCACATTCGAACATTGCTTCAGTGAAGGTTTGGTCAAACTCTAGTTTGCTCTTTGATTTAATTTTTTGGCCGAGCTACTGGGTATGCATGTAGAATTGTAGATAGCTGACGTATTTGATCTTAGTTGCGATGTTTGACTTGCTAATTTTTGTGTGTATAATTGGCAGTAAAGAATTGTAGAACTGTTTGAGAAGAATACTTATTCTGTTATCAACATCTTTGATGTAAAACTTTGTGGTTTCATATGATTATTGGATTAAAGTGACACATTCCTTAATTATAATTGGCATTACTTCAGTGTGATTGGCACTTTGAGATAAATAACACTTTTGTTCATTGCAATTGACATATTTATTCATTGCAAAGGACCCTCTATGAAAATGTGACACTCTCCTCCAAGAAAATTGGCACTTTTATTTATTACGATTGACACTTTGAGATAAATAACACTTTTGTTTGTTGCAATTGACACGTTATTAATTACAAATGACACTCTATAAGAATATGGCACTATCCTCCGAGACAAATGACACTTTTCTTCAACACAAATGACACTTTTGTTTGAAGCAAATGATACTCTACAAATGACATTTTTCTTCAAAAATAAATGACACTTTTATTCAATGCAAATGACACTTTTGTTCGAAGCAAATGATACTTCTGTAAGTGACGGTAGAAAGTGTTCAAAATGAAAATAACATTTTTATTTTGAAACAAATGATACTCAATAAATGACACTCTTATTCACAACAATGACATGTTCATCATTACAATAATTGGAAAAAAAAATGATTTTTTTTAAATGAAAAAAAAAATTAATGGGATAATGATGTCAGCGAGCGGGTTTCGGGTAGCAGGGGTAAATGGGCCAGAAATTGAATCTCAAATTAGGTCAGATGTATGTAATCCAGGCTCACACAAGCTTTTGTGTTTGTTTGCAATACAAAATTGTGGGTCCAGAGACAAATATCAGGTGTAGAGGGGGGGGGTGAATACACCTGAGTATCGTTTCTTTTTCTCGGTGAAGGTCAGCTGAAGCTGTTGGTTGCAACTGATGAACAGTGCCAAATAAACCTTCGATCACGGGACAGAGTGAGTCAGCTATTGAGCTCTCCTACTGACTTTTGTCAGTACTTCGAAACTCAATCGGAGACTTAAGTGTGCGGATAAGTGTGGGGCCCGGAGTTTGTCTCTTTTTGAAAACGTGTTTTCGCAGATTAAATTCTTTTGGTTGTGCGACTTTAGAAATACGTTTTATGCAAACTTATGATTTTCAAAGGTTTGTATGCACTAAAACAGTAAAGAACACAAGCAGTTTAACGTGGTTTGGATACGCAAGATCCTACGTCCACGGTCCTGAACAGAGCAGGATAACTTGTTGATTAGTCTGAGCAAGTCTCAGCAAGGAAACTGTGCACAGGACAGATCCTTCTAAGTTATAGTCCTTAGCGACTTTACAATTCAAACCTAAGTTCGAAAGGGAGCGAAACATTTCTCAAACTAATGAAGGAGTTCTTACAATGAGAACAGTTCACTAAAAATGAACTCCTTCGAATCTAAGCTATAAATCTGACAATGAGCTTAGGTAGAGAAGAAGGGAATCTAAAGACTCTAGAGAGAAGAATCACAAAATATTCTAATAAATGCAGATTCTTCGCTGGATGTTCTGATGAGTTTGCTAGAGTGTTTGAGAGCTTGAGCAATTTCCTTTTTTAATTTCGTGCTTCTCCTGCTTCTTGGAGCTTCGAAATCTTCTCTATTTATAGCTGTGAGCTATGGCATATGTCCGTTGGAGACGACGATGCCACGTGTCACAAGCTTCCAAAGAAAACGGCCATTAATTCGAACTTGTTGCAGCGGGCGCGTTAATTACGTACATGAGAGCAACTTTATTCTTTGGAGCAGGTAAGGCGTTGTCGGCTTCTCACTGGTCGAGGTTTGTGGTTGGTGAGAATGTCAGAGTTGACCGTTCAAACAACCACGTATGATCTTCTGCTGAACTTTCGAAAAGACTTAAGTAGCTGGGTCGCTTTCTGTCGGATACAATAGACTGCAAAGTCTCTGTCTTCTTCGACTGAGTCGGCTGACAAGGAATGTAACTTCTGAGTAAGTCAGCTGGCGACTGCGAAGGTACTGGGCTTGCATGAGTTCTTCTCGCGATGACTTATCGGTTCTTGGGTTGGCTTCTACTGAGGTCTACTCAGCTGATGACTGAAGAACGCAAGCGATTACACTGATGACGTGGGGTTCTGAAAAGTATCTTCGGCAGAAGATCAGTTCAACAATTACCCCGTACAGGACTTAGACAAAATATAGAAACGATTACAACAAGTCTAACCTATACATCAGCTAATCCTAACGACACACTAAACTACTGATATGAGCTCGGTTTTGGGATCTTCAATTCCATAGTACTACTATGATTTCCCCCAATTTTCTTTTAACCACGAACAGCTGAGTATCATCTACTGACTCATATCCAACAATTTCCCCCTAATTGATGATGCCAAAACCTCTACTTCTAAACTCTAAACATCTTATAAGATATACTAACCTACTGACAACAATTTCCCCCTTAATCCATCTGAGGAAAACAAACTTATATGATGACTTCAAAACATCAGCAGGTGAGAGATAGGCAAAATCAGAGAAACTGATTGTGAGTGTGTGTCAGATCACTTAGTGATCAGTTGTGAAAACACAAAGCAAAATGCTATAAGACAATGAGTAATTGTCTATCAAGCAATAGGAACGATAGCATATATGATCAGGAAATTACAAGTTCCTATCACTATTACAAAAGAGAGGAGATAAAAACTACTAACGCTTGAAGCCTTAAGTACGCTTCTTGAAACAGCAGATCTTTCGACATGAGGTTGCAGACCATAGTATAAGTAGATTCTCTTCCTCAGTGTCTGGACATCCTTGTCGTCTTCAGCTAGGTCGACACTCAGGTTGAAGCGAGAAGCTGCAGTTCTGATCTCATCCTCTATATCCTTTGTACATAGAACTCCGCGCGTAGTTCTAGGAGGTGGGATGCGCCTGAAAGCCGGAGCTCTGAAAGGAATGTTCTCTCTTTTCATAATCTCCAGAAGTTGTTCCCTCAGCTCAGAGTTATAATTGAACATAAACTCGTCAAAGGCTTGTTCGATAGTCTGCTCACTTGGATAGAATTTCCATACGTAGTAGCGTTTGATAAATTCCTCTTTGAGCTCTTCCCATTGATTATTAACCAGAGCAGGAACCCATTTATCAACATGAAGCACAGGGTCCTTTTTGACATAAGACGCTCTTTTCCTTGATCCTCGTGGGATTTGTCTTCTGGGATCAGCTGCTGGCTTTTGAGATAAGCTAATCATCTTAGCCATATCAGCTATTCTCTTCTTTTCTCGGAGAGCCGCTGCCCTACAGTCTCCTTTCCTGAGATTTAGGCCTCGCAGCATGGCTTCCCAAGTGGCTCTATCTTCGGCTTCCTGCTCAGGTGTAAGATGGGTCTGATAGTGACTCTGAGCAGTAGCTTGACCTGTAGTAGAAAGAGTTTTTGCGAACTCCTCCTGAGCCTTTTTCTTTTCTTCGTCCACTGACTCTTGCTTCTTCTTACCTTTGCCCTTAACAACTTTGCCCTTAGGCTTTTTAGCAAGTTGAGCTTCTTCCAGCTGACGCTCATGGTCCAGCTTGTCTTGTAGTTGTTGGGCTACGCGGAGGTCGAGGGCCTCTTGTTCCGCTTTAGATTTGAGTTTTCGGACCGGGGAGGAAGGAGGAGTAGTAGCGGTAGCAATCTCCTTCCCCGGCCTCTGCGGAGGAGCCTGTTCTTCTTCAGACTCTTGCTCAATGAAGTGAGCAACATCTTCTATGTGAGGAGCAGAAGATGAGATGGGGGTAGGTTCTAGAGGAAATTCGAGCAGCGAACCCCCTAAAGTATCTTCACTTGAGCGGCTGAGGATTGAGCATGAGCAGTTGAGGGTTGTTCCGCCTGAATACCTTCCCCCTGAGTCTGAGCATTTGAGGGTCCTTCCTCCTGACCACCCTCTACTATTTGGACATCAGCCATATCCGTATCAGGTTCATCCTTCATAATACCTTCCCCCTTTTTGGCATCATCTGCCTTAGAGAGTTGGGTGCGGATGGCTTGAATGTCTCTTTCCACATTGTGGACTGAATCCTTAATCTGAGTTGCTGTGGATTCGAAGTCCTTGACGAGATCGCAATATAATTCCCAGTCTTTTTCCTGATCAGCTCTAGATGTTTTAAGTCATGCGGTGACTCTCGACGAGTTTCAAGAGCTCGATCCTGCGATTCTGTCATTTCTTTCTGAATAAGTTTCAGAGCCTCTGCCTGTTGGGTAATAGCTTTCTGATGGCTAGAGGTGGCAATCTTATTCCGTTCATCGATTTTGAGCTTAACAGTTGCGAGAGCTTGAGTCAGCTGCTCTGAAAATATCTTCTACTGATTTTGGAGCAACTGCTGACTCTGAGCTTCTAGATCGACTTTCTGAGCTGTTAAGGCTGCCTCAATAATCTCCTGAAAGTTGGGTTGAGGAGGAGCTACTGGAGTCTTTGAGATGCCTGCAGCTATTCTGTCTAAGCTCTGTGTCTGAGCCTTTGTATACTTTGTCCATTTCAAATGGACGTCCTTAGCCAAAAGTCTGTTTTTCTCTCCTTGGCGTCGAATGGCTTTATTTACAGACTTCGAGGACACGGAACCAATAGGTTGTATCTGGTACGAGCTGGTTCTGAGCCTCTGCTCAGAAAACGTGAGGAGTTGCTCCCTACTATACTTCGGAGCACCTTGAGCATCACCTGATGTATCAGGATGTGGTGATTTGCTCTTCTCACGGGGAGTTGAACCCTCAGCAGAGCCTCCCAACTCTGTATCCTTGGGTGTCTGATCCTTCCTCTGATTGTTATCATCATCTTTATCATCGTCTTTCTTATCAGCAGGAGGAGATGGGGGCGGAGGAGTGTTACCAGGGACTGACTCTCGCAAGCTTAGAAGGTAAAGCATTGTGGCTCTGAGATCTTCAAGAGTAGCTAAGTCAGCTGGTTCTCCGTACCCTATTACTTCTTGTAGCTTCGCTCCTCATCGAGCAAGTAGATGACTCGAGTGGGTTTTGATTATGTCTTCTAGAATATCCCAACTCAAAAATCTTAGAAGCATTTGAACCCCAGCCACGATGGCTATGTCGACTAAGTCCCGAGTGCCCGGCGATCTCGGGAATATGATCGTGTACTTCGGATGTGGCACGGAGACGAGTGGTGTGAATAGTTGTCCACTCGGTCGCAGCTCCTCGGTCGGTTCCCCGACGTCCGATCGTGTCTCCTCGTAGCTAATTGCCTCGGACTTTATCTTTGAGGGTCGCACCCTCAATGCCGATATCGAGTCCAAGATCTCGCTCTTCTTGAGTAGGAGGAGGAGGAGGTGGTTCAATAACGAAGAGGGGCCGAGCGGGTTGAGACCTCAGCTGGTCCGGTCTTAGTCAGCCGCCTCTTCTTAGGCACTTCGGTATGAGGGGGCAGAGCGGATGCAGCTCTCTTCGGCTCAGGCGGCCCCTTACCGATAGACTTCTCAGTCGCTGCTTTAGTCTTGAACTTAATCAATTTTACGTCGAAAAACTTAGAATCAGCAAACGACGAGTGCCTTTGAACAGAGTTTTCTATGAGGACTGACATCTTAGTCCCATAGAGTAATTTCCCTACACTGGCTAACTTCCTCTCTCCAGTGGGTAAGGTAGTGAACTTCTGGGCTTTGGCTTTCATCTCCGAAACATAATAGTCGGCCAGTTCACTTCAACTCCATCATCTATCGCCATCATCGGCTGAATCTTTGGCTTGGATAATTGATCGTATGATCCAGCTGAGCTCGTCAGGATATGAGAGACTATGTAGGCTAGTCCTCTGTATTGGGGAAGCAGAAGGTTCTTCTGTAGAGCTGACTTGAATGATATGTCAGTTCGTCCGCAGAACTTATGGACATACTCGTTTATCTCCTTCTCCTTGTATCCGATAGGAGAAATACCGAAGTCTGGAAGATCAAACATCAGCATCAGAGCGTCCCTGACGTTGAAAACTCTCTGAGTAGCATCCCAACAATTCTGATCAACTTCCTTCATGTAGACGAAGGAAGATTCCTCGCCTCCAGACGCGAGCGACCTCCAGTTGTAGTACACTTCTACCACTTGCCTTGGTAGATATGATCTTGGGTGCTTCGTCACCAGCTCCTGAAGACCAGAACGCTCCAGAACATCAAACACCGGCTCCAAATAAGAGATATCTACTTGACGGAAGGCCAAAGTTGGTTTAAACTGAATCCTGGATGACATAATCTCCTCTATATTCTCAAGAGTTTGAGATGTCGCCATTGAAATCTGCAAAATAATTTGTTAGCACTTGAAAATAGAGTAAGTTAGTAAGTATTCAGCAGGTGTCAATACATTACTGAGTACTAAAGAGCTTGAGAGATGCAAAAGCGAGACAGTTAAGATGATTTTTGAGAAAGAAACTGAACGCTTGAAGATAGCTCTTAAGTTGAAAAAATGGCGGAAAGTGAGGAAATGGATAGAAGATGAAAGATTTGTATATATTGACTGATTATCAGTTTAGATCCAATGATCCTATTTTAATCTTTCAAATCTATGGACGACTGAGATTAAATGTTATAAAAGGAATGATTACCAAAGCCGCCTCTAACATAGACTTACGT
Organism: Lavandula angustifolia; assembly: GCA_028984105.1. Taxonomy (NCBI): domain Eukaryota; kingdom Viridiplantae; phylum Streptophyta; class Magnoliopsida; order Lamiales; family Lamiaceae; genus Lavandula; species Lavandula angustifolia. Next base: position 9,644,287 of record CM054806.1, on the reverse strand, counting down.
AATAAAGGTAAGTGAGAAGACATGCATTAAATGTGCGACAGACAGCATTAATTACTCAGTTATTCAAATGAGAAGGTTTCCTACTGACCTTTCCTTAAACTATTAAAGGCGAGAAATAAATGCACATTAACTGCTGACTACGTGCGACTGATATAATAAGTGCAAACATGCTTCTGAAAAGAAATTAAGTATATGATACTACGCAAACCTCTTCAGCTGAACTTTCGATCAGCTGGTTACCGTTATATCGCAGGAGGGTGATTGAAGTACTGATAAGCACGTTCCCCCTTGCTATGTACAGTGTGATTCTTCCCACTGAATCACTGTACGGAGTCTACTGACTTGTCGTACTGGTTCCATCTACTGATACCAAATATTTCCAATTGTCTCCAAGGGATGCTATCAGTAGTTGTCTTCTACTGATGCATTTCAGTAGGATCCAGTAGACTTAGCTCAACTGATAATTCTCTGAATCTGTTCTCAGCTAGTGGTTTGGTCAGTATGTCTGCCCTTTGCTTGTCAGTATGGATCTTCTCCATTCTGATATCCTTCTTCTCGACATGGTCTCTGATGAAGTGGTGTCGGATATCCACGTGCTTGCATCTCGTATGTAGAACTGGGTTCTGAGTTATGGCAATAGCACTTGTGGAGTCACAATAGATGGGCACTTCATTCTGAATGATACCATAATCTCTCAGTTGTTGTCGAAGCCAAAGGATCTGGGCACAGCAACTTCCAGCAGCCATGTACTTAGCTTCAGTAGTGGACGTTGCTACTGAGTGTTGTTTCTTTGAGAACCAAGATATCAGCTTGCTGCCTAGGAACTGACACGTTCCGGAAGTTGACTTACGATCTATCCTGCATCCTGCATAATCGGCATCAGAATAACCTATCAGTATTAGATTATCATCAGCAGGATACCATAACCCAGCATCAGGTGTTCCTCTCAGATAGCGCATAATCTTTTTAGCTGAGTCGAGATGACTTCGCTAGGGATCCGCTTGAAATCTTACGCATACACCTACAGCATAAGTTATGTCAGGTCGGCTAGCTGTTAAATATAATAAAGAACCAATAATAGCTCTATAATCGGTAGAGTTAACAGAAGCTCCCTCTTTGTCTAGATCGATTTTAAAATTCGTATTCATGGGGATTTTGACTGGCTTGCTGGAGTCGCAGTCGAATCTCTTGAGAAGGTCTCGAGTGTATTTGGCTTGATTGATGAAGATTCCTTCAGGTGATTACTTCACTTGAAATCCAAGGAAATAATTTATCTCTCCCATCATGGACATCTCGAATTTCTCTTTCATCATCTTCTCGAACTGCTGACATATGATCTCGTTTCTGCAGCCGAAAATGATGTCGTCCACGTAGATTTGCACCAGTAGGATGTCATCTCCTGACTTTATGTTGAATAGGGTGCGATCTACTGTCCCCTTCTGAAAACCTTTCTGAAGTAGGAAGTCTGATAGGGTATCATACCAAGCCTTGGGTGCTTGTTTTAACCCATACAGAGCTTTCCTAAGTCTGAACACCTGATGTCCCTGCTGAAAGCCGGGCGGTTGTTCCACGTAGACTTCTTCCTTTAGTACGCCGTTCAGAAAAGCTGACTTTACATCCATCTGATAGACTTTGAAGCCTTGATGTGTTGCATAAGCTAGGAATAGACGAATGGCTTCCAATCTTCCGACTGGAGCGAATGTTTCATCAAAATCAATTCCTTCCGCCTGACTATATCCCTTTGCAACTAGTCATGCTTTATTTCTGACAATGACGTTGTTTTCATCTCGCTTGTTTTTGAAGACCCACTTAGTACCAATGACATGCTGATGTCTAGGTCTGTCTACAAGCTCCCAAACTTCGTTTCAAACGAACTGGTTCAGCTCTTCTTGCATGGCGATGATCCAGTCAGCATCATTAAGTGCGTCCTCTATCGGCTGAGGTTCTTCTGTAGACAAAAAACAAGAATATAGTGAGCTTTCACCTTGATTAAATCTAGATCTTGTTCTTATCGTTGCTGATGGACCTCCAATGATAAGATCTGAAGAATGAGCATCTAGCCATGATCGTCTCAGTCTGGCTTCTTCTTCTGATACAACTTCTGCAGAATCAGTAGGAGTGTTAGGCATTTCAGTAGTACTGTTCTGAGATTGCAATATTTCAGTAAGAAGGTTAGGATCCACTGAGTTTCCAGGTTCAGGGGCATTTAGCTCAGGAACATTAATCGTTCCCCCTGAGTTTATATTCTCAGTAGAGGTCTCAGTTACCACTGGGGCTTCCTCATCGACCAATGTTACCTGTTGTTGATTCTGTTCGGGAGAATCAACTAGGTCAGCTACGTCGACTGTTGGTTGAGTCTGAGTTTGTTCATCGTCCGACTCATCATCCCAACAATGCTTGGATCTTTTCGGCTTTATCGGAAGTCCGAGATCCCGTAGCTTGCTGCCGACACCATCGCATTTGACTCTGTTTCTTTCCTGTTCTCAGTAACAAATTCATCAAAAACAACATGAGGGCTTTCCTCCACACAAAGAGTCCGATAGTTAAAGACACTGAAGGCTTTACTGACTCGAGAGTATCCTAAGAAAACTCCTTGATTAGATTTGCTATCAAAGACCTTGGCTGATCTTTCCCGTTATTGTGGATAAAGCAAGGACTAAAAAATATGAAAATGAGAAATAGAAGGAATTCTCCCTTTCCATAATTCATATGGTGTCTTCATGTGTTGCTTGAGTGAGTAGTGAGCGATTCCGAGCATAGCAAAGCGGTGTCGGTAGCATCGGCCCGAACTTCGAGGGTAGTCCGGAGACTGCGAGGAGCGTTCTTGCTGCTTCTTTGAGTGTTCTCGTTCTTTCGTTCAAGCAAGTCCGTTCGATGAGGGGTGCGTGCGGTGATGTCTCGTGCTTAATTCCCTCTTTATCGCAGTATGTCTTAACTACTGAGTTTAGAAACTCTGTTCCTCTATCCGAGCGAATTCTTTGAATCTTGATGTCCTTTTCCACACTGAGCTTCTTCAGCAGATTGGGCAACTCAGTTTGAACATCAGATTTATTGGCGATGAAGATGACCCAAGTATATCTCGAGTAGTCGTCAATAACGACGAGGGCATACTTCTTGCCTCTTATAGTCACTGGAGAGACTGGCCCGAATAGGTCCATGTGCAGCAGTTGAAGAATTCCATCAGTGGAAGGTGACGGAATAGGCGGATTGCTATTCTTTGTTTGCTTTCCCTTCAGACATGCTTCACAATTTCTGTCTTTAACGAACGATTCGTTGGGCAGTCCTCTAACTTTGGAGTTCTTGGCTAGCTTGTTCATGGTCTTGAAGTTCAGGTGGCTGAGTCTTTTGTGCCATAGTCATCCTGACTTGTCACCAGATTTTGTCTGTGCGAGTAAGCAAGCCTCAGGTTCTGCGGTTTTCCAGTTTGCAACATAGATGTTCTTCCTCCGCGATCCTGATAACACAGTTTTTCCTGTAGATTTATCAACAACATCATAGAAACCAGCGGCAAAGATAACTCTGTTAAGATTATCACAGAATTGACTGACAGAAAGGAGATTATCTTGAAGTCCTTCAACATATGTTACTCTTGGAACTGAGGCAGTCCCAATGTTCAGCGTTCCGTATCCCCTTGTGTAGCCTTTTGAATTGTCACCAAACTCAATTCTGGGACCATCTTCTTGTACATAGTTGGTGAGCAGGCTCTTCTGATATGTCATGTGTCTTGAGCAGCCGCTGTCCACTATCCATGGGTCCTTATGCACCTGCAAAACAGAAGCATCTTTAGGTACCCTTTGGTTCAGTTGGGTCCTTACTGGTTAGTGGGTGATTTCGGAACCCAAATCTGTCTCGGGACCTTAAAAGTTTGAGACTTCTTCTTCTGAACCTTGTCAGCTTTCTTCTCCACAGGACTTGGAGATACTGATTTTCTGCTGATGATTTTGGGTTCAGGCACTTTCTTCTTCTGAGTCTTTGCGCTTCTCCTGACCCTGGGCTCATAATAGTACGAGTCGTACTGAGCCGGGTGCTCATACAGTGGCTCCTTGTACTGTTCTGCCCATCTGACCTTCTTGGTTCCCCCTGAGTTTGATCTCGGTGTCCTGGGGCTGGAGCCTTTGGTCAGTTCTTTGTTGCTGCTCGGCTAAGGTGCGATTACTTTCTGTTTGTTCTTCGCCTGAGGTGTGGTGTCAGCAGCTTGCACCTTTCCTTTGACGAACCTATCAGCCAGCGTTGCTGAGCTTTTGGAGGTAGAAGCTTCGTGGGTATAGCCAAGGCCTTCTTTCACAGTAGTTGGTCGTTGTGCTCTGAGCATGCTTTCGAGCTTCTCCTTAGCTCCCAGGTATTATTCAGTCATCAGTCCTCTCCAGACCTCATCACTTCTCCTGAGAGAATCATAGTCCTTCTGTACGTCTGAGAGTTTCTGACTGAGTTGGGCTATTTCAGTCTTTTTCTCTGAATTATCCTTGGTCAGGACTGAGATCTGAGTCTCTTGAAGCTGAGACTTAGTCATAAGAGATTCGATCTCTTCCTTGAGTCTCGCAACTAGATCCACTGACTCAGTAGAGACCTGACAATCAAAAGAAAGTCTCTGATTCTCAGCCTTTACCTGTTCAAGTTCCTGGATGGTTCTGCTGAACTCTCTGCTCAGCTGAATTTGTTCCTCTAGCAGGTCGTCATATGCTTGTACTACGTCCAGAGGATCATCCGAGACCGAGCAAGTATAGTGTGTGTTGTGTGAAGAGGAGGTTATATTAAGTTTAGAATTTACCTCAGCCTCTTCTCCGGCCATCAGACAGTGTTCAGCTGATTCTTCAGGAACCGTCTCTCCGACTTCAACAGCTACGAATGCAGCTTCGTCCTCAGAAGAGTACATGAATGTATCCTCTTCAATTGAGTTGTCGGATATCTCTCCGGCTATATAGGCCTGCCTCCTCTGGGCAAATTTGTCTCTTCTGGCCTGCCGTTCTTCTCTTTGAGCAGCTGAGAGTTCGGGACAGTCGTACTGATAGTGTCCCTCCTTCTTGCAGTTGTAGCATGTTGATGCTCTACTGCTGCTTTTTCCAGCTGAGTCTTTTGATGGACTAGCAGCAGGTTCTGTTTTCCTGCATTCAGTAGAAGGATTAGACTCTTCCCTTCTCTGATAATCTTTCTTACCTGAGGGAGAATCTCTGTGGTATTTCTTCAGCTTTCTGACTCTCTCCTTTTCTCTTTGGTATTTGAGAGCCATCAGTGCGAGTTGGTCAGTAGCAGATATTTCAGATGTCTTTGTATCTGCAGCAGCTACTACCTTGCTAGAAGAAATATTTTTGCCTCCAGTTTTGCTGAAAGTTGCCTTGAAGGCATGATCGAACTGTGTGTCAGCTGGAGCACTGGAGCACTTTTGAGGTAGACTATACTCAAATTCCTCCGTCTTTAATTCTGAAAATATAACATCAGGAGTTAGAGTATTAAGATCAGAGCGACGTAAATAAGTAGCAAAAGGAAGCCACTTCTGTCGAGGTAGCGCTCTTATGATCTTTGTGTTCATCTCTTTGTTTGAGAACACTTTTCCCAGCCCGTTTATCACATTGACTTGATTCGTAAATCTGACGCTCAGCTCGTCAATGGTTTCACTGGGCTCCATCGCAAAGGCTTCGAACTTTTGAAGCTCTAATTCGAGCTTGTTTTCTTTGATCTGAGGAGTTCCTTGGCTCGGTACGGCCCGTGGCGTCCCAAAGTTCTTTCGCCGTTTTGCGGTCCCCGCACCCTCCCGAGGTGTGAGTCACCGAGTGTTGTCGGTATAGCATTTCGTGCGACTCGGTCGAGGTTATGCAGCTTTTTTCTCTTCGGGCGTGAAGGCTGATTTGTCCTTGGGAATCTTCGGACCGATACGAGCACCTTCACCTTCCACTTCGGCCGAACCGAATGCCGTCTATCATTGGAATGATGGGTCCGGTCTCCAGTACGTCAGTCATGCTGTCATGCAGCGACGTAAGGTGTGCCTCCATTCTTACACGCCATACTGTGAAGTTCTCTATCGAGAACATCGCCACCATCCTGATACTTGACATGTCGGACATTATGTGTACGAGTATAAGGATGAAAGAAGAGATGCTTGTGCAGAGAAAACGTTTTCAGGATCTGTTCGAGAAGACCAGTAATACATAACAGGTGATCAGTAGAACACCGTGTGCTCTAATACCAATTGTTGGTCCGGAGACAAATATCAGGTGTAGAGGGGGGGGGTGAATACACCTGAGTACCGTTTCTTTTTCTCGGTGAAGGTCGAGTTGAAGTCGTTGGTTGCAATTGATGAACAGTGCCAAATAAACCTTCGATTACGGGACAAGTGAGTCGGCCATCGAGCTCTCCTACTGACTTTTGTCGATTTCCGAAACTCAATCGGAGACTTAAGTGTGCGGATAAGTGTGGGGCCCGGAGTTTGTCTCTTTTTGAAAACGTGTTTTCGCAGATTAAATTCTTTTGGCTGTGCGACTTTAGAAATACGTTTTATGCAAACTTATGATTTTCAAAGGTTTGTATGCACTAAAACAGTAAAGAACACAAGCAGTTTAACGTGGTTCGGATACGCAAGATCCTACGTCCACGGTCCTGAATAGAGCAGGATAACTTATTGATTAGTCTGAGCAAGTCTCGGCAAAGGAAGCTGTGCGCGGGACGGATCCTTCTAAGTTATAGTCCTTAGCGACTTTACAATTCAAACCTAAGTTCGAAAGGGAGCAAAACAGTTCTCCAACTAATGAAGGAGTTCTTACAATAAGAACAGTTCACTAAAAATGAACTCCTTCGAATGTAAGCTATAAATCTGACAATGAGCTTAGGTAGAGAAGAAGGGAATCTAAAGACTCTAGAGAGAAGAATCACAAAATATTCTAATAAATGCAGATTCTTCATTTGGATGTTCCGATGAGTTTGCTAGAGTGTTTGAGAGCTTGAGCAATTTCCCTTTTTAATTTCGTGCTTCTCCTGCTTCTTGGAGCTTCGAAATCTTCTCTATTTATAGCTGTGAGCTATGGCATATGTCCGTTGGAGACGACGATGCCACGTGTCACAAGCTTCCAAAGAAAACGGCCATTAATTCGAACTTGTTGCAGCAGGGCAGTTAATTACTGTACATGAGAGCAGCTTTATTGTTTGGAGCAGGTAAGGCATTGTCGGCTTCTCATTGGTCGAGGTTTGTGGTTGGTGAGAATGTCAAAGTTGACCGTTCAAACAACCTCGTATGATCTTCTGCTGAACTTTCGAAAAGACTTAAGTAGCTGGGTCGCTTTCTGTCGGATACAGTAGACTGTCTCTATCTTCTTCGACTGAGTCGACTGACAAGGAATGTAACTTCTGACTAAGTCAGCTGGCGACTGCGAAGGTACTGGGCTTGCATGAGTTCTTCTGCTGATGACTTATCAGCTGCTGGGTTGGCTTCTACTGAGGTCTACTCAGCTGATGACTGAAGAACGCAATCGATTACACTGATGGCGTGGGGTTCTGAAAAGTATCTTCGGCAGAAGATCAGTTCAACAATTACCCCATACATGACTTAGACAAAATATAGAAACGATTACAACAAGTCTAACCTATACATCAGCTAATCCTAACGACACACTAAACTACTGATATCAGATCGGTTTTGGGATCTTCAATTCCATAGTACTATTATGATTTCCCCCAATTTTCTTTTAACCACGAACAGCTGAGTATCATCTACTGACTCATATCCAACAAAAATTATATGCACATCACTATTTTCTAATTTCTTTACCGACATATGAGCAAGTTTTACTTATATAGATTGGAATTATTTTAAAAATTAGCATTTATATAAATGAATAGGAGTATTTCAAAGAAAAGTGAACATTGAGCAAACAATATTGGGGTTTATGTTTTCCATAATTATATATACTATAGGTTTTGCTTCTAAAAAGAAGTTAAAAAAACTTATTTAACAAAGTAAATGTTTCTTTCAAAAGTTTATCTCTATTTAAAGTTTTATATAGGCTAACAAACAACAAATATATATTGAAAATACAATAACGCAAATTTAATGTTTGATGGTGAAATAAAATTGAAATGCCTTTTATGAGATCGACCCTAAGTAGGGATCCAAAAAGAGTGGATGAAAGGAAATAAGGAGTTGAACGAGGAGGGCAAAAAAAAAAGATTCGTAACACAAATTAAAAAATTAGAAACAAAAAGTTGGTTTTCCAACTTTCAACCATTGGAGTGAGAAGTTGGTAACTGATGTGGCAAACCCAACTATTGAATTCAAGAGTTGGCTTTTTGCAATTACCGAGACACGTTGATTTGACCCCAATTGTAGAAAAGCATTTATTGCTTCAAAATTGCAATACATTGTATCATTAACGTTATAGCATCTCACTTCTTTACTCTTCATATTAACGTTATAAATTGTAACGTTACAAATTGTAACGTTAAAAATTCTAACGGTAAAAAAAAATATATGTATATATATATACTTAGTTGAATACAAAAATTCATATCATACATTTCCAATTTTTACATTCCAAAAAATTTAAGAGCTCAATATTCTCTCTCTAGAAATGGCCGAAAATTTCAGTTCTCAAAATTTGGATTATCAAAATCTCACTCGTCCCATAGTCCCAACCCACAATACTATCAACAATTTTCTCAATATCCTCAATATCCACAATTTCCACCACTTACACCACATTCTCAATTTCCACCACAATATCATCAATTTTCGCAATATGGAATGTCACCGAATTCCAGAAGCTCTTTTTTTAATTCGCAACAAGTACCATTTCAATATCCGGGTTCTCAATTTCCACAACATTCTTCACAAAGGGGCTATAACATACTAGCCTTGTCGATGAAGATGAAGATGATCATGTCCAGGAAATTACTCCACCCCCTAAAAAGGGTAGGATGTTTTGGTCACATGATGAGGAGACATGTGTAGCTAAATCTTGGTGCACCGTGAGCATCGATGCAAGAGTTGGAAATCAACAAAAAACGAAGGTATTTTGGGAAAAAGTGGCGGCATATTACAACGATCATAGGCCGATGGTACTACTAACCGGCTACCCGAAGCTGTAAAATCGGCTTATTATAATGTCATTCCTGATGTAAATTTGTTTTCGCAATGGTATAATAATTTCTTTAATCATCGGGCAAGTGAGCAAAGCGACGAAGACGTCTTAGAGGCTGTGCAAGCTATGTGGCGCAGCCAGCACTCGAACAAAGAGTTCAAGTACCTTCATGTATGGAAGGTAATGGCATTGGCAGAAAAATGGAACCCAGTAGTGCTCGCAAGAAGTCAAAAACATCTGACTCGGGTAGTCACACCTCTGGTGATGCACAGTCAACTCGAACACGTCCTATGGGACAGCAGAAGGCTAAAGCCAAAGCAGATACAAGAAATTATTATTATTATTATTATTATTATTATTATTATTATTATTATTATTATTTAATAATATGATGAATAAAAAATAGTGAGTATATAATATATATATATATATATATATATATATTGATAAATAGTTGTGTGTATATAATAGTGGGACTAATAAAAAAGTTGAGTTGATAGGTTTATGATTGAAGTGAAAAATATTAAAAACTTGGTGGATTTGAAAAGCTAACTGACGAGTAAAAAGTTGGGAATGTGGATTTAGAGTTGAAGTTAGGGGTGTTAAAAGATACCGAAAAATCGGTATACCGCCTATACCGTATAAAAAATATATCAAAATACCGAAATTTTTGGTATACCGAGATTTTCGGTACGGTATGATACCGTACCAAAGTTTTTTGGTATGGTAAAGGTATGGGTTTTCCTATACCGCGGTATACCGTAGAATACCGTGGATACGGTACATACCGAAAGTAACGGTACATACCGTATATCGATAGATACCGTTTGAAACCGAACCACCGGTATGTACCAATGTTCCGACACATACCATGTACCAAAATATACCGATCACGGTATATACTGCATACCCAAAAACATACTGTATATATCTTGTAATATAGTATCTTTTAAATGCAAATTTAATATTTTAGAATTTAGATACATTAAAAAGTGGTACTTTACTTACATTAGTCATTACGAAAATTATAAAGAGTTCATAAAGTATTTCATGATATTATTATAAAACTATGATATAATATATACTTTTGTATGAAATGATCAATTGAAATTACTTTTTAATTTTTGTGTCGAAAACGGGACACAAAAAGTCTAATGTGAAGGAGGAATTGAAAATATCATGAAAACTTTGAAATATAATAATATATATATATAATTAAAGAAAAAAGAAAATATGACCTCTTCATGTTTTCCGAAAAATGAGTTCGTTTTTCAAAAGAAGAGATCTCCACTTCCATGTTTCATAAAGAGTTCATATTTTATTTTTTAAAGGTATAGTTATATTACAAAGTATTTCATGATATTATTATAATACTATGATATAATATATACTTTTGTATGAAATGATCAATTAAAATTACTTTTAATTTTTGTGTCGAAAACGGGACAGAAAAAGTCTACTACAAAGAAGGAATTGAAAATATCATGAAAAACTTTGAAATATAATAATATAGATATATAATTAAAGAAAAAAGAAAATATGACCTCTTCATATTTTCCCAAAAATGAATTCGTTTTTCAAAAGAAGAGATCTCTACTTCCATGTTTCATAAAGAGTTCATATTTTATTTTTTAAAGGTATAGTTATATTATAAAGTATTTCATGACATTATTATAATACTATGATATAATATGTATTTTTGTATGAAATGATCAATTGAAATTACTTTTTAATTTTTGTGTCGAAAACGGGAAACAAAAAGTCTATTACGAAGGAGGAATTGAAAATATCATGAAGAACTTTGAAATATAATAATATAGATATATAATTAAAGAAAAAAGAAAATATGACCTCTTCATGTTTTCCGAAAAATGAGTTCGTTTTTCAAAGAAGAGATCTTTACTTCTATGTTTCATAAAGAGTTCATATTTTATTTTTTAAAGGTACAGTTATATTATAAAGTATTTCATGATATTATTATAATACTATGATATAATATATACTTTTGTATGAAATGATCAATTGAAATTACTTTTTAATTTTTGTGTCGAAAACGGGACACAAAAAGTCTACTACGAAGGAGAAATTGAAAATATCATGAAGATTTTGAAATATAATAATATAGATATATTTAAAGAAAAAAGAAAATATGACCTCTTCATGTTTTCCGAAAAATGAGTTCGTTTTTCAAAAGAAGAGATCTCTACTTCTATGTTTCATAAAGAGTTCATATTTTATTTTTTAAATGTATAGTTATATTATAAAGTATTTCATTATATTATTATAAAACTATGATATAATATATATTTTTGTATGAAATGATCAATTGAAATTACTTTCTAATTTTTGTGTCGAAAACGGAATATAAAAAGTCTACTACGAAATAAATAATGGTAGTATATTTAATAGTAGTTTGTTGGACGGAAATTGTATGTTTTCTGCATTTGTTCATCTTTATATTCTTATTTTTAACAGTTTTTTTTTTCGGTATACTTTATGCTTCGGTATACCGATATGCGGTAAGGCATACCGCACGGCCGGTATGACAACGGTATGAATACTTGCTCATACCGCACTTACGACATACCGATCAACGATATACCGCAGTGACCGGTACGATAACGGTATGCAATTTCTCATATCGCACGTTTTCGGCACAGTATGCGGTATGAAAAAATTTGGACGGTATGCCGTAGCTCTAGTTGAAGTAACCCTTAATTAATGCATAGATTCTAACGAAAAAGTGAAAAATATTTCAGGTTTTAATGGCCAAATACAGCCCATGATACTCTTGTGAGCCAATCGGAGCACTCCATTTTCCTCACACTGGTTTCGGCTCCTGCCTCGTATCACTTCTCCATCCTCAGCCTCACATTCTCTAAAACGCCCATTCCTCAAAATTTAAACAAAAAAGCGGAAAATGAGAAAATGCCAACTTCCATTCTCGACCACCATTCTCCTTTCCAATTTGCAGTTTTTGCAATCTAAATAATGAAGCTTTGAGTTTTTGGGGTTGCATAATTAAAAAGATGGCTGCTTTATCAAGAAATTTCGCAGTTTTGCCAGAGCCCATCTTTCTTTCTCCTCAAATCCCCACTAAAGTACTGAAGCTTTCTATCTCTAGAACCCATGGCTTTGAGTCTAGATGCAATATCAAGATCCTAGGAACTAGAATTTGGGCTGTTAAGAAAGAGGAAATTACTGTTCTTGATGAGAGAGAGAAAGAATTGGAGACTAAGGTGAATGCTAACGCGAATGAGAATGGTAATGGGAAATTCTCTTACAGTAATGGTTCCGCTGGGACTTATTCTAATGGGAGTGCAAAAGTTGGGGGTTTAAATGGGAGTTTGATGAAGTATGTAACTGGGAATGGGAATGGAAGTGCGGCTGCTAAAACTGGAGTGGAAGTAGTGAAAGTGGATGAAGTGATTAGTGGGAAGAAGAAGACTGTTGAAGAGATTGGGCAAGAGGATGCGTGGTTTAAGCGAAAAGGAAAAGATCAAGTGGAGGTACGCTGCGATTTCGTGAATATTCGAGGCTATCATGCTGCTTCTTCATGTATTCAAATTTGATATTATCCATAAACTTACGCAAATTTTGGTTTTATTGGACTCGAGTGCACTTGCTATTTTGCAGTATGAACTCGTCGTTTTAACTGGCTCTATATAATTATGAGCGGGTCGTTAGTTTTAAGAAATTAAGGTTTAATGATCTTTTCCTAGAACAGTGGATGCCTGATGTCTTCATCATGGGTGGAGATTTTCCAGAATTCCGTATTTTTTTGACTTTATTTGGATGCATTTGTGTTAGGAATGTGAAAATCCGGTTATGTACTACTATTATTTTGAGTGCCAAATTTACCTTGAACATAATGTTCTTTACAGGTATCTGTCGCCCCTGGTGGCCAATGGAACAGATTCAAGACTTATTCACGATTCAGAGGACACTGGAAATATGGGGATTTGTTCTTAGCTTTATATTCAAGGTTTGGTTAAGCAATAAGAAGTTCTCATACAGTGGTTAGCTACTTCAGCTGAAGTATTTTTGGTTCCAAAATCTAAGAGAGCATATGCTTTTCTTGTGTGTGTTGTATTTGCTCACGTTGAAGTCTAAGAGTCTTGATGGGAAAATTTAGTCTGCTGGCTATTATATAGAATCCATTGTCCTAAGATACATACGACTCTTTAGCAAAATTGTCCAAAATGATATAAATTGTCTCTATAACAGATTTTCTATGTTTAATTTGTTACAGTGATTTTCCCTTGCACTCTATTGACCCGTCATAGTTCTAAGAAAACGTATAGGCTGAGACTTCCCCAAAACGAGTAATTGTGTTTCTGTGGTTTAGCAGCTAACTGTGCCAAATTATAATGAGTGTTCTTTCTCTTTCTTTAAAGAAGTCGAATGTCAATAGACTTGTATTGTTATAACGTCATTTAATCCTTAAAAAAAGAAGACAATATGGTGATACTTTCTCAGTATGATGCCATAACGAACCTTTCACGGTGTTACAAGCTTGTACTACTTGACTACTAGCTTCTATTCCTTAAGAAATAAGAACCAGTGGCTCAAATTAGGATGCTTTCTGAGTTTGTGTGATGGTTTGTCCTCTAGTTCTGTGTGATTTCTCTGATAAATCATTCAACTTACTATTTGGATGGGATGATTTTTTTACCTAATTCATATGTTATATAAGGGATACCACTTCCATGTATAGGTGGAATGACAGGAGGAAAAAAAATCTCAGAGGCGAAAAGTACTGGCCAAGTGGTTGAAGGAAAATATATTGAGACTGGGTCCTACTTTCATTAAAATTGGTCAACAGTTCTCTACTCGAGTAGACATACTAAATATGTTGATCAATTGTCAGAGCTCCAGGTAAAACTATTTTATCCGAAAATTCATATCCACCGATCTCCCTTATACAACAACAATTTATGAGATAAGTGTGTTCTCATTACATAAATTAAATTGTGAACTTCTCCACTTCTATCCTACTTGTCTCAATCATTTGCCTGATTGATGTTTGCTGGGTTGGAGCTACTGTTTTAACATATCTAAAAGACTCAAACAGAGTTTGCTAGTGTTAATTTGTGTTGCAATTTTATACAACAAACATTTCTTAAGATGATCTTTTCATTTATTTCTTGGTTAAAATATTGAATTTCACTACCAAACATAGTAAGAGGAAAAATGTTCATGGCATCTTATCTATTATTTGCATCAGTGTAAATTTGCTTGCTCTGTTTGGCTCTGCATACCTTCTTCCTTCACAACCTCTTCCACATTTATGTGTCCTAGTAATTTATCATTTTACGAGACATAGTTATACTTAACTATAAAAGACCCGACAGAGATAATTTTCTTAGCTACTTCGTGCAGGATCAAGTTCCTCCTTTTCCATCAGCAACTGCTGTATCAATAGTTGAGGAAGAACTTGGATCTCCCGTGGATGATATATTTTAAAGATTTGACCGAGAGCCAATTGCTGCAGCAAGTCTTGGTATTTTTTATAACCATTAATGCACTGTGATGTATCATTATTTTCCCTATTTAATAGTCCCTCCGTCCTATTAATAATGTCATGTATTTCCAATTGGGTGTCCCATTAGAAATGTCATGTTTCTAAAAAAGGCAAAGAATGTGTGGACTTAACTACCCTTTAAATTAACTACCCAAAAGTCAAACGATATATACCACAAAACACCACTTTTTTAATCTCCATGCCCAAAAGAAACAGAACGCTGCTAATGGGACGGAGGGAGTACTACCTAAGAAGAGTTATTTAGCGGATTAATAATTCCAATTGTAGGTCAGGTTGTCGTGCTAAACTGAAGGGGGAAGAAGTTGTTAAAGTACAGAGACCTGGGCTGAAGTATCTTTTTGACATAGACCTGAAAAACTTGAGGGTAAGTTTGATTTTTACTGTTCCTTGATTCAGGTCCATATGCTAGTTATCGCTTTTAGGCAACTTTGCATGAGCAGCTGACTAGAGTAATCATCATGCCTATGGAACAAAAACAAATCTGTAGGAAATACTCTGAATATTGTGTCATTTTTCTTCAGGTGATAGCGGAATATCTCCAGAAGATAGATCCAAAATCAGATGGTGCAAAAAGGGACTGGGTTGCTATATATGACGAATGTGCAACTGTCTTGTACCAGGTAACAAGTTCCTCACAACTAGAATGTTTAGGTGGATAACTTGTATGACGCAAGACATACTTATTAAAACGCATATTTATACTCGAAATGTTTCGGTTAGGTCGGTAAATATTGAAGCCAACATTTTGAGACTCTCTCTCTCTCTATTAGTGTAATTTGTATCTAAAATATGTATGATACAACAATTCGCAGGAGATTGACTACACTAAGGAAGCTGCAAATGCAGAGCAGTTTGCAAATAATTTCGAAAACATGGATTACATGAAAGTCCCAACTATAAGTTGGGAGTACACAACCCCCCAGGTTTGACCTTTTAAAATTGTTGAAAATTTTTAAGTTTTAGATGTTTACTGTAATATAATTTTGACTAGATATTCCATGTATTGTAGGTTTTAGTGATGGAATATGTTCCCGGGATCAAAATAAACAGGATACAAGCTCTTGATCCGTTGGTTGTTGATCGGAAAAGGTATTAGGCTCGTGCTCAACTTATTTGCAAAGTATCTGTTGAAACTTTAATTATTGATGTTTGTTAATTCTCATTAGGTTGGGCCGATATGCTGTAGAATCTTACCTGGAGCAGATACTATTGCATGGCTTCTACCATGCTGACCCAGTGAGTGCTACCATCTACTTGTTGTGCCATGATACTGATATGTTTGCTTATCAAACTAACATGTAAGCTTTGAGTTTTCTTTTGCAGCACCCTGAAAATATTGCTGTGGATGATGTTAATGGTGGAAGATTGATATTTTACGACTTTGGAATGATGGGAAGGTGTATTTCTTCTCTGCATTCCAGTAGAAAAGCATATGTTTCATTGCTCATGATTTTTTATTTAGTTCATGATTATCTTTATTTAAAGAAATAAACACTCAGCCTTAAATATTTGCAGTATAAGTCCAAACATCAGAGAGGGACTGTGGGAAGTATTTTATGGAGTTTATGAGAAAGATGCTGATCAGGTTATTTTCTCTAAGTTTGGATTTGTTCTGCATAACTGCAAGCCTGATATCTCTCATTTCCAAGTCAATATGTTATGTTTTGTTAACGGAGATGCTTGCTTAAATTTGGCGCAGGTTCTTCAAGCAATGGTTCAAATGGGTGTTCTGGTACCAACTGGACTGCTGTAAGATGAACTGCACAGTTCTTACTTAACAGGTTTTTCATTTTTTACTAGTTCATGCGTCTTCTGGCCAGATTATGTTAATATAGAAATAAGCTTCAGTTTGCTTGTCCCTCTCAATGTAAGAAATCTGTCCCTCTCAATGTAAGAAATCGCCGACTGCAGCTTTGAAGAGCGGCTTGCAGCGCAAAGAAGAGAGAGAAAAATGCAAACTGCGGAAG
Source organism: Lavandula angustifolia (assembly GCA_028984105.1). Taxonomy (NCBI): domain Eukaryota; kingdom Viridiplantae; phylum Streptophyta; class Magnoliopsida; order Lamiales; family Lamiaceae; genus Lavandula; species Lavandula angustifolia. The sequence goes on along the minus strand of CM054806.1, from coordinate 9,627,710 downwards.
TTGGATTCAAGAAGCCACTCACCAAGGAGGAAAAGATACAAAAGAAGAAACAACGTCTTGCTGCAATCGGTAAATCACTGATATCAATTAATTTATTAACAATGCAGTATTTTGCTTGTCATTTCTAAAGTAGTTTTATTCTTTCTCTCTAATGTTAGATGTGTTATATGGTGTCAAACATCAGGTTGTTTGTACTAGAAACCTATTTTGTTTTGCTTATAGGAATCATTCGAACTCAAATGTATTCATATGTGTACTTTTACTATTTTAATGAGTCAGTTCATTCGATATTAACTTAGCTGTTTTTGCTGATTGGAAAATATGGTTTGTACTTTTAACAGGTGAAGACTTGTTGGCTATTGCAGCAGATCAACCCTTCCGGTTTCCTGCCACTTTTACTTTTGTCGTTAGAGCCTTTTCGGGTAATTCATAACCGTTCTTACTACAATGCTGACATATTCTGTTAGTACTGCTATTTACTGAAGTTCATTTATCGGCACAGTGTTGGATGGTATCGGGAAGGGACTGGATCCTCGATTTGATATCACTGAGATAGCTAAACCGTAAGTATTATATAAATTGGAGTTCAAGTCCTAGATTGTCATTCTTTTTACTCACATACATTCCATGTAAAACCACAGCTATGCTCTTGAATAAGTTTTGGGAAGCTGGCATTGAAGTCATTATAAAGGCAAGTTTTCGATCTTAAACAAGGATTAGATGCAATCGAAAGGAAAGGAGGTTGCTAAATCTTGATGTTGTCTGTTTCTAGGACTTGAAGAAGAGATGGCTTAGACAAGCTCGTGCATTTTACTACCTTTTCAGGCAGGCTGATAGAGTTGAAAAGCTCGCTGAAATCATACGACGACTGGAGCAAGGCGATTTGAAGCTTCGCGTATGAGCTTTGGAATCTGAGAGAGCCTTCCAACGTGTTGCAACCGTACAAAGCACCATTGGGAGTGTAAGTTTGTGTATACTGACTTCATATTCCTTCTTGTTCAGCCTCCCTCGAAACTTATTGAAGTGGTAAACGACAGGCGGTTGCTGCTGGAAGCTTGATTAATTTGGCGATGATTTTACGTGAACTCCATCCAAGTTAGTTTTTAATGTGGTATTCAATCACGTATAGATCCCTCGTTAACCGTAATTTTCTGTGTTCAGATGCCTGCTACGATTGCGTACGCTCTCTGTGCGTTTTTCGGCTTGAAGGTTTTGATCGGCATGGTGAAGGTCAAGAAGTTGGACCAAAGAGAGAGGCTAATCACCGGTACTGCTTAAGGAAATCGTAAGAAGCTTATATAAGTTTTTAACATTGTCGTTCTACTAGGTTAAGGATTGAAATATTTTCAGCTGAACAACTATTGAATGTAAGATTGAATCTCAGATGATTGAGATGTTCTAGTAAATGAATTATAGTTTTACCAAGTCTTCGCCGTCGATTCTAAATAAATTCATATCTTAGGTGGATACAAACTCGTTTTAAAAAGTGTGGTTTTTTATTTATTTTTACATCTCCGGAATTCTACATTCCATCTACTCTCTCATAAATCGCATAACCTGGTTGAATCCAGATCCACCACAACCCGATAAAACCAATTTTTTTTTTTCAATCTTTAGTTGATATTGATAATTAGCATTGATTAATTTTAAAAAATTAAAAAATCCAGACTTTTAAGTAATCTATTTTAAAAAGAAGGGCATTGTAGCAGGCTGCACTTACGTATCAATTATAAACACAATGAGTAGCTGCTTTGTTGATTGGAGGTGTTTGATTAGGCAGTCGAGATGAAGATTTCGGGGTTTTATTCTTTCTAGTTTGTTGGAGTTAAGGATGGTTTTTGTTGGTTGTTAACTTTGTTATGTCTAATGCCCACAATATGTATGATAAATTGTCTCATCAACTTGGTCGTATTGCTAATCCTCTATGTGTACGTCTTCATCAATCAACTTTTCCATCTTACTTGCTTGGAATATTTATCGTTCTCTTATTTATTCCCACTCTTGCTGCTTCCATTTAACATATCCAATATAGTCTTTTAGAGCTGGGTTCATGTGCTGCGGTGTAGGTAATAACTCTCTGTTTCAAAAGACTACACCTTCTCACTTTGGGCTTGTGAACCATAATGCTGAAGTTCAAGCTGGCTCTTCAGTTCCGTTCTCTGCTTGAGTCTCCCTTATCACTCAATCGTTGCTGCATACTGACAATCCCTACTCCTCAACCCCTATCACAAACTCTGCAAACTTTGTTTTGGCTGAATACCTCACTACCTCGCTAACGATTCCCAAAACCAAGGCCCATGCAGTCTCCAAACGCTTCCCATCCATCAATTCTTCTGGTAAGCCCGAAGCAGTAGTTCGGTTTTCCAAAACTCATTCCTGTCTCCAAGTTCAACCTTCCATTCTATTTCTCGACGTCGAAACGAACCTCAAACCAAAGATAGCATTCTGTCAAGAGTTGGGTCTATGTGGGCCTCATTTGGGAATGATCATCTCCAAGAATCCATGTTTTTTGGTTGGTAGTCTGGATAAAAAGCTGAAGCCTAGCATTGGGGTGATCAAGGAAGCTCTTCAACTTAATGGAAGTCAAAACAGTAAGAAATATATCACTGATCTTCTGTTCCGTGTTCTTTCAAGGTACCCGTGGTATATTGGCAGTAATTCAAGACTACTTTCTAACATTACCTATTTGAGAGATTGTGGAGTCGTTGGTACTCAGATAATCATGCTGTTGAAGACCGAACCTAGGCTCTTTAACTTGCCCGATGCACAACTCAAACGTCCTGTTTCACGAGTAACAAACATGGGTTTTGAAATGGGATCGAGAATGTTTGTTTATGTTATTTGGGGTCTCTATTCCATTACTGATGAGAAATATCAATAGAGAGGTTGAATTGCTGCAGGGTTTTGGTTTCTCTAGGGATTAATGCAATGAAGTATTCATAAAGTCACCCGTGGTCCTCAAGATATCAGAAGCAAAATTAAGATGTGGGATTGAGTTCTACCTGCACAAACTTATGCTCGACAAATCAATTCTCTTATTTGAATCTTAGCATGGAGAAGAGAGTGATTCCCCGATGCAAATTACTGGAAACATTGAAGGCAAGGAGTCTTTTAAAGGAGGAACCAAGTTATGCTACATGGTTAATCTTGTGGAGAGGTATATATTGAGGTTTGCAGATGATCCCAAAGTATTGCAGTTTGCTTATGACAACCACCTTTTGAACTATCCAAAGGGTTAAATGTCAACCAACTGCCAGTTTTTTCGCCCCATTTCATGGATAGGTCCTTGTTTCCTCAACACTTTCTTTTGTTGTAATGTGTTTATTTTATGCTGTTTGCACTTGGTAATGTTCGTTAATCAATTGTAGTTTCTTGTTCTGTTTCATTTCAATGAAGCTGTTTACAATGTTTCAGCACCTACAGAATCCTGGTTGCAGAGAGTCAAATAAGAGCAAACACGGAAAGGGAAGAAAATCTGGGCTGGCATTTTTAATATTTGAAACACCTATCAAGTTAAAACTATTAGCTACGATGATATTGAGCTTGACCTTGAAATAACTTTGATCCCTATCTTGATCTTATGATACATGAACTTATTTAGCCTGTCTTATTCTTCTTGAATAAAGAAAATGCAGCCTTGAAGTTGCATGTTTACAGCATATATTGTTTTCAAGGAGCAAATTCTTGACAGTTTGCTTCAAAAACTAGCATTTCAGCCGGAAGGTAGGAACTGCCATGAGGTGATTGGCCCTTGCAACGACAAGGGCAAACTCCTCGGTCATGTCCAGCTCCTTTGGCCGCATACCATTTGGCAGCTTCCAATCAAAGCAATGGACTAATTGTGAAACAATCAGTCGAACTTGGATGAGCCCCAGTTGTATTCCGGGGCAACCTCTTCTCCCAGACCCAAAAGGGAGGAGCTGGAAATGCTGTCCCAGAACATCAATGCCACTGCCAGCAAACCTCTCCGGTATGAACTTCTCTGGATCAGTCCACACATTTGGATCCCGTCCAATTGCATACGCGTTGATGATGATTCTTGATTCCTTTGGTATGTTATAGCCGTTAACCGTGCTGTCTTGGATAGAATAGTGAGGAAGCAGCAGTGGAGCCACTGGATGCAGCCTGAAGGTTTCCTTCACAACCATGTTGAGATATTCGAGTTTGTCGAGGTCAGACTCCTCAACCATCCTCTTCAATCCCACCACTTGTTCCAACTCTTTCTGTACTTTTTCCATTACTGTTGGATTTATCAACAGTTCTGAGAGTATCCACTCAACTGTTGATGCTGCTGTGTCCATTGAAGCTGAGAGCATGTCCTGCAAAGGTAATTAATTCTTCCATAACTCATTTCTGATTACTAAGTAAATGCTTTTTTAAACAAAGGATTAATGCATGATGAGATTACCAGCATGACAGCCTTGACATGACGGCGGTCGAACTCAAATCCAGATTCTCCGCTCTGCATGATGGATAGCATGGTATCAACAAAGTCTTTGGTCTGCCCATCATCCCCAGCTCGAACGTGGTCGTCTAAAACTTTCTCGAAGAAATCATCGAAAACTTTAGCAAGTACCTTCATTTTCTTTGTCAGCCCTTGGAGATCCAAGACTCCAAGGAAAGGAAAGAAATCACCCAAATTCGGAACTGCTGCTAATTTCATCCCTTCTTGAATCACACTCTTGAACCCTCTGTCATCAATATCCTTATCATCATACTTCTTACCAAACACCATCCTGCAGCTCATCTCCGCGCTCAGGGACGAAATCTTGTTACTAAGATTAACAGAAACACCTTCTTCAGCAGCTTTCTTGATGGACTCAACAAAAAGGCCAAGCTCCTCCCTTCTCATAGGTTGGAAAGAATTGATCTTGAGGGTGCTGAGCAGCTCCAAAGTGCATAACTTGCGCATGTTCCGCCAGTACGGACCGTACGCCCCAAATGATAGGTTCCTTTGATCCCATGATATAATCTTAGCAGCTTGATGAGGTGGTCTGCTTGCAAACACAAGGTCATGTGTCTTTAGGAAAAGCTCAGCTGCCTCCGGGGATGAGACAATGATGTTTTCGACCAACCCGAATCGCATGCGCATAATGGGGCCATGATCTTTGGCAAGCCTGTGCAGATCTTGGTGAGGATTCTTCCCCAGCAAGTGCAAATGTCCCAGAATAGGGACCCCTCTTGGACCTGGAGGCAGTCTCTCACTCTTCTTCCTCCTTGCCAGTGAAACCAAGGAAACTGCAACACCTACAATCACTGTAAGCCAAAACCAAGAAAGTTCCATTTTTGTTTTTTCCTTTACTCTAAATTTCTTGTATGATTGTGCATAGATCTCTCTGCTATTTATGTTGGAAGTTGTGGTTGGGAAGATTTTATGTCTACTTGGGATTCTGAAAAGATAATGTTTGTGTCCACTTTCAGCAGCCCGGTGAGGATGAAGAAGACAAATGTGAATTGATGGAATTGATTTCGATGGCTATGTTTCCTTGTGATTCTTACAATATTGTTGTCCGGATGTGGATCTTTATAAATGCAAAGTCAGACAAATCATGCAGCGCCTTCCATAATAAGCTAAAGACGTTTGTCCTAGTTTCTAAAATTTCCTTCTTGGTGATGTAGTCATTGTTTGTGCATTATTGTAGGCTAGGCTTGTACCTATCTAGTTCCAGATAAATATCTTAGTATACAGTTGTCTTAGATGCTATTTGGTGATTTTGCTCGAGCAATCTAGGAAATAATTTGGACTCTTATGTAATATAAATAGATGGTTTTGACCACATGTGCATATTTCAAGTGCATATTGTCGATGGAAAACGATAACTTTGAAGAGTTGAAGTTGGCGGATCGAAAATGGGGCGTGCTGCAAAGTGCGCGGACAAAGATGAGGAGGAGCTATGGACTCTACTCGGAATTCAACCTTGAGGACAGGGTGGTTCTGCAGGGGTGGCGAAATGATACGCCCATTCTAAAAAGTGGGCCAAAGGAGTACTCGGCCCAAATACAGAAAACGAGCCCAACCCGAACAGAACACAAGTGAAGGAGGAAATAGCCCAATAGTTAGGGTTTGAATGTTTTGTATATATAATAACGTTTGTACATTGAGGAGGAGAGGAATGAATTATCTCGTGTGTTCTTGAGCTTGTCTCAATGGAGTTGATAGCTGACCCGATATAGCTATACTATCTTCGTTTTCGCCATTTTAGGGCGTATCATCGGTGCTTTCATTGAGAGGTTGTGTTTGCAACGGCAAATACAACACAAATTCCATCAAAAAAAAAAAATGGTTGCTCCATTCCTTTTGACAGCTTGGAAGAGGGATGTACCCCTCTTTGATGGAACGGATCCTAACGGCTGGATCTCCCGAATCGAAGATTTCTTCTTGTTTTGTTCAGAGTTTGGGGAATTGACGACATCCCTCGACCACGTTCGACTCAAGATGGTGTCTGGCCAAATGGAAGGAGCTGCTGCCTCGTGGTTTCGTGAAATCGACATCTCGACACCATGGCCAGAATTTAAAGAAAAGCTAGCACAAAGGTTTTCTAGAGCAACTCTTGCTGCAAATCTGGATAATGGCTCAGAGAATATTGAGGATGGTTCGGTGGAAGAAGACATAATAATTGGGGAACACGTCCCTGTGCTCGAGTCCGAGCGACCGATCTTCCAAGTGGCCAAGTTCACATACTCACCACAACCGCGCCGCAAGCCAGTTCGATGTGACGAACATAGCCGCCCATGTCCTGCAAATTGTGCCCCCATCAGTCCTTTTTCAGAGAGAAAATCGAACCTCGAATACGACGCCTCCGTCCTAAACACCGACAGCAGCGCGAGATCTGGCGCAGTGAGCTGGTACGGCAAAGAAGAAGACCTCAAGATCGGGAAGAATTACGGCAGCAAATACAGAAATCAGAGCAGAAAAACAACCATCGTCATCGACGCCGCTACCTACAACTAGTTGAAACTAGACCGCCGGCTGAACCACCAGATAAGAGGTATCATTTTTATGGGTTACAGCTAAGCTTGGTTGATTGTGCACGTAAACTGTTCGACAAAATTCGTCAACCACGTCGTTGTGAAGAGTCTCCAATGAATGGATATTGGAAGTTAAATAAAAACAGAATTGTGGTGTTCACACATGAAGACAGTTCAATTTATGAATATGGCCTTAATATGAAATTGGATTCCTTCTTTTTTGTGCCTTTCAAAATTCGCTATTGGGATTCCTTGTTTTATGAGCATGCTCTTACGATAAGTAAAGAGTACTTGATTTCCAATCACTTGGCAATTTGTGCAAGGGAAATGTCTTATTGCTTGAGTATTGTCCTTAACCGTTGGAAGAATGAGAACCGTAATTATGTTCTTGTTATTATTGTTAGTAAGTTGTTTGATGAAATGTTTGATAAGACCATTGTGTCTTCAAGTGGTTTGGATTCTGAGTGTATTCCCGAGACGAATTGTGGAAATGAAGTTAAGGTTGAGGGATCAATTTTTCTTAAGTGGAAAAGGAATATACTGCTTGACTCAACCTTGATCCTACCAACGCGCAAGAGTTTCTTTAATTGGTTAAACGCCCAGATTTCTTCGCATCCTTGGTTTTGGATCTTCATAGTTTTCGTCTTGATCCCATTTCTCATCACCTCCGTCTCCCACACTCCACCGTCGTGTTTCCTCAATTGTGCCGCCACCGTCTTCTCCGACTCAGAAGAATGGCCCTTCGACAGAGTCTATGTCTACGATCTTCCTTCCATTTTCAACAGCTGCTTTCTGGGTTTACTGGAATTCAATAATTGCGCCAGATCGAGTAAGAGGTTTGCTGCAGATATTTTTCATGATCTGCACGAAGAAGTTATGGTTATTGCTGCCAGAGGGAACAGTTTAATGATTCGAGTCCAAAAACTCGAGTCTGATGTTCATTCCGTTGAAAAGGCATGTCTCTCTCAAACTGATCATTCAAAATTCTTTTACAATGCTGGTGTTGATTGGAAAGCTAATCAACAAGTGGACCAGAATCTGATTGCACAAGGAAACTTATCTCGTTTTGTCATGGACTCCTATGAAGAATGCAGGGGTCCTCCTCGACTATTTCTTCTAGACAGGTTTGACATTGCTGGTGCCGGAGCATGTCTAAAACGTTACACAGATCCTTCATTCTTTAAAGTAGAAGCCTCCGCAACAGCTAATGCAGATGTCCCAAGGGAAAAGAAGATAAGGAAAGCAAAGAAGAAAGGACCACCTGTTAGATATGGAGAAAGACCTGAATGTTTGCAACTTTCATCACATACAAAACTCCATCAGCTTTTACTAGAGGAACATGTTGAAAAAGGTGTTAGCAAACCTGCATATCGTGCCAAATTGAAAAGGAGGCCAAATAGGTTTTCGTTTGACTCAATATCTGGGAAGAGTTACATGGAACAACTACTGAAGAGTCCTTCGCCAGACCATAAAATGCTTCAGGAGATTACTGTGTATTCAACCATGCTACCAGAAATGGATTCGGACTCCGAGTTGAGAGTGAAAAGTGATTTTACCTTATATACTGAAAGTCAGCCATTGGGTTCTGTTAAAAGTCAGGAACATTCCCACTTTCTGTCTTTAGATTCTCAATCCACTGGAGAGTTCTCAATATCTGACGAGGGGAACAATTCATACAAAAAGGAAATGTCTAGTTTCTTATCTTCAGATTCTGCCAGAACCTCTGCTGAAAAACCACAACCGGAAAAATTATCTCCTGACAACAGACCTAACTTGGTGCAGCCAACTTCAAGTTTGTGCAGGCCTAATTCGGTTCCTACTTCACCCCCTTATGATGTAAGAGCAGTTGCAAGAGGGCTTGCTTGGTTCTACCATGGCTGCCACCCTCCAATCTAGCATCAAAATATCAACTCAAATGTGGTAATGCTTGATGAGGATAACGACGCTCGGATAATGGACTTCGGATTAGCTAGGCTGTTGAGCTCTTCCGAAACTAATGAGAGTAGTAGCTTTGTGTATGGGGATTTAGGTGAGATTGGCTATGTTGCTCCGGAGTATTCAAGCACAATGGTGGCCTCTCTTAAGGGCGATACGTACGGTTTTGGGGTTGTTCTTCTTGAGTTGGCAACTGGGAAGAAGCCTCTTGATGATAACACCCTTGAGGAGGTATTAAAGGGCAATTTAGGGGACTGGGTGAAACAGGTTTCGGGCTCTGGCCGGATCAAAGACGCCATTGATAAGGAGCTTTGTGGGAAGGGGAATGATGAGGAGATAGTGAGATTCTTGGAAATTGCTTGCAGTTGTGTGGTTGCTCACCCTAAGGACAGGTCTTCTATGTCTCAAGTGTATGAGTCTTTGAAAAACATGGCGGAGCAGCAGGGTTGCCCGAAGCATGTTTTAACTGTGATCTACAATGATGAAATAAAAATGGGAACGGAGGCAAGGGACACACACCAGCTGATGGGAACTTGTAATGAGCTAGAGATTGAGATCGATAACTTTGAAGAGTTGAAGTTGGCGGATCGAAAATGGGGCGTGCTGCAAAGTGCGCGGACAAAGATGAGGAGGAGCTATGGACTCTACTCGGAATTCAACCTTGAGGACAAGGTGGTTCTGCAGGGGTGGCGAAATGATACGCCCATTCTAAAAAGTGGGCCAAAGGAGTACTCGGCCCAAATACAGAAAACGAGCCCAACCCGAACAGAACACAAGTGAAGGAGGAAATAGCCCAATAGTTAGGGTTTGAATGTTTTGTATATATAATAACGTTTGTACATTGTGGAGGAGAAGAATGAATTATCTCGTGTGTTCTTGAGCTTGTCTCAATGGAGTTGATAGCTGACTCGATATAGCTATACTATCTTCGTTTTCGCCATTTTAGGGCGTATCAGGTTCTCCCTTCATGTCATCACATCATACGGGATGGCTCCAATTCCAAGTTCTTTTTGAAAATGGACCAAGTTTGTAGTGAAGCATCAATTCTAATTGCACAAATTTCTTTTAAGTCAAATCTGTCACACATAATTAGCCCTAATACAATTTATTTATAGATTATATATAAAAATTACTAGAATACATTTCGAACACAGCTGCACACTTACATTATTATAAAGAATGAATTAGGATATATAATGCCTTTTGAGAATACACTTCGGAAATTGATAATAATTTGAAAATTGAGAATTATGGGACGATTGAGATTTTTAACAATCCGAATTTTTAGAAAGAGAATTTTCAGTCATATCTTAATAGAAAATAAATAAAGGATGATGATAATGAACGCATGATATTTTCCATCAGATACATGTATACATATACATTGAGAATACAACGGTCATTTCTCAATGTTAATATTTTCAATGTCTATATATAAACCCAACGGCTATTTTGTGTTTGATCCACGAAATGAGTATTATTGTTGTTATATACTCCCCTCCGTCCCATTAGTTGTGTCTTGTATTCCCAAAATAGATGTCTCATTAGTAGTGTCTAGTTTCTAAAAATAGCAAAGAATTTGTGGCCACAAAATAAAAACTACCTAAAGTCAAACAATATACACCATACAATATCACTTTCTTAATCTCCATACCCAAAAAAAATAAGACACTACTAATAGGACGGATGAAGTACATTTTTGCTATTCATGCTATCTCTTTTGATTAAATGTGGACGTAAAAGTAAAACTAAGAGCACATGCATGATTGAATTCATAAATGCCTTCAACAAATTTTGACACGCGAGCGAGTCAGTCCACTAGCCATCACCGCGCGAGTGTGAGCCACTTTCCACGGGTCTCAATTGCTCCCCATATCAGAAAAGTTAGATTCTTGCAGAAAAAGTTGTTCACCTGTAGCGGCTCCTTCCAATGGTAAAAAGTAGGCATAACTTCTAACTTGATAAAAAAAAGCTGTGTAAAACTCATATTATACTTACCCTTACAATAAATTTGGATCTGTGGCGCAATGGTAGCGCGTCTGACTCCAGATCAGAAGGTTGCGTGTTCGATTCACGTCAGGTTCAATATTCAAGTCTTTTTTCATTTTTTTTATTATGCCAGCACAAAAGCTTGTTTCAGGAATCAAACTACAACCTCGTACCACGGTTTTACGGAATTTATTAATTTGTCTTGTGTTCAACTGTTGAGTAGCAGAGAATTTACAAACAAAACAATCATGTGCCAAAAGAAGTTTTTTTATTGGTATATACAAAGAAACAGTCATGCCTGGGAATTTACATATTGAATCTAGACATAACATAAGGAAATTATATTTATAACCATAACAAAGAGAAAAAAGAAAACATCTATGATATATCCACACACTTCCTCCTCATAATATCACCTAATCATATTTACAAATCTTCAATGCCAGGAACAGGAAGCAGATAAAAAATGTGCAACATTATGCTTGCTAATGCTAGTAACCATATACACCACCGCATCTACGACGACTCTCGAGGCCTAGACGACCAGAGTGAACTCAACGCCCGAAGGCGTTGGAAGTACTCACCCAAGGCTAGAAGCCCTCGGGCTGCCTGCCGAGTCGTGAGGATCCGCAGTATCTGCTGTAGAGTTTCTTGCCGGAGATGATCTGCCTGTGTTGCACGCGAATGAACAAACGTAATGTCAATGTGAATTACGCCATTTTGAAAAGGACTAATAGATCAAGTCTATTATTACCTGACCGACGAATCTAACCAGATCTTCTAATCTCTCTATGGCAGCACCAATCTGAGGCAGATAGTTGCCTTCACCGAGCTGCTTGGCTATGGCTTCGCCAAGGATTTGGTGGAGCTTCTCCATTCCTTGTGATAAGGCATCTTCTGCTTGCTGGCACGACTGTGCAAGATTACCGAGATCCAAACGTTGTTGTTCTAACAATGGCTCCATATGTGGCAACAGAACCTATTGCCAAATGTAAATTACAACCTTAATACAGACAAGTTTTGGTTGAGATGATAAGAAGACAAGAAGAGGCTAAGATAAAATGTGGATCACCTTTAGAAGTTCTGAGGGTCGGAATCCGCCTATCCAGAAGAAGAAACGCTCAGCGGATGTTTTCCACATTCCGGACATAAGGTAGAATACATCAGCTTTGGCAGCTGTGGCTTTCATGGTGAAGAGGTCAAAATAATGCCTCATTCCCCCATCAACAAATATTCGCAGTTCCCCATCTTCGATTCCTGAATGCAAAGCATTCCTCAAATCGGATAGTTGTCTATCTTGTTCTTCCACCCAGTGACCATACTCCATTTCAAATGCAGCAATGCCTGCAAAGTGCAATTGATGAAGCTTATTAGGTTTCTTCTCACAATAACTGAGCCATACGCAGTTAAATGTCTATCTTTGCAACTCGATTTTGGATAGATGATAAGTTGTATATTTCTGGAAGTAAGAGTAGCAAATCTTCCCTTTCTATGGATAATATTAAGAGTACAAAGGAAATAATAAAGCATAATTCTCTGAGTTTGATGCTATAATAAGAAACAATTGTTGCAGCATCTAAATGATAGGTTGCTTATACGATGTATCAATCACGTACGAAATTACGAACCTGGGTTTGTACTCCCGGCATAACCTAGCGGACTAGCATCTAAAGCACCTCCAGTATACATACCCTGCATCAATAATAAGTAAACTATGAAAAATGTAGTTCAGTAAGTAAATAATGTTAGTGATTATCCAATTACCTGTTGTCGGGCACGGCCAAGCTCCTGCTCTAACTGAAGAAGCCTTAACTTACTGCTTTCTAATTGTTGAACATAGGTCTGCAAAGAATTTTTAGGTCAGTCCAAAATAAAGGTGTAGCCATGTATAGAGACAACATTCAGATTTCACAACACTTCTCTAGTAAAATTCAGTAATTAAAATTCCCATTTGACATAGGGTAAGATTTGCCAGACTTAACATACCTTTTTCCTAAGACGACTTTTACGAGCAGCCTCACGGTTCTGTGCTAGACGCCTGATTACCTACAATCCCATCTCCAACTTGTCACCAGGATTCAGAGCATTCAACTTTTTAAGCTAATGGATTTTTGCAACAAGAGAAACACATACAAAGTCGAAATCATGAGAAATTTGGAGATAGAGTTAAAAGGATTTTGGAATTGGATATCTCAAAAGATGAGTAGAGAAGATACACTTTCTACTATTTCAGTCATTTTTCAATCCACTATAACAATGACCATCAGAAATTCTTCTCCATATACGAAAATCAAACGCCTCTATGTTCTCTCTACAGTTGTAGAGATTCAACACCAGAATGTCTGTACATAGTTACCTTATCATTTGGTTTACTCCCTTCTTGGTCGTACTTATTTGAAGGTCCAGCAGTTCCATGTGAAGTATCCTCTGACTACACACATATGTAAAAAGTCAGCCAACAAGTTGGATGGAGTGACTCAAGAAAACAAGTGAACAATTCAGTTAACTGCACCTGGTTATCTAGTTTAGGGTCAACCTCCAGCATGATTGGTGAAGATGCATCCAGACAAGTGTTTCCTTTGAAATCTCCCCACATGGCCATTTGATGGATTGGCTCGTATATGCCCATCCGTCTTGAGGGAACAAACTGTGTAGAAGTTGAATTCATCTTTCTTGGCTGCTAATGAAACCAAGAAACACAATGGAGTCAGACAATCTATCTCATTTGATTAGTCCATGAAATAATTGAAGATGAAGGGAAAGCTTGAGAGCAGAATGGCTCCCCTTTTTAAGCAAAGGAACTTTTTCAGACATTCTCATTCATTACATTACAAGGCAGAAAATCTCCTTTTCAGTAAGAATGATTACTTCACAATCCGGAACTGAAAAGGCTAATCCAAAGGACAGATCACCTTAACTAGTGTATCACAATGAAGAAGGTAGAAATCAAACTCAGATTTCACATATTTCATCTACCCCAACTCGATCCTCAGAATTTTTATATATAGAACTTCAACTTATGCAAGCTAAATTCAGCATAGTTTCAACCAATGCTAAATATTCTCACAAATTGGTGAAGAAGCATCTACCTTCAAATCGTTGCTGAGCGAAACAATAAAATCTTCTACAATCACAAAACTAAATAAATAAACCCACATCATGCATTAAACAACCTCGTAGCTCACAAGCACAAGCCCGTATGACTGTCTGTGCAGGTGAAAACGAGCACCAAATTCGTCAACGACTGGAGAAATTATTGATCTTGATTAGAAAATAAAAAAAAAACAATCAAAGAAATCAACAACACAAAAATCTTATCAAAGCATGGAAACTAATATCAAGAATCTGATAATGGAAGCAGCAAGTAGCTGCTTCCAAATTAATTTCCTCTCGACCCATTTTATTACTTTCAAATTCTCAAAAATGAAAAAAACAAACTCTTTTAAGAAAAACAAACCTTTGCTATTGGAGAGGAGAAATTAGAAAAAGGCCGGCTTCTGCTGAAAAGAAGTAAAGCAGCTGAAACTAAACAAAGTTGTTCAAGACTCCATTTTTCACGCTTGGTTTGCTGCAGCGAACAACTAGAAAGAAAGAAAGAAGAGAATATGAATATGAGTGAAGGCAGCACCCCTTTTCAAATAATTTGCATATTTAAATGAGAGAGAAAGTATTCTATTAAAAGAAAAGGATCTGTTACAGCACATGCCTATAGACTATAATACAATTTACTATTATTGTATTGCGTTTGTGTATTGGGGGTGGGGAAGACTGTGTGAAGGGATATTATACTAATTTGTAGTTGATGTGCGTTGGAGCAATGTGTGCGTCTTAATCGTGTGCTACAGTCAATGAAGGAGAGAGAGAGAGAGAGAGAGAGAGAAATGGTGAGATGTCCAGTAAGAAAGAAACATGCAAGCAACAGTGTTTGTATTTGTAGTATTATGCTTACACTTTAAATATGCGCACTAGGTCACTCTCACTACTATGCTTACTTGCCCCTTGACCTCATCATCCACCCCAACCCCGCTAATATCTAAAACTCCAATAATACTTTGGCATTTCTTCAAATTTAATGGTTTTAATGTGATAAAGATAAGTTTTGGCAAGGAGCGTGTACACCACTTACGAAGAAGAGCGTGGTGCCAATTCCTTTTTTAAATGATTTAGCGGGAAGTGGAGTGACGGAAGCAAATTGTGTGCGTGTCGTCACGCTCCTTCTTACACCTGAAAAGGAATAACATACATGCCCCTCAGAATCTCTTTCAAATTATATTCATTATTAATTATTATACGAAACTCTAAATCTTAGCAAATATTCAATCAATCCGAGAAATTATACGACCATTAATTGTGTTCTTCACTTTAAATTAGTCTAATCGAATTCTTGACTATTCATACCACTTTTATTATTTGATGTTGTCTAAAAACTTGAATCAATGAATTTGGATCTATTATGGGTTCACCGTTTGAAAACGAAAGAATCGAATTTTACATACATTCACAAGAAGATTAGATTTAGAAAAGGCAGTGAATAATTAGACAAGTATTATATCTGCATTATAAATACATTCTATCCAAATCTAAAAAAAGTAAAATCCCTTTATTAGTGAATTATTAAATTATGTAAGAAAATAATGTTAGAATTATGGCAAATTGGCAATAAATCTATCTTTGAAGTTCGGCAACCCTTTTATTCCCAGCCTAACCTCAACTTTTGACCTAATGACTCTTCGAAATCCTTTAGAGACATTATTAAACTCAAGTCCATCTGGTTGCCACCACGTCTTCTCTTTCCTTTCATCATAAAATAATACGATTTGCATATATTTTGTTAATTATCCTATTGACTTTGCACAATCATTGCGACATACATAATATAATAATTTGTTTATCGTACAATTTAATAAATTTTGTATCGCTAACCTTTTTTTTTTCCCAATCAATCAATGGTAAAAATGATCTATATATTGGTGTCTATCTACTGCAATCAATCATGTTTCTACTTTATTTCTCTGCATGGAGACTCAAACATGGAAAGTCAAATGTGGAAAGTTTAGGGGAAAAGAAAGTGTAACAATTTTTTGCATGTCGGGTTTCTTTATTGTAAATTTAAGAAAATAATTATGAATTTAAAGATTTTTCTCACGATATTAAATTACGTTATTCTAGACTCATATTTAATTAGTTGTACGCACGGATTAAACCTAAAAAAATTGTTTTACATCATAAACTTGTCAAGTCATTTGTGAGACTTGATGTTAAATTTTGCAATCTGAGTAAGATGTGATTTGGAATGCAATTGTTCCTACGCACCAGATCCATGGATATGATGGATGCTTTGGGGATTTTTTACCGTTGGATTGTATTGACCCACTATTACTCCCCTGTTTTAGTGGCCACACGTGGGAAGCACTGAGACGATCCTTTGCACGTTTTAGTTAAACTTTATTTTAATTTTTCATGTTGATGATGATGCTAACATCCCAATTTAAGTTGATTCAAGGTGAGTAGGTGACAATTCAATCAAGCTAAGTAATAATTATCGGAGATTCAGCCATTTAGGGGGAACACGTGTGTCAATCCCCAATTTATATTATATATATATATATATATATATATATATATATATATATTATATATTTGTGGATCCATAAGAAGGAAGCTTAATAGTTATAATCATAGATTCTTATCTAATGAATGGTTAAGATTAACATTAGTTTTTAATTTTTGTAAAAAGTAATATTAAGAAAAGGACAATTTGGGTATGAAAAATATGCATATTTAAAATCCTTCATAACTCCTCCCCCAAAATAAGGAAATCCTTGTAGAGAAATAATTAGAATTTAATATTTTTCCGAAAAATGATTCACAACAAGGAAATGATTCATAGAAATCCTTGTAGAGAAATAATTATAATTTAAATGATTCATAGAAATCCTTGTAGAGAAATAATGATAATTTAATATTATGTTTCCATATGAATGACATTATGCATAATAATTACATTGAACATATTAAAATATATATGTTTAAATATGCATATCAAATGAAATAATTGTGCATATTATCTAGTTAAGCACTAGTACATTATGTGATAAAAAAAATCACAATATTTAATGTATATAAATAAATAGTATCATGCAAAATTATGTTTAAGTTCATGCATATTTAGACATTGATGAACCAAAATGTTAATTCACTATTTCTACAACAGTGTAATTGTAATCTAATAGTTTAATTGAATGCATACAAATGGATAGTATTATACATAGTTATTTGAAAATATATGCATATTTAGCACTAATAATTTCATTATGTGATACAAAAAAATCACAATATTTAATGCAAACAAGTGAATAGTATTATGCACAATTATGTTTAAGTTCATGCATATTTAGACTTTTGATGAACCGAAATGTTAATTCACTATTTCTACAATAATGTAATTGTGACCTGATACTTTAATTGAATGCATATAAATGAATAATATTATGCATAATTATATGAAAATATATGCATATTTACTCTAAAACTGTCATCATATAATTATATTAACTTATTCAGGAAATGGAAACAAACGAGAAAAGAGATGGAATGGTTACTTAGGAAATGAAAATGTGCAAAATTCAAAATTTTGAACTCAAATTAGATCTAAATTTTATTCGATATGGAAATTATGTGTGTTATTTTAGAAAGAGAATCAATTACTCAAAAAGAAATGATAAAAATTAAGATTAACTTTAGAAACAGTTACAAAAATAAAAAAATTAAATGGACATAAATATCCTTAATGATATGTTAATCAATAATAAAGTATTAAATAAAAATATATCTTAAAAATAATCACAATCCTAGATTTTAAAAAATGGAAGGATATGATTCCTTCTTATTTCTTATTTTAAACCTCTTCTCATATATATATATATATATATATATATATATATATATATATATTTCGAGAATTTTGCTATTTTACACCCCTAAAATCACATATTCTTGTTTGTATAAATTTCGCCTCTCCAACAATTATGCCGATTAAATTGAGTGGGTACAGAGGATTATTGCGATGTTGGTCCGACTCCGTAAAGAAATGCCATTTTCTTTCAAGTTTTCTCTCTCTCACACACACGAGCGCGCAGATGTACGTGCACTTAGGTTAAAAGAGGATACCAAAAGAATAGAAACTTCTTGCAGAGGAGTTGCAACATTCTTTTATGATACCTTTTTGGATACTCGAATGACATCCACATATGTTATTGCATATTTGCCCCAAATGGAATGTACATTAATACTCTTGCTTACTGTTTTTCAACACTATTTTGTTTCGATAGAAGTGATGGATGAGACTCAAAATCTTTTCCCTATTTGGTTGGCAAAAAGAATATAATATGTTATGCAAACATCAAGGCATCAACCAATGAGACCACTTGCTTGCTTACCAATAATTTTTCTCACCAACAAGCCCTTTCGTTTCTTCCCGCAAATCAAATAAATAAATGCAAAGGTTTTAATTCCATATCTGCATGCATGCCTACAAAAATGGTTGTATATAATATACATTTAGTTTGGACCTTAAGCTTGTGCACACTCAACTAAGAAATTACAAGAATCATACCCAAGATAAAAATATTACATTAATGGTTTATCGACTAATAGAAGAAGATAAGATAACAAGAATACTTTAATAAATGGTGCTCATGGAATTTTCATGTAAAAGATACCATAGTTTCATTCGTCACAAGTGTTCCTTTTCATACATCATAGGGTCCACTTGATGTCACATGTCGTATCTATATCAATGTGTGTATGTATGTATCATCATGGCAACCCCAAAAATTGTGGTAATCTGATCTTTTATGTAATTTTTAACATTATTTTGTCTTTTGAATTACATATTTTACCAATTCTTTCTTGAAATTGTAGAATTCATTCATTATAATTCTTAATACTGAATCTATCTATTGTAGCGTCAGCATCACATTGACCTTTGTGTGTATTAAAGGAATAAAAGAAATTGGAAGTGGAGCTGATTGTAAAGTGGTATTTCCACTAAGGGTGGCTAAATTCTGATCACAAATTGAGAAGATTCATTCCCATAGATATAAAATTCCATTTTGGTGAAATAGGTTGGATTCTTCCCATGATTTTGGATGCAACTATGCAAGGTGAAGAAGGTACATGCTCTATACTTATTCAGCAAAGCTAAGTATCAGTTGTACCCTATTTATTGCACTTCTATCTCCCTCAGCTTACTTGCCTACTTTGGGAAATTTATACATTTCAATTTCACTTTTTTGCTCCACGATAAAATAAATAAATAAATAAAATTAATTACATTTATGTCATTTCACTCCAACAGCCTCTTGCTCCTACTAATTAAATAAAAAAAATCACATGCTCAAAACTTAAATTATATTCGAAAATTAGCCGTTGACCTAAGTCGGCCGTGATAGATTATGTCTAACTTTAGGAAGAATTATTAGAATATTGTAAATAAAATTTAATATATATATATATATATATATGATGACCATATACAAACCCCAGCAGTTCATAAGCCCATCTTGTGTTAGCCCAAAAGCCCATCTTGTACTCTATAAATAGAGGTCTCCACTATCATAATATACACATCTCATTCCGCTCTCTCTTTTATTCTCTCGTTCTATTTAGTTTATAACATGTTATCAGCACGAAGGAGCTCTCCAAAAGAAAAGAAAAAATACCATCTGCCGTGGGAGGTATAATTTTTTTTCTAACAACTTTCGTTTTTTTTTTCGTCAAACACCTCTCGTCAAACCACTTTTACAAATCAATTAAATGTATAACAACTCTCGTTTTTTTTAATTAAAAAAAAATTGATGTAATTGTTTTTCTCAAATATTTATATTGATAATAATTATTATAGTTATATATCGTGCATGGTTTAGATAAGTAAATCAATCACTTATTTTGAATCATGCACTTCCTTTGAGAAAATCATTATACATGTTGTTGCTCCAGAATTAACACAATATATTAATATCCTGAAGAATATTATAAGCTCTTGAAGAGCGATTCCAAAACATATTTTTAACTTGATTTGTTGCTCCAGAAGTAGCACAATCAATATTCCTACAGAATATTACATGATCTTGAAGAGCATTTACTCTACGCTTTTATTTATTTATTCGTTTGTTTGATTGTTTGTTTGTTTATTTATTTAATGTTAAATCATATTTGTTGCTCCTAAAGTAGCACAATTCATATTCCTGAAGAATATCATATGCTCTTAAAGAGCAAATCAAACTTATTATTGAAATGATTTAATTGTTGCTCCAGAAGTAGCACAAATTTAATATTCTTGAAGAATATTTCACACTCTTGAAGAGTTATTATGTATTTACAATTTTTTCTGCATATTATAATATTTATTTATATATTATATAGACATATAATCTTAAATTATTGCTCATGAAATAGCAAATAATTAATATTCCTGAAGAATATCAATGCTCATGTAACACTTTATGATATAGGTGATATATGTTTATCACTAAAGGAAAAACATAAGTCTTTATAGATATTAATAAAAATTTATTTTACTTGTGCAGAGTTGCACGAATGACAAATATCACCAAACTTGAGTTCGTTGCACTTGATATATCCGGCAAAAATTATATGTCATGGATTATTGATGTCGAGATTTATTTGATCTCAATGGGTCTATGAGAGACTATACAAGAAGGAAACAACGCATCCCCGCAGGATCGCGCAAAGGCACTGATTTTCCTTCGTCACCACCTTCATGGTGATCTAAAAAATGAGTACCTCACCGTCAAAGATCCATATGAATTGTGGAACAACTTTAAAGAGAGGTTTGATCACCAAAGGACTGTTATCCTTCCTAAAGCTCGATACGATTGGATGCATCTTAAGCTGCAAGACTTCAAATCTGTGAGTACATTTAGAATTAGCTCCACAATGAAATTATGTGGAGAAACAATCACTGATGAAATGATGCTTGAGAAAACATTCTCCACATTTCATGCTTCTAATGTGCTCCTACAACAACAATATAGGGAGCGTGGTTTCAAAAAGTACTCCAAACTAATATCTTGTTTATTAGTTGCCGAGCAAAATAATGAATTGCTCATGAAAAACCACGAGTTAAAATCCATTAGTTCCTCTGCATTGCCTGAAGCCAATGCGACACATGGATATGGTCGTGGAAACCAGCATGGACGTGGGCGCGGTCGTGGTCGTGGGCGTGGACGCCGACATAATAATCCCGACCATGTAACCTCGAACAACAAAAGGTCTAAGATATCAAAAGATCACAATTCATCCAACAAGAAGGAAATATGTCATCAATGTGGCATTAATGTGCATTGGTCGCGTACCTGTCATACGGCAAAGCACCTTGTGGATCTATATCAGAGTTCAATCAAGGGACAAGTAAAGAAGGAGACCAATGTCCTCGACTATGACGGTTCGACTAATCCAACAACTCACTTAGATGTCTCTAATTTCTTTAATGACCCAAACGACAACGTTGATGGCTTGATTGGTGGTGGTGTTTTAGAAGACAATTGATGCATCTTTTGACATATTTAGATTTTATTGTTAACCTTTGTTACGTAATCCATTTCATTTGCTTACAAAACTCTATCTTAGTATTGTTATTATTTTTGAAACTTATTGTTTTTCTTTGGATTATTGTCGATTGTTTTTTACTGATTAGAAAATTATTTTCTTGAAAAACAATATCTCAGAAAATGCAAATGAATCATTGTGATATATGTTTAGCTGATAGTGCCACCACACACACCATTCTCCAAGATAAAAATTATTTTCAAAAGTTAACATTAGCTGCAAATAATGTTAATACTATATCTGGTGCATCGAACATCAACGAAGGCTCTGGAAGAGCTTGTATCATTTCGTCAAATGATACTAAATTAACAATTGAGCATGCCATATACTCTAGTAAGTCCAGAAGAAACTTACTAAGTTTTAAGGATATTTGCTGTAATGGCTACCACATTGAGAGGATGTCAGAAGGTAGTAAGGAATATCTATGCATAAATTCTTTTGTATCTGGCCAGAAGCAGATCAAAGAAAAGTTATCTACACTGCCATCCGGAATGTATTACACATTCATAAAAGCAATTGAGATAAACCATGTCATGAACCCGAAGTTCAATGACTCAAAAAACTTTTTGCTTTGGCATGATAGATTTGGACATCTGGGAGCAACTATGATGCGCCGCATTGTTGAAAACTCATGTGGACACAACATAAAGAATCAGAAGATTCTAATAACACATGAATTCTCATGTGATGCTTGTGCGCAAGGCAAGTTAGTTATTAGACCATCCTATACAAAGGCTGTTGGTCCGAAGACGAGGGTCAGGTGTAGAGGGGGGGGGGGAGTGAATACACCTGAGTACTGCTCTTTTTCTCAAACCGAAGGACATCTGAGCTGTTTGGTGCAACTGATGAACAGTGCCAAGTATGAACCTTCGATCTCGGGTCAGAGTGAGTTAACTACTGAGCTCTCCTACTGACTTTGTCAGTCGTTGAGACTCAGTCGAAAACCTTAGTGCATAATAGTGTGGGGCCCGGAGATTCGTCTCAGTTTGAAAATGTGATTTTCACAAGTAGTTTTGGCTAGTGCGCTTTTATGAATACGTTTTATACAAGGATATGATTTTGTAATCAGTTTTTATGCGATGCAATAAAATAATAAATAACACAAATGTTGGTCCCGAGTGTACGGTCAGGTGTAGAGGGGGGGGGGTGAATACACCTGATTCGATTTCTCAACTTCGAACACGAACAGTCCTATTCAGGATGGTGTCCGATCAAATGGTTCAGCGAGACCAAACACTGTTACGAATCGTGTGCGGCAAAGAGTCTGACTCTACTGAGATCTGCTAGCTGACTAAGTCAGAAATTCAGTATCTACAGTAAGAGTTCAGCGTGCGGAAATGTGTGTAGGCCCAAATCAGTTGAGTGGTGTAAACGTTTTATGAAAGTCTCAGTTCAGTAGATATAAAGTTCAGTATGCTGAGACAGTTGATTGATTTTAAGAAATGATGTTCAGTATGAATAGTAAAATCAATGCAACAGTCAAGAAAGCAATAGAGACACGGGATTTTTAAAGTGGTTCGGATATCGCTCAAATCCTACGTCCACTATCCCGAAAGATCGGGGAGGCTATTATTTATCCCGAGTTAGTCTCGGTCGGCCTTGGCGCACCGGGCAAAGCCGCGTCTTGGTTTTTAGGATCGATCCAAGTCTCGGTTTACAAACATCAAACTTAGAAGTGTTTGACAAACTTTCTCCAACAGTGAAGGAGTCCTTATACAATAAGGATCGGGTTCAAAGGTGAACTCCTTCGTTTAAGCTATAGATAAGAACGGTTGAGCTTAGGGTTAGAGGGATAGGGAATATGAGTGAGTAGCTTCTAGATCGACGAACAGCTGAAGGTAAGCTATAAGTTCGTGTAACGTCGATTGGATACTAGAGGCTTTGTATGTCGGTTCAGCTTGATTCCCTATGAGCTAGAATGTAGTCTTTCGCCGGAAGATTGTTCTTCGAGTTCTTGCTAAGACGTAGTTCTTTGGGTTCTTTGCTCGTTGAATGCTTTCGTGATTTTTGCTCTAGATACGTGCAGTCGGTGCATTCGGTGCATTCTTCTTGAATAATCCCTCTATTTATAGAGCAGAGATTGAAATAGATCCGTTGGAGACGATCTTCTTCTCTCTCTCTCTTTTGGTAGCAAACGGCTCTTTTTGACGTAGGTAACAGTGCCTTTTTCCTCCTTTTCCGGAAAGTGTTGACTTGCAGCTTTAGTAGGTAGGATGACACGTGTATGCTTGTCATTTGTCGAGGTGAATAAAATGGTTGAGACAGAGCAGACTTCGAGGCTAATTGAATCTGACTTCTCTCTTCCTCGTATATGACTATGCTGATTGCATTTCAAAAAGATCTGACAGTTCAGGAGACTGTCTGCCGTGCTGAGTCTGATCCTGTAGTCAGTAGGTATAATGCTGAGGTACACTACTGAAGGTCAGCTCTGAGTTCAGTGAACTACTCCTGCTGAGTTCAGTTCGACTGACTCTCTCAGTGTACTGCTCCTGCTGAGTCCAGTATCACCGAGTCTTCTACACTGGTGCTGAGGCAAATAAGCTACTGAGCGCCTTGACCAGAGCAGAGTGTCTACTTAGTCTGAAACCTCAGAGACAAACAACATATACAACGGAATGGTTCATCAATCAGATAGGGTTTTGGGATCTTCAAATCTTCAGACAAGTACAGAGCACAAGGCTACTGAGCTTAAGATCAGTGTCTAAGACCGAATCATTTCCCACTAAGAGTAACAAAGGCCGAGGATGGAATCATCACCCAACAATTTCCCCCTATTTGATGATGCCAAAACCTATCATCTATGCTAAACACTAACTTACTCAGGAACAGAGCTCCTTACATAATTACAAGAAGGATCAGTGGAGTTGTCTGGTAAGTGCTAGACTACTGAGGGAGACAGAGCAGAACAATTTCCCCCTTTACAACAATTTCCCCCAAGCAACAATTTCCCCTTATGAGAAATAATAACTCTATGAAAGTCTAGTCTATCAGAAATCTAACCGAGCAAAAACTGACAAGTAAATAAACAAGGTGTGTGTGTGTCAGTAATCACTTCAGTGATTCTGAGTGTTAAAGCATAAAGCAAACACGACTATTTAGACAACAAGTAGTTGTCAAAGCCAAAAAGCAGATTGTATATATATGATAGTCAGTTAAGTACAATACAAATCTTGCTAAGCTAAGAAGAGAACTAAGGAGGAGAACCCTTAAACTGCTGAATCCTATTCATGAAACCTTGAGATTGATCTTCGGGCAGTGGGACTCCATACATTCCGAACGTGTTCTTCCTCGCCTTCAAGTATTCGGCGAAGTCTGCCTGGATCATCTTGTTCTAGACCTCTCGTTCATCGCAAAGCATTCTTCACTTCTCGTTCAATTACTCCGAGATGGACTGAGTCGTCTTGTCTTCCGGGTGGAGGAATGATTCTTGCTTCGAGAACGCCGACTACTACCCCTTCGATTACGGCTCGTGCAAATATGGGTAAAGATCGTGGTTCGTAATAGCCATCCACTCGACGTAGGCATCGGCCTTAGACATTTCAGGCCAGAATCTCCAGAATTAATTTCTCTTGATAAACTCAATCTTGGCCGATTCCCATCTCTGATTGAACTGAATAGGCATCCATTCGTCTGATCTCGGCCATCTATGTGTTTTCAGATCAGTTGGCTTCCTGAACCTTCGTATCGGTAAGGAATGTCGGCTTTCGAAGGAACTCTCGGCCCGGCCTCTTGCTCGCATGAATTCTGAGTGCCTCGAGGTCTGCCAAATGTATCCTCTGCCTGGCAGCCTCTAACTGTCTAGCTTCCTCTCCTCGGTAGAGATATCTCTCCATCTGAGCGAATATTGCTTCAATTTCTGCATCTTTCTCTTGAGGCTTCTGAGGAGCTTGTTCAGAATCAGCAGAGGTACTAGATTTGTTTTTGGACGTACCTTGCTGCTGAGTGCCTTTTTGCTGTTGTTGTTGCCTCTCCCTATCTTCATCATCTGAGTCCTCATTCTGTTCAGCATACTCTGCAACCTCCTTGATGATATCAGTAGGAGTCAGGGTTGCATGAGTAGCCTGGGATCCTGAGCCACTTGGGCCGGTCTCAACTGTGCTCGCAGTTGGGACACCCTGGGCCTCACCCATCTGAGTCTGAGTCTGAGTCTGAGACGACTTCAGTGTAGCTTCCCCCTTAGGAGTAGGCTTCTCAGTACTCTGTTTCTTGCCTTTTGCTGGCTCGGTACTCTTTTTCTTCCCTCTTTTACTTTCCCCCTTTTTGGCATCATTAATAGCAGCCGGGGTAGGGATAAGTACCTTTTTCTGAAGGCTGTTGAAGGAGGTTGACAACGACTGAATTTGATCCTTAAAGTCTGTTAGTGCCTCATGCAGCTCGTTCCTCTCAGAAGTCAGAGCTTCATTGTATCGCTTGTAGGAGAGTTCAGCTGCAGCCTTAAAATCATTCAGCTTCTCAGAGATCTTATCCTCCAGGACCAGTTGAATATTATCAAGTCTTATGTCTGTGGCCTGGGATTGTTCAGCAATAGCTTCAGTATGAGCCAATTTGGAAGCCTGAAATTCCTCAAGTAGTTTGGCTTGGCTCTCCTGAAAGATCCTGAGATGAGATTCAAATTGGACCTGCTGCTGAGCCAATGCGTCTGAAATAAGCGCAGAAACATCAGGGGCGGCTGATTGAGAAACAGAAGACTTCAGCCCCTGAAGTTCATTAGTCGTGGCTTGAGCAGTTTGCTTCCATGTACGATGGATAGCCTTCGCAAGATCTCGATTCTTGATCCCTTGAGCATTTAAGGCCTTAGCCACCGATCCGGATCTCTTTGCGGTCCGGGCCGGGCGCCGCTTCGAAAGTCGATCGCAAAGAAGAGCTGAGCGGGCTCTGCTGAGGACGAAGCACCAACCGTGGACTTCTTAGGTCCAAGGATACTGAGTGGAATATCAGGAATGTCAGCATGTGTATCCTTGTCCTGGAGTGATCCCTCATCAGGTTGTCCGGGGCTCGAATCCTTGGGTGGGTCCTCGGTCGTCATGATCTGACCCATCTGAGGGTGCTGAGCCTTCTGCTTGTTTGTCATGTATCATCGCAAGCATAGCGGCCCTCAGTTTCTCCATGGTGCTGAGGTCAGCAGGCTCTGAGTAGCCTATTTGCTGCCTCAACTTCATCTTCTCCTCATGGAGTTGCTGATAGGAGTAGTGGAGAACAAGGCGAAGTAGATGCGGCCACTCTTGAAAGCGTAGAAGCATGTGGAGCCTTGTTGATTTGGCAATGATCATCAAGTCTGAATGATCAGCAAGCTCCGGTATCTGTTGAAGGATCTCGCGGGTTGCTCGAGATAAGATCATTGAGGCTTCCATCCCGATCGATTCACCTTCAGATGCAGTCTCAGACTCCAAGTCAATGTGAGACTTTAGTTCTTCAGTTGGCGGGACTGAGCTGAGTGGAGGAACGGAAAGGGGGCTGTCTAAGCGCTGAATATCTGCGCTCTGAGCTTCAGAAGCATCCCCTTGGTCCCTTTCAGTGGAGATGATCTTCTCCACTGACTGAGTCTTCTCAGAAGACTCGGACTTATCAACCAGCTGCAGGGGCTGAGTAGTCCTCTCAGGAGCCTGTTCAGCAGGCACTTCTGGAACCTCCTCAATAGCTGGCACCTCACCGGCTTTCTTCAGTTTCTTCGTCGGTGCCTTAGGAGTTTTTGCGGGAGGGGTTCTTTTCTTTGTAGGCGTAGCCTGCTGAGGCTTAGATTGCTGAATGACTGCTGAGGGTCCTGACCCTATTTGCTGAAGCGCTGCTGTCCTGTTGTGAAATCTGACTTCTTCATATTGAAGTACTCCTTGTCACTGTAGGTGATAGGCTCAGATCCACATAAATCTTCAATCATGATGGACGACTTGAGTCCATACAAAGAACTTGCCCTTGGCACTCAAGCATATTCGATGCTTTATCGAACTTAGCGGCTGAGCCATGAATTCACGGAGAAAGAACTCCGTCCAATTAATCCGGGCTCGGCCGTATATCGCCATCATCATCTGAATCTTTGGCCTTGACACTTGGTCAAACGACCCTGCTTGACTTGTCAGTAGCTGTGTGATAATGTAAGCAAGTGCCCTGAACTGAGGCAACATGCTGTTCTTCGGAAAAGCAGCTCTGAAAGTAGTAGGCTTTCCACAGAAGACGGTAAGATATTCATCAACTCTATCGTCTCTGTACCCAACTGTACTAATTCCTTCGGAGGGTAGATCAAAGCTCCGCTTCAGGGCTTCCTTGATGGACATCTGCTTCAGCTCCGTAGTGGCGTCTTTAATGGAATGAGCAACGAACTTCACCACTATATCTTCAGACACAACGTCTGAATTCAAGTACAGTTGTGCAACCTGTCTTGGGAGGAAGAAAGTAGGCCTCCTAGACAGAAATTTCTCCAGCCCTGACTCGCAAAGAGCTGAGAAGATCTCATCCATATACTCCAGATCGCACGAGTAGAAATCCATGGTGGGTTCAAACCACACGCGATCCTTCTCCAAAATATTCTGCATATTTGCTGGAGAGATCACAGAGATATTGGTTTCCGCCATTGTACCTGTTACACGAAGCTGTTATCAGTATCGATTTTTAAATAAAACATTTTTATACATGATACCAATCAATAATGATCAACACATAAGTAACTTCATGTAGGCATACCGAGAATTTGATCGAAGTGAAAGTAAGCAAATGAGGGTTTTGTTTTGCAAAAAGGTATTCTCGGAATTTTCGGAGGTAAGATATGTTAAGTGCGAATATGGCGGTTCTTAAGATTTAATCGAAATATATGCATATCTAGAAGATGAACGGTTATCGATCTAAGGCTGAGTTTAAACCTACTTTATGAGATGGACGGTTAAGATTCAATATTATAAAAGGTAATGATCACATATGCCGCCTAATTCAAAGCCAGTTGTAAAATAGCCTAAGTAGTAACTGTGAAAAGACATGCATTAAATACGCGCAGAGTTCAGCAAGCTTATTTATGAAATGTCGTGCATTAAATGAAATCCGTTAATAATAAAGACAAACCAAGAGATATTAATATCATGCTGAATCTTTGTCATAAATGCAAGGTTCTGTAATATAAATTACTACTGAGTAGAGATACGCAAACCTGTCAGCTGAACATAGTAGTCAGCTGATACCTCGTGTAGATGGTTTCTGAATCTCTACGTACTGAATACATTCAGTACTGAGAGTGATCATTCCCCCTCACTGGAATGTTCCTCTCCTGAAACCTTATTACTGACTGGGGTCAGTAGGGTCCAGCAGACCTAGCTCTACTGAAAGTTCTCTGAATCTGGATTCAGCTAGAGGCTTGGTCAGTATATCAGCCCTTTGTTTGTCAGTATGGATCTTTTCCATCCTGATATCCTTCTTTTCGACATGGTCACGAATGAAGTGATGTCTGATGTCCACGTGCTTGCATCTCGTGTGTAGTACAGGATTCTGAGTGATTGCAATGGCACTGGTACTATCGCAGAAGATCGGCACTTCATTCTGAATGACGTCATAGTCTTTCAGCTACTGTCTCAGCCAAAGGATTTGGGCGCAACAACTTCCGGCAGCCATGTATTCGGCTTCGGTAGTCGACGTAGCTACCGAGTGCTTTGTTTCTTTGAAAACCATGAGATCGCTTTGCCGCCAAGGAACCGACATGTTCCTCGAAGTTGATTTTCGGTCAATTCTACATCCCGCATAGTCGGCATCGAATAGCCGCTTAGTTTAATATTATCATCAGTGGATACCATAAACCCATGTCGGTGTTCCTCGGAGATAGCGGAGAATCTTCTTTGCTTGAGTCCATATGGCTCGCTTGGGATTCGCCCGAAATCGAGCACGCACACCTACAACATAAGTTATGTCGGGACGAGTAGTCGTTAAATATAATAATGAACCAATTATAGCACGATATTCGGTTTGGTCTATCGATACTCCCTCCTTATCAAGATCTATCTTCATATTCGTATTCATCGGGATCTTGATAGATTTGCCGGATGTGCAGCCGAATCTTTTGATGAGGTCTCGAGTGTATTTGCCTTGGTTGATGAACGTTCCCTTTTCAGATTGCTTGACTTGAAAACCAAGGAAGTAGTTCATTTCTCCCATCATTGACATCTCGAACTTATCCTTCATCATCTTTTCAAATTGTTGACACGTGATGACATTCTTTGATCCGAATATGATGTCATCCACGTAGATTTGCACAAGTAATAAGTCGTCTTCCAGTCAAATGCTGAACAACGTGCGATCTACTGTGCCCTTCTGAAAACCTTTCTGAAGAAGAAACTCAGACAGGGTATCGTACCAAGCCCTGGGTGCTTGTTTTAACCCGTAAAGAGCCTTTCTGAGTCTATATACTTGATGTCCCTGCTGAAAGCCGGGCGGTTGTTCCACATAGACTTCTTCTTTCAGTACGCCGTTCAGGAACGCAGACTTCACATCCATTTGATAGACTCTGAATCTTTGATGTGTTGCGTAGGCAAGGAATAGTCTTATGGCCTCCAATCTTGCAACTGGAGCAAATTTTTCATCGAAATCTATTCCCTCGGCTTGACAGTAGCCTTTTGCCACGAGCCTTGCTTTGTTCCTTACTATAACGTTGTTTTCATCTCGCTTGTTCTTGAAGACCCATTTGGTTCCAATGACATGTTGATGCCGGGGTCTGTCTACAAGCTCCCATACTTCGTTTCTCGTGAACTGATTCAGCTCCTCTTGCATAGCAATAATCCAGTCAGCATCGTTAAGTGCATCCTCAATATTCTGAGGCTCTTCAGTAGACAAGAAGCAGGAAAATAATGCGCTTTCTCCTTAACAGAATCTGGATCTTGTCTTGACATGTGCTGAAAGATCTCCAATTATAAGATCAGCAGTGTGAGCATCTAGCCACGATCTACGATGTTTTAACTCTTCATCTGAAATTTGTTCAACACAGATAGTAGGTGAGTTAGGCATTTCAGTTGTACTATTCTGAGATTGAAGAATTTCAGTGATAAGAGTATGATCTACTGAGTCACCGTGTTCGGGGGCATTCAGCTCGGGAACATTACTAGATGTTCCCCCCCGAGTTGTTATTCTCGGTAGTGGTCTCGATTACCTCTTGGGTTTCTTCATCGACTCGAGTTACACGGGATTGATTCCCGTTCGAGAGAATCAATCGCTCCGCCTACTTGCTCTGTCGGTTGAGATTCGATAGATTTGTCTTCAATTTCTTAGTCCGAATCATCATCCCAACATAGCCGGATCTTTTCGGGTTTGTTCTTTAAGCTTAGATCCCGTAGTCGTCTCACGATGTCCTCGATTCGAGAATTTGAGTTATTGCTCCCGTCTTCGGTAGCAAACTCGTTAAAAACAACATGAGGGCTTTCCTCCATGCAAAGAGTCCGATAGTTGAATACTCGAAAGCTTTGCTGACCCGAGAGTATCCTAAGAATACTCCCCGATCCGACTTGCTATCAAAAGTCTTCATTGATCTTTCCCATTATTGTGGATAAAGCATGAACAACCAAAGATATGGAAATAAGATAGAGAAGGCTTCCTGCCATTCCATAGTTCATATGGTGTCCTCTTATGCTGCTTTGTCAGTAAAGATCGGTTCTGAGTGTAACATTCAGTGTCAGTAGCTTCTGCCCAGAATTTGGATGGGAGTCCTGAATCTGCGAGTAGAGTTCTAGCTGCTTCTTTGAGAGTTCTGTTCTTTCGTTCAGCAACTCCATTTTGCTGAGGTGTGCGGGCAGCCGATGTCTCATGCTCTATTCCTTCTGCTTCACAGAACTCCTCTACCATGGAATTACGGAACTCAGTTCCTCTGTCTGAACGTATTTTTCTGATCTTGGTGTTCTTCTTGACACTGAGCCTTTTCAGAAGCTTTGGTAACTCTGTTTTGACGTCAGACTTGTTGGCAATAAATATGACCCATGTGTAGCGCGAGTAGTCATCTATGACCACTAAAGCATACTTCTTGCCTCTGATCGTCACTGGAGAGACTGGACCGAACAAATCCATATGTAGCAGCTGAAGGATTCCATCAGTGGAAGGAGATGGAACTGTTGGATTTTAATTCTTCGTTTGCTTTCCCTTCAGACATGATTCACACTGAGTGTCTTTGCTGAACACCTCATTCGGCAGTCCTGTTGCTAGAGTGTTCCTAGCTAGTTTGCTGAGCGTCTTGAAGTTGAGATGACTGAGCCTTCTATGCCATAGCCATCCCGTTCGTTTTCATTCTTCGCCAAAGAAACAAGCTTCGGGTTCAACGAGTTCCGAGTCACCACGTAGATATTCTTTTTGCGCGAACCTGATAACACTATTTTCCCTGTAGATTTATCAATGACATCACAGAAACCAGCGTAAAAAATCACTCTATTCGAGTTATCACAAAATTGACTAACAGAGAGAAGATTATGCTGAAGTCCTTCAACATAGGATACTCTAGGAACGTTGGCAGTTCCTATGCTGAGTGTGCCGTATCCTCTCGTGTAGCCTTTGGCATTATCTCCAAACTCGATTTTGGGTCCATCTTCAGTAATATAATTCTTCAGTAGACTCCTTTGGTATGTCATGTGTCTTGAGCATCCGCTGTCCACATACCATGGGTCTTTATGCACCTGCAAAACAGAATTATATTCAGGTACCCTTTATTTTTGATTTTGGGTCCTTAGATGTTAGCTTTTATAACCCAAATTTGTCTAACAACCCTGGTGGTTTCAGACAACTTCTTTCCGTTTGAGTCAACAAACTTGACCACTGGACTGGTCGAGGCTGACTTCTTAGGCTTCTCAGGTTCAGGAGTCCGGATCTTCTGAGCTGGTGGACTGCTGACCTTTGCCTTTTGTGCGTTCTTCTTCTTTTTCGACTCTTGGAACCTCCTCCGACTATAGGATCATAGTAATATGACCCATACCGAGCCGGATGTGTCAACCGAGGTGGTCCATAACTGATCAGCCCACTTAACTCTGCTAGTTCCCCCTTGGGCGAACCGAGGTGTCCGGGTACCGATCTTCCGGTCGCAGTGTCGATACTTAGGATGAGGTGCTTTCATCTTCTGTTTGTTCTTTGCTGAGGGGTTCAGTAGATTTGCATTGATTGTTTTCCCTCGAACAAACCTATTAGTAAGACGCACTTCTGAGCGAACGGGGGCAGATGAGGAAGCTTCCTGGTTGAAGCCAAGTCCTTCCTTGCAATGCCTGGGCTTGTTGCTTGCGAGCATAGCCTCCAGCTTTTTTTCAGCGCCCATGTAACGCTCAGTCATCAGGCTCCTCCAAACATCATCACTTTTCTTCAGTGTGTCGTGCTCGGTCTGAAGTCCTGACATTTCTTGCTTCGATAGACTCGGTTCAAGTATCTTTCGAGTCAAGTCATTGGTCGAACCGAAATCCGATCTTCTTGATGCTTGAGACTTGGCCATCGGAGAGTTTATCTCCTCCCCGAGTCTCAACACAAGTCCTTCGGCCTCGGTAACAACCCGACTCTCCCGAGAAAGTCTCCGATTCTCCACTTTCGGGGTATCCAATTCCGAAGAGTCTTACTGAGCCGAGACTCATCCGAATTTGTTCGTCGAGCAGTTCTTCGTATGCGGTCGCGACGTCCAAATTCTCATCCGCACTTTGAAATAGTGTCGTGTGTGCAATGTGAAGAGGAATTGACCGGTTCAAGAGAGTTTACCTCATCTTCTTCGCCTGCCATTAGGCACTTTTCAGTTGTTTCTTCAGCTTCAAGCTCTAGGGCCATGAAAGCTGCATCATCATCCGATGAATCCATAAAGGAGTCGACCTCTTACGAGTCGTCCGAGATTTCGCCCGGCTATGTAGGATTGTCTTTTACGGGTGAATTTCTCTCTCCTTGCCTTACGTGCTTGCGCGTTCGGCACTACCGAGCTCGGACGCCAGTATTGATAGTGTCCCCGGCTTCTTGCAGTTGTAGCAAGCGATGACTCTTTCTTCTTTGCTTTCGCTATTCTTTGATCGTTCTGAGTCATCCTTCTTTCTGCATTCAGAAGATTGAGAATCAGGAGTGTGTTTTGACATATAATTTTGACTTACCTTTTGTTTCCCGATAGGCTTTAGTCACTTTTTTGCGTCGCTCCTTCTCCTTCTGATATTTCACAGCAAGCAGCGCGTACTTTTGAGACAGACTCCCTTCTTGTAGGTCGTTGAGTGAAGGTTCAGTCTTACTCGTCGTCTTGCTCGTCGCGGGAGATGCTGTGCTGACTGACGCTTTGAAAGCATGATCAATCTTTGTGTCAGCTTCAGCTCTCAGCTTTCTTTGAGGTCTGTCGAACTCAAACTCCTTTGCCTGTAATTCTGAAAAGATATGGTCAGGAGACACAGCATCTAAGTCAGAATGTCGCAATAAAGTGGCAAAAGGTGTCCGAAGTGTCCGTCCCGGCGGTGCCCTCGGTATCTTCGCATTCATTTCTCGGTTCTTTGAATGTCTTTCCCAGCCCATTGATGGAGTTCATCGATTCGTGAATCGACATTTAGATCTTCAATTTTGTCACCGTGGCGTGAGAGAGAGGCTTTCCGGCTTTTGGAGTTCCAAAGTGCTAACTTGTTAGCTTTAATCTTCTGAGTCCCCCGACTCAGTAGCGCTAGGGCGTCCCAGAGTTCTTTTGCAGTCTTGCATTCCTGAACCCTGCCAAGATAAGAATCACTAAGGGTGGTCAGTATAGCGTTTCTGGCAACACGGTCTAAGTTGTGAAGCTTCTTCTCCTCAGGAGTGAAGAGACTTCTGTCTTTGGGAATCTTCTTCCCGGTCACCATTCCTCCTCCTCCAGCTTGGTCTTGAGTTACAACACTATCGATCATGGGAACGATAGGTCCTTCCTCAAGCCCTTCAGTCATGCTATCGTGGAGAGAAGTTAGATGAGCCTCCATTCTGACTCGCCATACTCCATAGTTCTCTACTGAGAACATGGGTACCATCCTTATACCTGACATATCAGCCATAGAAAGTAAGATATGAATGTAGAGTGATATGCAGTGAAAACGTTTTCTCCAGATCCATTCAGTAGACCAGTTTCAGAATGACAAGAGTCTTAAGAACTCCTGCTCTGATACCAATTGTTGGTCCCGAGTGTACAGTCAGGTGTAGAGGGGGTGGGGGGGGGGGTGAATACACCTGATTCGATTTCTCAACTTCGAACACGAACAGTCCTATTCAGGATGGTGTCTGACTGAAATAGTTCAGCAGACCAAACAGCTGTTCTGAATCATGTGCGGCAAAGAGTCTGACTCTACTGAGATCTGCTAGCTGACTGAGTCAGAAATTAAGTATCTACAGTAAGAGTTCAGCGTGCGGAAATGCGTGTAGTGGTGAAAACGTTTTATGAAAGTCTCAGTTCAGTAGATATAAAGTTCAGTATGCTGAGACAGTTGATTGATTTTAAGAAATGATGTTCAGTATGAATAGTAAAATCAATGCAACAGTCAAGAAAGCAATAGAGACACAGGATTTTTAAAGTGGTTCGGATATCGCTCAAATCCTACGTCCAGTGTCCCGAAAGATCAGGAGGCTATTATTTATCCTGAGTTAGTCTCAGTCAGCTTGCGCACTGGGCAAAGCCGCGTCTTGGTTTTTAGACTGATCCAAGTCTCAGTTTACAAACATCAAACTTAGAAGTGTTTGACAAACTTTCTCCAACAGTGAAGGAGTCCTTATACAATAAGGATCGGGTTCAAAGGTGAACTCCTTCGTTTAAGCTATAGATAAGAACGGTTGAGCTTAGGGTTAGAGGGATAGGGAATATGAGTGAGTAGCTTCTAGATCGACGAACAGCTGAAGGTAAGCTATAAGTTCGTGTAATGTCGATTGGATACTAGAGGCTTTGTATGTCGGTTCAGCTTGATTCCCTATAAGCTAGAATGTAGTCTTTCGCCGGAAGATTGTTCTTCGAGTTCTTGCTAAGACGTATTTTTTTGGGTTCTTTGCTCGTTGAATGCTTTCGTGATTTTTGCTCTAGATACGTGCAGTCGGTGCATTCGGTGCATTCTTCTTGAATAATCCCTCTATTTATAGAGCAGAGATTGAAATAGATCCGTTGGAGACGATCTTCTTCTCTCTCTCTCTTTTGGTAGCAAACGGCTCTTTTTGACGTAGGTAACAGTGCCTTTTTCCTCCTTTTTCGGAAAGTGTTGACTTGCAGCTTTAGTAGGTAGGATGACACGTGTATGCTTGTCATTTGTCGAGGTGAATAAAATGGTTGAGACAGAGCAGACTTCGAGGCTAATTGAAGCTGACTTCTCTCTTCCTCGTATATGACTATGCTGATTGCATTTCAAAAAGATCTGACAGTTCATGAGACTGTCTGCCGTGCTGAGTCTGATCCTGTAGTCAGTAGGTATAATGCTGAGGTACACTATCGAAGGTCGGCTCCGAGTTCGATGAACTACTCTCGCCGAGTTCGGTTCGATCGACTCTCTCGATGTCTTGCTCTCGCCGAGTCCAAGTATCACTGAGTCTTCTACACTGGTGCTGAGGCAAATAAGCTACTGAGCGCCTTGACCAGAGCAGAGTGTCTACTGAGTCTGAAACCTCAGAGACAAACAACATATACAACGGAATGGTTCATCAATCAGATAGGGTTTTGGGATCTTCAAATCTTCAGACAAGTACAGAGCACAAGGCTACTGAGCTTAAGATCAGTGTCTAAGACCGAATCATTTCCCACTAAGAGTAACAGTGCTGAGGATGGAATCATCACCCAACAACAAACAATTTTTAAACGTGGTTCGGATACGCAAGATCCTACATCCACGGTCCTGCTGAACAGGAGGTCTTGTTGATTTATCTGAGCAAGCCTCTGCAAGGAATGCTCGGTGGACCGGAGCACCCTTCTAAGTTATAGTCCTTACCGACTTTACAAATCAAACCGAGGTTTGAAGGGGAGGGGATAATCTCCAACTCGGAAGGAATTCTTACAATAAGAACAATCACTAAATGTGAACTCCTTCGAATTTCTAAGCTATAGATTTGGCAATGAGCTTAGCTAGAGAAGAGGGATCTAAAGAACTCTAGAGAGAAGAACTAATGATATTCTATTAAGCAAGTTCTTCGCTGGATTGATCTTGAATGCGCTAGAGTTGTTTGAAAGCTTGAGCGTCTTCCCTTGATATCCCGTGCGTGGAGCTCGGATTTTCTTCTCTATTTATAGTCGTGAAACAGGCATATGTTCGTTGGAGACGACGATGCCACGTGTCACAACCTTCCAAAGAAAACGGCCATAAATTCGAATTGTTGCAACAGAGTTGTTGATAATATACATAAGCGCAGCTTTAGTTGGTCAGAGCAGATATCGCGTTGACGACTTCTCATTGGTCGAGGTTTGTGGTAGGTGAGATTGTGTCAGACATCGGAGTTGACTCTCCCTAATCCTCGTATGGTCTTCTGCTGACTTTAGAAAAGACTTTAACAGCTGGGTCGTTTTCTGTCGGATACAGTAGACTTGAAGCAGTCTCTGTCTTCTTCGTCTGAGTCGGCTAACAAGATATATTCTCTTGAGTGTGGCAGCTGATGACTGCGAAGGTACTGAGCTTGCGTAGAGTTCTTCTGCTGATGTCTGTCAGTTGATGAGATGTCTTCTACTGAGGCGAAGATCAGCTGATGACTCAAGAACGCAGGCTCTTACACTGATGACGTGGGGATCTGGAAAGTAACTTCGACAGAAGATCAATCCAACACTTTACCCCGTACAGGACATAGACACAAAGATAAACAAAATAAAAACAGTCTAGCCTATACATCAGTTAATCCTATCAAGACACTACACTACTGATATCAGCTGGGTTTTGGGATCTTCAATTCCATAGTACTACTACGATTTCCCCCAATATTATTTTAACCCACTAATTGCTGAGTATCATCTACTGACTCATAACCCAACAATTTCCCCCTAATTGATGATACCAAAACCTCTAGATAATACACCACAAAATACTAAACTACTGATATAGATAGACTTCAGTAAAACTGAATCAGTTAACTTCATGAGGTCAGCAGTTGAGAGAGAGGCAAAATCAGAGAAACGGTTATGTGTGAGTGTGTGTCAGATCACTTCAGTGATCAGTTGTGATAACACAAACAAAGCCGTGAGACAATGAGTAATTGTCTGGCTAGAAGCAGGAACTGTTATATATATAAAGTGAATTTAGAGTTCCTATCTTCTATACAAAAAGGAGAGAATAAGAAGACTACTGCTGGCGTCTGAACTTCTTCGTCTTGCTCTTGAAATCCGCAGACTTGTCAGCAGGGGGTTCCAAACCATAATATTTGTAGATTCTAGTACGCAGTGTTTGAATTTCCTCGAGGTCAGCAGGGTACTCAGAACTAAGATCATGATGATATGCTGCTGCTTCGACCTCGTCTTCTATCTCCTTAGTGCACAAAACACCGCGAGTCGTTCTGGGAGGAGGAATCCTTCTGAAAGCAGGGGCTACAAGTGGTCGCTTCTCCTTTTCTAGGATCAGCAGAAGTTGAGCTCTGAGCCTGACATTATACTGATGAATGAATTCATCAAACAGTTGGTCTGCCGGGATCCCAGATGGGTAGAATCCCCACACGTAGTATCCTTTAATAAATTCCTCCTTCAGTTCCTCCCATTGCTCGTTTAGCTCCAAAGGTACCCATTTGTCTACATGAGGGCGAGGGGTTTTCTTCAGATAAGTTGCTCTGGGAGCGCCTCTCCTGTAGTACTTGGATGACCTTGGAATTTGTTTCTTCCAGTCGATGACTGGTTCACTGGCTATCTTGTCAGTCATCTCTATGATCTCGGCCAGATCTTCCAGTCTCTTCTTTTCTCTGAGGGTTGCTGATCTAGTGTCTCCTCTCCAGAGATTCAGACCTTTCAGCGTGGCCTCCCAGGTGGCTCTGTCTTCTGCCTCTTGCTCTGGAGTAAGTGTTTGAATATCAGTACTCTGAGCCAAGGGCTAAGTGTCAGTGGCAGAAGCTTTAGCTAGCTCCTCCTGAGCTTTTCTCTTCTGTTCTTCCAGGAGCAGTTTGGCTTTTCCTTTGGTGATTTTGCCAGTAAGCTTCTTGGGCTTCTTTGCCTTCTGAATTTCTTCCTCGATCTGTTGCTCATAGTTGAGTTCATCTTGAAGCTTCTGAGCAATACGCTGATCGAATGCCTCCTGCTCCGCCTTGGATTTGAACATAGCAGTCGGGGAAGATGGAGGAGTTGTTTCAGTACTAATCTCCTTCCCCGGCCTTCGCGGTGGCAGTGGCTCGTCCTCCTGGTCGACAAATTATGCGACCTCCTCAATATGTTGAGCCGAGGATCCTTCTCTGGATCCTGCAGCTGGCTCAACCACAGTAGATGTTTGGACAGTTGGGATTTGGACGATCTCGGGAGGGGGTACAGAGCTGGTTCCAGCTTGATCAGCTGAACCTTCCCGCTTAGTTATTACTAGGACCTCTGGTCCTTCTTCCGCCTGAGCCTGTTTCGCCTCAGCTTTCTCTACTCCTTCCTCTACTCCTTCCTCCTTTTTGGCATCATCAGCCAGGGAGAGGCGAGTGCGGATGACAATTACCTCTTTCTCCAGATTGTAACATATATTCTTAATGGAGGTGGCGGTTGTTTCGAAGTCTTTGACGGCGTCCCAGTAGTGCTCCCAGTCTTTCTCCTGGTCAGCACGTATGTGTTTGATTTGTGCTGCTGACTCCTGTCTTAGTTTTAGGAGAGACTCATCATGCAAATCTGTCATCTCCGTCTGAATGAGCTTGAGGGCCTCCGCCTGTTGTTTTATGGCTGTTTGAAGGCTGGAGAAGGCCACTTTGTTACGCTCGTCCATTGCGGTTTGAACTGATGCGAGGCTCTGAGTCAGCTGCTCAGAGAACATTTTCTATTGAGATTGAAGGAGTTGCTGACTCTGAGCGGAAAAATCCGCTTTCTGAGCTGCGAGAGCGGTCTTGATTATCTCCTGGATATAGATAGAAGGAGTAGGAGCTTCGGAGACCTTCTTCATCTCGCCCGCAAGTTTGTCAACTTTCTCAGTTTTGGCTTTTGTGTACTGAGCCCATTTGAGATGTACGTCCTTGGCAAGGAGACGATTCTTGTCTCCCTGTCGTCTGATGGCTTTGTTGACGGACTTTGAGGTAATGGAACCGATAGGTTTTATCTGATAGCTGCTGGTTCCGAGCCTGTGCTCAGATGCTGCGAGTTGTTGCTCTCGACTAGCCTTCGAGGCAACCGGGGCATCACCTGATGTAGACGATGGTGGTGATTTGCCCTTCTTGCTGGGAGTGTTGCCCTCAGCAGATCCTCCCAGTTCTGCTTCCTTGGGTGGCGCCTGATCCACATCATTATCATTGTCATCATCGTGATGGGATGGCGGCGAAGGGCTGCTGACATGTTCTGAGGATCTCAAGCTCAGAAGATAGAGCATGGCTGCGCGGAGATCCTCGAACGAGGCTAGGTCAGCGGGTTCCCCAAACCCGATAACTGTCTACAGGCTTTACTCCTCTGTCAGTAGGGACAGAGCTGACTGACTCTTTATCAGCTCTTCAAGCATGTCCCAGCTGAGGAACCTCAGTAACATCTGAGTCCTCGCCCTTATAGCAATATCGACCAGATCCCTGTGATCAGCAATTTCTGGGATCTGTGCAGTGACTTCACCAATGGCTCGGAGGCGAGTCGAATGCATGGTCGTCCACTCGGAGGATGTCTCCTCAGTCGGTTCAGCTGTGTCCTACTGAGTCTCTTCAGAGCTGATGCGCTGGACTTTGTCTTTGAGAGTGGCACCCTCAATGCCTGTGTCCGCATCTAAGATTGACTCCTCCTGAGTCGGAGGGGTAGAGGTAGGCTTTGCTGGGGATTTAGATGTTCCAGACTTGCTGAGCCTTTTCCTCTTAGGTGGGTCGGCGCGAGGGGGCATGTCAGTAGTACTCCTCTTCTGTGCGGCTGGCCCCCGGCCGACTGACTTCTCAGCAGCGGCTCTAGTCTTGAACTTTATGAGCTTGCTGTCGAAATAACACAAATCAGCAAAGGCTGAGTGATCCAATACTGATTCTTCGATTAGTACGAACATCTTTGTCCCGTACATCAGCTTTCCCACACTAATTAGTCTCCTTTTTCTAGAGGGTGTGGCTGCGAACTTCTGTGCCTGAGCTTTAAGCTCATTCACATAGAAATCAGTCCAGTTGACTCGGATGTCGTCTTCTATTATCATCATCAGCTGGAGACGGGGCTTTGATAGCTGATCAAATGAACCGGCTGAGCTTGTAAGAATGTGAGTTACGATGTAGGCGAGCCCGCGATATTCTGGTAGCAACTGGTTCTTCGACAGCGCTGATTTGAAGACAATGTCGTCTCTGCCGCAGAACCTCTGAACATAGGAGTTGATCTCCTTCTCCTTATATCCAACTGGTGAGACTCCACGAGCCGGAAGATCAAAGGTCAATTCCACGGCGGCTCGGAGATTGATGACGTGATGACTAGCTTCCCATGTCTGAGGGATCACTTCCTTCATATATGAAAAATAGGATTCCTCTGCGCCTGTGTCTTCTATGGATCTCCAGTTGTAATAAACTTCTACAACTTGTCGAGGCAGATAAGCTCTGGGGTGCTTCGAGATAAGGAGCTCGAGTCCGGATACCTCGAGAGCCGCAAAGACGGGCTCAAGATATGGAAGTTCCGCCTGATGCAGAGCCATCGTCGGCTCAAACTGGATGCGCGACTTGATGATCTCGTCGATTTGTGGTGGGGTACTGACAGCCATTTTTATCTGCAAAAATCTCGTTAGTATTTTGAAATTCGAGTAAACAGGATACGAGATAATGCAGTTCTGTAAGAATTTACCGTAAATAAAGAGCTTGAGAGAGATGCAGAGAGCAGTTTCAGAGGAATGAGAAATGGGAAACTGAATGCGAGGAAAGCTCTTGAAATTCGAGAATGGCGTAAAGTAGGATTAGGGCGAAAACAAAAGGATTTTAAAGGATATGCGAATCAATCAATTTTAATCCAACGGCTGAAGTTAATCTCGCGTTTTTACACAGACCGCTGTGATTAGATGTTATAAAAGAATGATTACATAGGCCGCCTCTATCCTAGACCCATGCAGGAAATGCGCAGTATAAAGTAAGGTGAGAAGACATGCATTAAATGCCCTGCAGGCAACATTAAAGTCTTAAGTCTTTTAAATGAAAACGGTTTCCTACTGACTTAAACCATAAAAAAAAAATTAATGGCGGGAAATAAATGCTCATTAACAGCTGAGTGCAATCGACTGATATATTAAATGCTAGCATGTTTCTGATGACGTTAAGTATATAAAACTACGCAAACCTCTTCAGCTGAACTTTTACGATCAGCTGGTTACCATTTAGACTTAGGAGGATGGTTGAAGTGCTGATGACCACGTTCCCCCTTACTGTGTACAGTTCGATTCACCCGACTGAATCAAGTACTGAGTCTTTGACCTGTCATACTGATCCTATACCAATTGTTGGTCTCTGCTGATACCATTTGTTGTGTTCTACTGACACGGTTCAGTAGGATCCAGTAGACCTAGCTCAACTGATAATTCTCTGAATCTGTTCTCAGCTAGTGGCTTGGTCAGTATGTCTGCCCTTTGCTTATCAGTATGGATTTTCTCCATTCTGATGTCCTTCTTCTCGACATGGTCTCTGATGAAGTGGTGTCGAATATCCACGTGCTTGCATCTCATATGGAGAACTGGATTTTGAGTTATAGCAATCGCACTTGTGGAGTCACAGTAGATGGGCACTTCATCCTGAATTATATCATAGTCTCTCAGTTGTTGTCGAAGCCAAAGGATCTGGGCACAACAACTTCCAGCAGCCATGTACTCAGCTTCAGTAGTGGACGTTGCCACTGAATGCTGTTTCTTTGAAAACCAAGATATTAGCTTGCTGCCTAGGAACTGACATGTTCCTGAAGTTGACTTTCGATCTATCATGCATCCTGCATAATCAGCATCAGAATAACCTGTTAGTATAAGATTATCGTCAGCAGGATACCATAACCCTGCGTCAGGTGTTCCCTTCAGATATCGCAGAATCTTCTTTGCTGAGTTTAGATGACTTCGCTTGGAATTCGCCTGAAATCTTGCACATACACCTACAACATAAGTTATGTCAGGTCTGCTTGCTGTTAAATATAATAAGGAACCAATAATGGCTCTATAATCAGTAGAGTTAACAAAAGTTCCCCCTTTGTCTAGATCAATTTTGAAATTAGTATTCATGGGGATCTTGACTGGCTTGCTTGAATCGCAGCCGAATCTTTTGAGAAAATCTCGAGTGTATTTGGCTTGATTGATGA
This sequence comes from Lavandula angustifolia, assembly GCA_028984105.1. NCBI lineage: Eukaryota > Viridiplantae > Streptophyta > Magnoliopsida > Lamiales > Lamiaceae > Lavandula > Lavandula angustifolia. The sequence goes on along the minus strand of CM054806.1, from coordinate 9,584,896 downwards.
AGATTCCTTCAGGTGATTGTTTTACTTGAAATCCAAGGAAATAGTTCATCTCTCCCATCATAGACATCTCGAATTTCTCCTTCATCATTCTTTCGAATTGTTGACATATAGTCACATTTCTGCAGCCGAAAATGATGTCGTCCACGTAGATTTGCACCAGTAGGATGTCATCTCCTGACTTTATGCTGAATAGGATGCGATCTACTGTCCCCTTCTGAAAACCTTTCTGAAGCAGAAAGTCTGATAGGGTATCGTACCAAGCCTTGGGTGCTTGTTTTAACCCATACAGAGCTTTCCGAAGTCTGTACACCTGATGTCCCTGCTGAAAGTCGGGCGGTTGTTCCACGTAGACTTCTTCCTTCAGTGCGCCATTCAGAAAAGCAGACTTTACATCCATCTGATATACTTTGAATCTTTGATGCGTTGCATAGGCTAGGAACAGACGAATGGCTTCCAATCTGGCGACTGGAGCGAACGTTTCATCAAAGTCTATTCCTTCTGCTTGACAGTATCCCTTGGCAACTAGTCTAGCTTTGTTTCTGACAATGACGTTGTTTTCATCACGCTTGTTCTTGAAGACCCACTTAGTGCCAATCACGTGCTGATGTCTAGGTACGTCAACAAGCTCCCCAAACTTCGTTTCTAACGAACCGGTTCAAATTCATCTTGCATGGCAATGATCCAGTCAGCATCGTTGAGTGCGTCCTCTATTGACTGAGGTTCTTCTGTAGACAAGAAACAAGAATAGAGTGAGCTTTCTCCTTGACTTAATCTAGATCTTGTCCTGATAGTTGCTGATGGATCTCCAATAATAAGATCTGAAGAATGAGCGTCGAGCCATGAACGTCTGAGTCTGGCTTCTTCTTCTGATACTACTTCTGCACAGTCAGTAGGTGTGTTGGGCATTTCAGTTGTAATGTTCTGTGATTGCAGTAGTTCAGTAAGAAGGTTAGGATCTACTGAGTTTCCAGGTTCAGGGGCATTTAGCTCAGGAACAGTAGTTGTTCCCCCTGAGTTTATATTCTCAGTAGAAGGTTAGGATCTACTGAGTTTCCAGGTTCAGGGGCATTTAGCTCAGGAACAATAGTTGTTCCCCCTGAGTTTATATTCTCAGTTACCACTGGGGCTTCCTCATCGACCATTGTTACCTGTTGTTGATTCTGTTTAGTAGAATCAACCAGGTCAGCTACATCGCCTGTTGGTTGAGTCTGTATTTCCTCATCGTCTGACTCATCATCCCAACAATGCTGAATCTTTTCAGCTTTGTCGTTTAGTGCGAGATCCTGTAGCTGGCTGCTGACATCCTCAGTATTTGTCTTTGAAGATTTCCTGTTCTCAGTAAAAAACTTGTCAAATACAACATGATGGCTTTCCTCCACGCAAAGAGTCCGGTAGTTAAAGACTCTGAAGGCTTTACTGACTCGTGAGTATCCTAAGAATACTCCTTGATCAGATTTGCTATCAAAGACCTTCAACTGATCTTTCCCATTATTGTGGATAAACCAAGGACAACCAAAGATATGAAAATGAGAAATAGAAGGAATTCTCCCTTTCCATAGTTCGTAAGGTGTCTTCATGTGTTGCTGTGTAAGCAGTGAGCGATTCTGAGTATAGCAGGCAGTGTCAGTAGCATCTGCCCAGAACTTAGAGGGTAGTCTGGAGTCTGGTAGGAGCGTTCTTGATGCTTCTTTAAGTGTTCTGTTTTTGCGTTCATCAAGTCCGTTCTGCTGAGGGGTGCGAGCTGCTGATGTCTCGTGTTTAATTCCTCTTTTTCGCAGTACTCCTTAACTACTGAGTTGAGAAATTCTGTTCCTCTATCTGAGCGAATTCTCTGAATCTTGATGTCCTTTTCCACACTGAGCTTTTTCAGCAGTTTGGGCAACTCAGTCATCACATCAGATTTGTTGGCTATGAAGATGACCCGTGTATATCGTGAATAGTCATCAATAACGACGAGGGCATACTTCTTGCCTCTTATAGTCACTGGAGAGACTGGCCCGAATAAATCCATGTGTAGCAGTTGAAGGATTCCATCAGTGGAAGGTGACGGAATAGGTGGATTGCTACTCTTTGTCTGCTTTTCCTTCAAACACGCTTCACAATTCCTGTCTTTGATAAAGGATTCGTTGGGCAGTCCTCTGACTTTAGAGTTCTTGGCTAGCTTGTTCATAGTTTTGAAGTTCAGGTGGCTGAGTCTCTTGTGCCATAGCCATCCTGCCTTGTCACTAGATTTTGTCTGTGCAAGCAAGCAAGCCTCAGGTTCTGCGGTTTTCCAGTTTGCAACATAGATATTCTTCCTCCGCGAGCCTGATAACATTGTTTTCCCTGTAGATTTGTCAACAACATTACAGAAACCAGCGTCAAAGATAACTCTATTCAGATTGTCACAAAATTGATTGACAGAAAGGAGATTATGTTGAAGTGCTTCAACATAAGTTACTCTTGGAACTGAAGCAGTCCCAATATTCAGCGTTCCATATCCCCTTGTGTAGCCTTTTGAGTTGTCACCAAACTCAATTCTGGGACCATCTTCTTGTACGTAGTTGGTCAGGAGGCTCTTCTGGTATGTCATGTGTCTCGAGCAGCCGCTGTCCACTATCCAAGGGTCCTTATGCACCTGCAAAATAGAAACATTTTTAGGTACCCTTTTGTTCAGTTGGGTCCTTACATGTTAGTGGGTGATTTCGGAACCCAGATCTGTCTAGGGACCTTAGAAGTCTGAGACTTCTTCTTCTGAACCTTGTCAGCTTTCTTCTCCACAAGACTTGGAGATACTGACTTTTTGACGGTTTTGGGTTCAGGAGCTTTCTTCTTCTGAGGCTTTGTGTTCCTCCTGACCCTGGGCTCATAGTAGTACGAACCATACTGAGCTGGATATTCATATAGCGGTTCACTGTACTGTTCTGCCCACCTGACCTTCTTGGTTCCCCTGTGTTTGATCGTGGTGTCCTGGGGCTGGAACCTCTGGTCAGTTGCTTCTGGTTGCTCGGCTGAGGTGCAATCATCTTCTGTTTATTCTTCGCCTGAGGTGTTGAGTCAGTAGCCTGAGCCTTTCCTATGACGAACCTATCAGCCAGCATTTCTGAGCTTTTAGATGTTGAAGTGGAAGCTTCATGAGTGTAGCCAAGTCCTTCTTTCATGGCTATTGGCCTTTGAGCTCTAAACATGCTTTCCAACTTCTCCTTAGCTCCTAGGTACTGTTCAGTCATCAGTCCTCGCCAGACTTCATCACTTCTTCGAAGTGACTCATAATCCTTTTCAACTTCTACGAGCTTCTGACTGAGTCGGGCTATCTCAGTATCTTTCTCAGAAGTGTCCTTGGTCAGAACTGATATCTGAGTTTCTTGGAGCTGAGACTTAGTCATAAGAGATTTAATCTCTTCCTTGAGTCTTGCAACTAGACTCTCTAAATCAGTAGAGACCTGACAATCAGAAGAAAGTCTCTGAATCTCAGCCTTTACCTGTTCCAGTTCCTGAATGGTTTTGCTGAATTCTCTGCTCAGCTGAATCTACTCCTCTAGTAGATCATCATAGGCTTGGACCACATCTAGAGGTTCATCTGTGACGGAGCACGTGTCGTGTGTGCTATGTGAAGAGGAGGTTATATTAAATTTAGAATTTACCTGAGCCTCTTCTCCGGCCATCAGATAGTATTCAGTAGTTTCTTCAGGATCTGTCTCTCCGATCTCAACGGCGACAAATACAGCTTCGTCCTCAGAAGAATACATGAATGTATCTTCCTCAATTGAGTCATCGGATATCTCTCCGGCTATGTAGGCCTGCTTCCTTCGGGCAAAATTTTTGCGCCTGGCCTGCCGTTCTTCTATTTGAGCAGCTGAGAGTTCGGGACAGTCGTACTGATAATGTCCCTCTTTCTTGCAGTTGTAGCACACAGTTGATTTGATGCTCTTTCCAGCTGAGTCATTTGATGGACTAGCAGCAAGCTCTGTGTTCCTGCAATTAGTGGTAGATTTAGATTCTTCCCTATTTCGATAATCTTTCTTACCTGAGGGAGAATCTCTGTTGTATTTCTTCAGCTTTCTGACTCTCTCTTTTTCTCTTTGATATTTGAGAGCCATCAGTGCTAGTTGGTCAGGGCCAGAAGCCTCAGAGGACTTTGCTTCTATTGTGGCCACTGCCTTGCTGGAAGAAATGGGTTTGACTCTAGTTTTGCTGACTGTTGCTTTAAAAGCATGATCAATCTATGTGTCAGCTGGAGCGCTTGAACATCGTTGGGGTATGCTGTGCTCAAATTCCTCTGTTTTTAGTTCTGAAAAGATAACATCAGGAGTTAGAGCATTAAGATCTGAGCGTCTTAAATAAGTAGCAAAGGGGAGCCACTTCAGTCGAGGTAGTGCTCTCAGAATCTTTGTGTTCATCTCTTTGTTGGTGAACGTCCTCCCCAGCCCGTTAATCACGTTGACCTGATTCGTAAATCTAACGCTTAGCTCGTCAATGGTCTCATTGGGCTCCATGGCAAAGGCATCAAACTTTTGTAGCTCTAATTCGAGCTTATTCTCTTTGATCTGTGGGGTTCCTTGGCTCAGTACAGCCAGGGCGTCCCAAAGTTCTTTAGCCGTCTTGCAGTCTTGCACCCTCCTGAGGTGTGAATCGCTGAGCGTAGTCAGAATAGCATTACGCGCAACTCGGTCGAGGTTGTGCAGTTTTTTCTCTTCAAGCGTGAAGGCAGATTTATCTTTTGCGACCTTGGCACCAGTCTGTGCCCCTCCACCTCCCGCAGCAGCAAATTATAAGTTGTCTATCATGGGAATGATGGGTCCTGTCTCAAGGACATCCGTCATGCTGTCATGCAGCGACGTGAGGTGTGCCTCCACTCTCACACGCCATACCATATAGTTCTCTATCGAGAACATCGGTACCATCCTAATACCTGACATATTAGTCATTGTAAGTAAGAGTATAAGGATGTTATGAAGAGATGCTTGTGCAGTGAAAAACGTTTTCAGGATCTGTTCGAGAAGACCAGTAGTTACAGAACCGATGATTAGAAGAACACCGTTGCTCTGATACCAATTGTTGGTCCGGAGACGAGGGTCAGGTGTAGAGGGGGGGGGGTGAATACACATGAGTACTGCTCTTTTTCTCAAACCGAAGGACAACTGAGCTGTTTTGTGCGACTGATGAATAGTGCCAAGTAAGAACCTTCGATCTCGGGTCAGAGTGAGTTAACTACTGAGCTCTCCTACTAACTTTGTCAGTCGTTGAGACTCAGTCGAAAACCTTAGTGCATAATAGTGTGGGGCCTGGAGATTCGTCTCAGTTTGAAAACGTGATTTTCACAAGTAGTTTTGGCTAGTGCGCTTTTAAGAATATGTTTTATGCAAGGATATGATTTTGTAATCAGTTTGTATGCGATGCAATAAAACAGTAAATAACACAAGCAATTTTTAACGTGGTTCGGATACGCAAGATCCTACATCCACGGTCCTGCTGAACAAGAGATCTTGTTGATTTATCTGAGCAAGCCTCAGCAAGGAATCTGTGCACTGGACAGACCCTTCTAAGTTATAGTCCTTAGCGACTTTACAAATCAAACCGAGGTTTGAAGGGGAGGGGATAATCTCCAACTAGGAAGGAGTTCTTACAATAAGAACAATCACTAAATGTGAACTCCTTCGAATTTCTAAGCTATAGATTTGGCAATGAGCTTAGCTAGAGAAGAGGGATCTAAAGAACTCTAGAGAGAAGAACTAATGATATTCTATTAAGCAAGTTCTTCGCTGGATTGATCTTGAATGCGCTAGAGTTGTTTGAAAGCTTGAGCATGTTCCCTTGATATCCCGTGCGTGGAGCTCGGATTTTCTTCTCTATTTATAGTCGTGAAACAGGCATATGTTCGTTGGAGACGACGATGCCACGTGTCACAACCTTCCAAAGAAAACGGCCATAAATTCGAATTGTTGCAACAGAGTTGTTGATAATATACATGAGAGCAGCTTTAGTTGGTCAGAGCAGATATCGCGTTGACGGCTTCTCATTGGTCGAGGTTTGTGGTAGGTGAGATTGTGTCAGACATCAGAGTTGACTCTCCCTAATCCTCGTATGGTCTTCTGCTGACTTTAGAAAAGACTTTAACAGCTGGGTCGTTTCCTATCGGATACAGTAGACTTGAAGCAGTCTCTGTCTTCTTCGTCTGAGTCGGCTGACAAGAGATATTCTCTTGAGTATGGTCAGTTGATGATTGCGAAAGTACTGAGCTTGCATAGAGTTCTTCTGCTGATGGCTGTCAGTTGATGAGATGTCTTCTACTGAGGCGAAGATCAACTGATGACTCAAGAACGCAGGCTCTTACACTGATGACGTGGGGTTCTGGAAAGTAACTTCGGCAGAAGATCAATCCAACACTTTACCCCGTACAGGACATCGACACAAAGATAAACAAAATAAAAACAGTCTAGCCTATACATTAGTTAATCCTATCAAGACACTACACTACTGATATCAGCTGGGTTTTGGGATCTTCAATTCCATAGTACTACTACGATTTCCCCCAATATTATTTTAACCCACTAACTGCTGAGTATCATCTACTGACTCATAACCCAACAAAGGCCAATATAGAATCTCCATCTTTCTTGGAAAGAATTCACGGAGATATTTGTGGACCTATACCTCCACCATGTGGACCAGTTCGGTACTTTATGGTATTGATTGATGCTTCTTCTAGATGGTCCCATGTATGTCTGCTTTCTAGTAGAAATGCATCTTTTGCTAGACTACTTGCTCAAATAATAAAATTAAGAGCTCAATTCCCAGACAATCCAATTAAGAGGATTCGCCTTGATAATGCTAGTGAGTTTCAGTCTCAAGCATTTAATAATTATTTTACATGAATTCTCATGTGAAGCTTGCGCGCAAGGCAAGTTAGTCATTAGACCATCCTATACAAAAGCCAATATAGAATCTCCATCTTTCTTGGAAAGAATTCACGGAGATATTTGTGGACCTATACACCCACCATGTGGACTAGTTCGGTACTTTATGGTATTGATTGATGCTTCTTCTAGAAGGTCTCATGTATGTCTGGTTTCTAGTAGAAATGTATCTTTTGCTAGACTACTTGCTCAACTAATAAAATTAAGAGTTCAATTCCCAAACAATCCAATTAAGAGGATTCGCCTTGATAATGCTAGTGAGTTTAAGTCTCAAGCATTTAATAATTATTTTATGGCTATTGTGATTGAGATTGAACATTCGGTTACTCATGTCCATACCCAAAATGGTTTAGCAGAAGCTTTTATTAAACGTCTTCAACTTATTGCTAGACCATTACTTATGAAATCAAAACTCCCAATTTCGGCTTGGGGTCATGCCATATTGCATGCTGCATCATTAGTTCGGATTCGGTCAATAGCCAACCAACAACATTCCCCAATGCAAATTATTTTTGGTGGAGAACCTGATGTTTCTCACTTACGATTTTTTGGTTGTGCTGTCCAAGTCCCAATTGCAACCCCCCCCCCACCCCACCCCACCCCACCCCACCCCACTGTAATATCCCTAGTTTTACCTAAAAATCCAAGAACATTACTTGATACTTTAATTATATATTAGAAACGTTGAAAAATTTTAATTTCAACAATAATTTAAATTTTCATAGTAATTCTTATAGCTAATTTTGAATAATGATTTTTGCTTATAAATTGAAAAGGTAATATACATATACATGAGGGAATATACTTATTTTTTCGATACTAGCATAATATTTAGGATAAATATCATGGACCATTATATAGAAGTTTATAAGGAATCACATTAGCACGTATATATATCTATTCTCTATCCACGTAAGTAGTTTGCATGCATGGTTCAGAAAATCAAATTAAATAATATAAATATCAAGATAGTAACTTGATTGCTAGGTAGGTATAAGGCCACGTTTTGCAAAAGTAGAGAGAGAGAAAGTATCTTCATTAATGAACTAGAAACATCTCCCTATTCTAATACGTGTCCTTGATACATGATGAAACAAAAGTGTGATTAAGCTTGGCTAGGGGATGACTCATACAACCTACTGTTTAGTTTACTATTATTTTTCTACTATAAATAGAGGTGTAAGTTGACAAACTAAACCAGTACACATCTTCGTCCTTTTATGAGAAATATTACCACTTCCACTTCCAGCAAACAGCTAAGGTAAAATTTTCCTTTCTAAATTTTATTAATTATGATAAATACATAATATGTTGTAACTATTCAACTATAAAAGTAAAACGTGACTAATTAATTGATAACTTAGCTTCAAGATGGTTACTCACAAGATGAAATGTTTGCCCTTCAATGATCATAATTTATCTAACACACAATTTTGATTAGTAAGAACAAATAGGGTTATTTAAGAATACGGGTTTGAATTACAACTAAGTTTAGGATTTCCATTGTAGGCCCTACTGAAGGAACAGATTAACACTTTGCAGACTAAAGCAAGTTCGTATAATACAACAGTAAGGTGGGTTATATTTTATTTAAGAAATTTATGTTTGAGTTATTAAGCTCTGATATTTGTGCGATTTAAAGTTATGAATGTTCATGAAATGTTTTACTCGCTATTGGATAAGTGCATCTACTTGAATGAAATTAGCTTTGCCAATATGAGATGAAACGATCGGATCCGGAGCTAGATGTGGCCAGAGTTAGTGTACACCAAAAGTCACGAAGTTAGTCTTGGGTGAATTTGTTTCCCAAGTCTAATGAAGGGTACGAGGTTACTCTTAGGTGAATGTGTTTCCCTAAGTCTAACAAGGAGAAAAGTGTGTAGAATGCACCAATAGTTGAGAAAGGAAGGAAATGACTAAATACTAAATGTTTTGGTATGCATAAAGTGCTTTTGGTTTTGAAAACTCACTATGCGATACCCTTGGTGCATGAACATTTCATTTTCAGAGGATTTTCAAATGTTATTATCACCAGCTTCCCACTGAGTACATTAGTGCTCAGCCCAAACGTTTTCAAAATGTTTTGCAGACTGAGACTGGCGGTATGGGAATGAAGTGCTGAGTTGGTCTAGTATGATCTCATACTCTTTTGGTGTACAAATATCCTTCTACTTTGGAGACGCTTCCGTTCTAACATTATGTATATTATTCTCTACCTCCTTTGGGTCTACAGAGGTAGTTGAAATAAAGTTTTACTCACATCTATGTGAATCTGAGTATGCTGATAGCGACTTCTTGATTTTTCCTCAAGTTCTCCCCCTTTCTTCCCCGCTTCTTTCACCCATCCCTAGTCGCGCTTCGGCCCATATGCTTTCCCTCGGGAATTTAGGGCGTGACACCCACAACGTACGAAAATGGGTCCCCAACGAAGGCTTGAGATATATGTTGGATTTGATTTGCCCTCGATTATAAGATATCTTGAACCTTTAACAGACGATTTATTTACTGCACGTTTTGCAATTGTCATTTTGATGAAATGACATTTCCAACATTAGGTGGAACAAACCTACATCCAGAAAAGCAAAAGGAAATCTCTTAGAATGAAAAAACCTTGTCACATTTTGATTCCAGAAGTAATCAATGTGAATAAGAAGTTGAACAAATAATTCATTTGCAGAAGATTGCAAATCAAATTCCTAATGCTCTCATAGATACAAGAAAAGTGACAATATCTCATACCAGCTGCCAATACACCTGTTAGAATTAGTGTCCCTAAAGGACAAACAACAATGGTAGCAAATGAATCTAACGTCCGTAAAAAACATGGTCGACCAATTGGTTCCAAAGATTACGTGCCTAGAAAAAGAAAGGCACAAGATACGAACCAAACAATGACGGAAATTATTGATCAAAATAATGTAGTTCCTGAAGAACCACAAGCGTCCGAAAATCATGAGATCTCAATAAATTACTTATCTTCTAATAAGATGTTAGAGAGAGAAAATATCGTTGTGGACGATAAATTCGCTTTTAATATGACTCTAGAAGTTCTAAATGAGGATCCCCAAAGTGGAAAGAAGCCCATACAAGATGAACTAAATTCCCTTGAAAGCCGGAAAACATTTGGACATGTAGTTCAAACTCCGGAAAATGTTATCCCTCTAGGATACAAATGGGTCTCTTTGTTCGAAAGAGAAATGAAAACCATGAAATTACGAGATACAAAGTAAGACTAGTAGCACAAGGTTTCTCTCAAAGATCGGGAATTGATTATGAAGAAACTTACTCTCCGGTAATGGACGCGATTACATTTAAATTTTTTATGAGTCTAGTTGTGTCAGAAAGACTTGATATGTGCCTAATGGATGTAGTAACTGCATATCTATATGGTTCACTAGATAGTGACATATACATGGAAATCCCAGAAGGATTTAAATTTCCTGAAGCATATAAGTCAAAATCCAAAAGCATGTTTTCAATTAAACTGCAAAAGTCGTTGTATGGGTTGAAGCAGTCTGGTTGTATGTGGTATAATAGACTCAGCGAGTATCTCTTGAAAGAAGGGTACAAAAATAATGATGTTTGCCCTTGTGTTTTCATTAAGAAAATAAACAATGGATTTGCAATCATAGCAGTTTATGTAGATGATTTGAATTTAATTGAGACTCCTGAAGAGCTCAATAAAACTGTTGAATACTTGAAAAATGAATTTGAGATGAAGGATTTAGGAAAGACAAAATTCTGTCTTGGTTTGCAAATTGAACTTGTCCCTAAAGGACTATTTGTTCATCAATCCTCATGTACATAAAAAGTCTTAAAGCGGTTTTATATGGATAAAACGCATCCATTATCATCATCAATGGTCGTTCGAACACTTGATGTACATAAAGATCCATTTCGACCTATTGAAGATGACGAAATGATAACTGGTCTTGAAGTACCATATCTTAGTGTAATCGGAGTATTGACTTATTTAACTAATTGTACAAGACCAGATATAGCTTTTTTTGTAAATCTTATCGCAATCGGAGCACATTCTACGTTATCTAAAGGGTACCATCGACCTTGGATTATATTACTCAAAAGGTTTTGATTATTCTATAGTAGGGTATGCAGATGCTGGTTATTTATCCGATCCACATAAAGCCAAGTCACAAACTGGCTATGTTTTTACACGTAGAGGAACTGCTATATCTTGGAAGTCCGTTAAGCAAACCTTGACTGCACAATCCTCAAATCATTTTGAAATAATTGCAATCCATGAAGCAAGTCGAGAATGCGTGTGGTTACGAAATATGACAAGTCATATCCAAGAGTCGTGCGGATTGGCTTCTTCAAAGACCAATCCAACGACGTTATATGAAAACAATGCTGCTTGTATCACACAATTGAAGGGAGGTTACATCAAAGGCGATCAGACAAAACATATTTCTCCCAATATTTTCTTCACACATGAACTTCAAAAGAATGACGATATTGACGTCCAACAGATAAGTTCGAGTGATTATCTCGCAGACTTATTCACGAAGGCACTACCAACGTCAACATTCAAGAAGTTGGTACACAAGATTGGCATGCGTTGTTTCAATGTTTTACAATGATTATTTTGAGGGGGAGCAACTGTACTCTTTTTCCTTCGACTAGTTTTTATCTCATTGGGTTTTTTCTGGCAAGGTTTTAACGAGACAACATTTTTCTTAGGGATGGTCCATCAAGGGGGAGTGTTATAAATAAAATTTACTATATATATGATGACCATATGCAAACCCTAGCAGCCCATAAGCCCATTTTGTGTTGACCCAAAAGCCCATCTTGTACTCAATAAATAGAGGTCTCCACCATTATAATAATACACATCTCATTCCGCTCTCTCTTTTATTCTCTCGTTCTATTTAGTTTATAACATATAATATTTTTTTATTCACATTTAAGTTAACTTATGTACATTTGTTTGCACATATGTTATAATTATATTATATACTACTAACCATGTACACTAATTATTTGGGGCAAAGCCTCAGGGCGGCAGCTGTCCACTGGTATTGGGCTCGGCCATCCAAGTCCCGAGCTGCCTCATGGCCCAACCAAACCTGCCCAATATTGTGTTATGTTATAGATTGTAGGAAATTTTCAAAATTGTTCCTTTTCAATTTTAGTCCGATATAAAAATAATACAGCGTGTTCATGAATCCACCTATTTCGTTATGGTATGTTATCTTATAATAGTTTCATTATGTATAAATTGTTAGCTATTGCACATATATAAAATTATTATAACGCATTTCGGTAGTAATTGTTTGATAATTCTCATTATCCACTACTATAACAAAAATACTCCCTCCATCTCACTCATTTTGCAACATTTTTCTTTTCAGATCGTCTCACTCATCTTGTAATATTCCTAAAATGAAAAAAAAAATGAGTGGACCACAATTATCCTAAATAAGTGGACTCTATTATCTATTACTTTACACATTTACCCCTACTATCTTAAAATCTGCACCCAATCTTAAATGTTGGAAGATGAGTGAGATGAAGAGAGTATAAAATTTTGCATGCTATAGCACAGGAGTGAAGTTTATCCAGTATGCATTTTGTAGTGGCTGCGAATTATCCTCATTATCAAAAAAAATATATAACACATTGTTATTCATTAATTTACCGTTGCACATTTTAGTAGTTGGTAATACCATCATTGAAAAAATTTGCCCGATCAATCATAACAAGTATAGTTGAATTAGTTCCCATGAGATGGAATTGTGATTAAGATATGTGCAAACCAAAAAAGAAAAGTAGTACTAATAGATTAACTTTAATTAATGTAAGACCCCGGTCAAAACTGACCTCACTCCCCAGGGACAGTGGCGGACGCACACACTACCAATGAGCCAAGGAGAGGCAATTGTCTCCCCTTAAAATTTAACTTGAAATGTTTATTATATTATTTTTATATTTTAAGTATTACAAATTTATTTATTCAACTTTTTTTTTTGTTGTAAAATTTCTCCAAATCTAGTATTCATGAGAGTAACAAATTAAAATTTCTTATTCTCCACAGACAGTAATTCATCAGTGCTTCATAGCAGTCGGCCAATTTTGTTTTAAAGACTTATGTACATTATTTTGCCTCCCCTTACTTTAATTCCTACGTCCGCAACTGCCTGAACATGTTCAAACTGATTATATGTTATCAAAGTGATTATATGTTATCAAGAGATAGAACAAGGAGAGTTCCCCCATGCTAATGCTAAGTATGATGATTATATTATGCATGCTTTATTTGTGTGTGATTCATTATATAATGAACCTGTTAGCTATACAGATGCTTTGAAGTCCCCCCTGCTCCTAAGTGGTTAGCTGCTATACAATCTGAAATCAATTCCTTACATGTAAATAAAACCTGGGTGTTTGTACCTAAACCTGCTTCTTGTTCTCTAGTTGATTGTAAATGGTTGTTTAAAGTAAAAACAGAGCCATCTTCTGTTAGGTACAAAGCTAGGTTAGTGGCTAAGGGATTTACCAAAAAGAGGGGGTAGATTACTCAGAAATCTTTGCTCCTGTTGTTAAATTGACTATTGTGCGCATTATGCTTGCTTTGGTTGCTCACTTTAACTGAGAATTAAAACAAATGGATGTTACCACTGCTTTTCTTCATAGAGACTTAGACAGCAAATTTTTATGAAACAACCTGAGGGTTTTTATTGATTCTTCCAAACCTAATCATGTGTGTCTGTTAAAAAAGGCTTTATATGGTTTGAAACAGTCCCCTAGACAGTGGAATAAAAAGTTTGATCAATGCATGATGTCCTTGAATTTTTCCAGAAGCTCATTTGATCCTTGTCTCTATTATACTTCCTCTGCCTCTATTCCTATTTACTTACTGATTTATGTGGATGATATGTTGATTGTCAGTCCTTGCATTAAATCCATTAAACATGTTCAGAAATGTTTAAGTGAAAATTTTGAAATGAAGGATTTAGGAGATGCAAAAAGAATTCTAGGCATGCATATTTATAGAGACAGAAAAATAGGAACATTTACTCTGAATCAGATTTCTTATGTGGATAAGATTTTGAGTAAATTCTCCATGTCTACTGCAAAACCTGTGAATGTACCTCTTGCATCCCATACCATTTTAAGTAAGGATCAGTCTCCCAAGAATGATTCTGAAATGTCTGAAATGCAAAAGGTTCCTTATGCAAATGCGATTGGATCTGTGATGTACCTTATGGTATGTACTAGGCCTGATATAGCCTATGCTGTGAGTTGTTTGAGCAGATATATGTCTAATCCTGGTTTAGCACATTGGAATTCTTTGAAATGGTTGTTTAGATACTTGAAATCTACTAAGCAGTTAGGAATCTGTTTTTCTAAACAGACTGATGGTACTAAACTCATAGGTTATGTAGATTCCAATTATGCTAATGATAGAGACAATAGGAAATCTACCACTTCATATGTGTTTACCTTCTGTGGTTCATGCATAAGTTGGAAATCTCAACTCCAACACATTGTTGTCTTGTCTACAACTGAAGCTGAATATGTTGCAGCAGCTGAAGCCTTGAAAGAGGCTGTTTGGTTAAAATGTTTACTTTCTGAACTTCATTTCCTGCATAAAGATGTGTTCATTTATTCTGATAGCCAATCTGCAATTCAGTTAACCAAAAATCTTGTGTTTCATGAAAGAACCAAACATATAGATGTTAGGTATCACTACATTAGAGACTTAGTGGAAAAATGTGTGATTATGATTGATAAAATTCACTCTGATTTGAATCCGGCAGATATGGGCACAAAATGTTTCTGAGAAATTACAGACTTGTCTTAAGATACTCAAAATTGGTTAAGTTACTGGTTTTGTATCTACCTCTCCTGTTTTGTCTGTATTTTCTGTTTCTTTTTCTGCTGCAGGTTATGAAGATATATAATGGAGAGGGGGGCGATGATGACAACAAATTGCTGATTACACACCTTCCCTTTCGTACAAGGGCACACCACCGCTTGGCCTAAGGTGGAGTTTGTTAACTGATAGGCCCAAGCACATTGTGTGCCCAAGCCCATCTGAGAAACATTGCTGGCCCGCTTGCTTGTTCAGCCCGTGTCTGGCCCATCTGATTAAAACGGCCCGCGCGGTTTACACTGAACCGTTTCCGCTCACTGTGCTGAACCGTTACAAAAACCTAGCTATATATTGCTGATCTTTTGTATTGTTCAGATGCGCAGCTTCTAAATCATCTTCTTCGTCCTCTCTCTCTGTACTCTCAAATCTATCTTTCTCTTCAGTGAGTTAGCAAGTGATTTCTGTGTATCTTGTGAGGATTTGTATTTGTTTCTCGATTGGCCTGTAGGCGCCTTGTGTAGGTGTAGTGTGGTGGGTGTAATTCGTGCGGTCTGAACCTGTAAACCCTAGATCTATTTATATATATGTTATAGTCTTTTTTACAGTTCAGATCTTCGATCCTAACAGTAACCAAGAATAATTTTATTACTTCTTAGTGTACAAAGGAAAAAGGTATACTCCCCCATCCCAACTCCTAAAGAGAACTATTAATTGTGAGAAATATGATGGTACTCATTTCTTTTAGTTAGTTATGGTTCTTTTTGTTATTTATAGGTAAAAAAATTATCATTTTTGGATTAGTTACATTTTTTTAAATGAAACAAAATAGATGAGACAAAACGAAAAGTAAATGAAAATAAGATGATTGGGACGAGAGAGTATATCAAAAGAAAAATATATGCTAAATTAAAAAACAAGGTAGTTGATTTAATGCTTTATTTATTACTATTATCTTGAGTTAAACAACTTTGTAGATCTTGGGTGTTAAATCAGTCATAGAGCTGAGCATACTTAAAATAGTTTCACAAGTAATTTAGTGCTCCCCTTGTCACGATTTATCATCAGCTTTTCCAATGCTATTTCTACGACCACATATGACTACTTAAAATGCTTATTTTTTTCTAGAATTCCATCAAAGTTTGTAAGTCTGAGTTTGTCGTAGATAAACTTTTCTTTTTCATTTTATTGCACATAATTATCGTTCCATATTTAATAACTACAAATGTATAGCTAGAATTAACAAAATTAATGTCCTCCACATGATAATGAGCCCACATGTTCTCTTTTCCCTTCCTTCTTTTTCAATAGTATAATGTTGTTTTGGAACTATCTCAACATTTTGAACTTGTTTCGCATTAGTTATTTTCACATTTTCGAAGTCACCTTTTGTATTATGAAGGAACACATGTTGTTGATGAACCATTCCATGCTGAATGTAGATGCTGAAGATGAAGAACGAAGAGGGTGAAGGCATGGATAATGGAAAGAGTTCTGATACCAGGACCGGCCCCAATGAAGGAGCAGAAGAAAATAGCAATTGCGAAGATGAAGATGAAGGTGCAGAGCCTGATGATGGAGAGGATGAAATGATGGTGGTGAGGAAAATGATGTAGAAAAAGGCAATGAAGATGAAGAAGTTTCGGATTCTGTTTCGGCTTATGACTGAATTTCATAACCATGTATCATGGACATGATCTTTTATAGCAAATGATGTTTAGAATGTCATCCTCGTTTTATTAGATGACATAACTATCCTACTATCCCCTACAAGGCAAACCACCTGCAAGACATTAAAAATTCCACTGATTCCCACAAGACATGCCAAAATGTTCACAGCAAATGAAATCTACAAATATAATTTTCAAGAGCTATTATCAATGCTCATAATTTCCTCTCCCTAATTCTGATATCTCATGCAAACCCATAGCCACAATTCAAATCACGAAAAACAAGGCCTATATACTCAACCACAAAGAAAATTATCTATATTGCTAGACCAATATCTATTTGAATAGAAGTGACTACATCTCAGTAAAAATCCCCTATCCAGGAAAGACGAGACACTTCAGTGAAGGAACAGAATGATCAAGTCGATCATATTTACATGTACTAAAGTGACCGGCAATTGATGGAATGGTATCCAGATGTTCATCACATGAGGCAAATTATCAGAGAAATTAGTGAAAATTGGAAGAAAAAGAGTAAAAGAAACAAGAACCTTTGGCTCATCAGCCGGACTGACCGAAACCTCAAAATGATAAAATGTGAAGATAAAACAAAACAATTAAACAACCCAAGAAGCTAACATATCAGCATATATTGAAATGATAGAAAAGAAAAGCATACTTCAGTAGAAGCCTGTTTAATCATCTATCAAGGGCAATTAGAGCATAATATATACTCTTAAGAGTAAACCAAGAGGTAACTTTACCAATGAATAAAGAAACTGAAAAATGTAAATGCCGAAATTGAATAAATAATTGCAAACGAGGGTTGCAAATGTTATCGTCTGTCCATTATTGCATCCAAATTCAGACTTCTGGATATTAATGCATCACAGAAAACAATAGGCATAAATAAAACAGGAAAAAGTGTGATCGGGAAGTAAATACTTGATGCCAAAGAATTTTGCCTTTATTCAACTGATTTCAATAAATAGACAACTGTGAAATAGTCCTAAAAAAGGTTAAATGGTCAAGGGTGAAAATGAGTAAATGATGAAGCTTCAGGAGCTTCATTTATTACGGACTTACAGATGCATACACCGAGTGATTCACCAGTTGAAGTTATCTCAGGGCACATCAAAGTATTGCTTAAACTAGAAAATAAATATTAAGAAAATGCCAACAAAGCACCTATAACTTAATGAAACCATTGTAAAACACAAATAAATAGTTTGTATGCTACCAATTAATGGAAAAAAACCAACCACTCAAAGAATACAATCCTGAGAACTTTTTTTGGTTGGTGTACTGCTCTCAAGATGGACAAGCTCTTCGTATCTGTTTAATTTTTTAGGGGAAGATGGCCATACGCATTTCAAAGCACTTAGAAAGTTAAAATTCCCATCAGTAGCATGGGTAAACAGCAGGAAAAGAAGACCAGAAAAAAAGCCATTAGATGGTTGAAGATTAAAGTCAGGAATAGTACACTGTAATCTCTCAGAAACTAAAAGTAAAACCTCGTTAAACAAAGGAGAAAAAATCTTGAATATGGAATATAAATTCACAAATATCATGTAAATATAACATTGGAATAAGTTGATGGAAACAAATAATTAAAAGGAAAAAAAAATCAAATACATAAGGATAATAAACACCACATAGAGAACAAATTTTAAAGTTGAAAACATAAAATCAAGAAATCAAGAAGAAATAGAAATGTAGGAATGCTGGAATTTGCAGATCACATTCTCTGGAGTTTCTTTAAATGGTTCAAAAGAAAAGAGAAAGATAATAGAAGAAAGTTAAAGGCAAAACAAGAGACTTTTAATATCATATTCCATGGGCCAAACATTGACCCAACATTAAGACCATAGAAATTTACCACTCGAGTGTTGTTTGCCCATCTACGTTACCATTACTCTGCAAGAAAAGACTGATGCAGGTCAAAGGCTAAACAGGAACAAATGTAGAACAGCAGTATAATTTTTGTTTAATGAATAACAGACCAAAAAAATTACTCTAGCAACAAAAAGTGTGCCATTTAAATAGTTTTCAGATTCAAGTATTTTCCCTAAATAATAAGCTTTCTGATAGACATGTACAAGGTTAACTCTATAGTGATAGATAGAGACATATTAACTCTAGAAGTGACGACAACTAGTCTTGTCAATATACATATAATTCTTTTTAGGCAAATGTTATGTCCAAAACTATACAGGAACATCAAGAAAGAAATTAATCATCAGAAGTGGAATACTGGATAATAGAACAGAAAGAAATCAATTTACACCATGCATAATTATGTTTCTTCAGCATATTTTGCCAGCACAAGATGAACTTAAATCGATTATTGCATGATGTATGCGACATTTACATATTGTATGAAATAAGATGAATGCTGAAACAGGATCATACCATTTAACTTTGTGACTAACTGCTTCCACCAGCCCCCGGACCCTTATCCAAGGATGACGAACTTTGCCCAGTCGATAAATTTGGGTATGCATACTGCAATCCTTGAAGCATCGCCCCACTCGGCCCACTGCCACCACCAGAAATACCATAGGCGCCTAATCCTAACCCCTGAGCCCCTCCCCCCATCATCCCATAATACCCTCCAATTAGTGCAGCCAAGTTTGCATTTGTCATCAACCCCCCACCATACAAAGGATTCACAAACCCTGCCTGCTGCCCCAATAAAGCCATGTTCTGCACCTGCTGAGCTGCCGCCACCGCAGCCAGCATCGGCGGCTGCACTGGCTGCAAAGAAGTCGTTATGGATGCAGCGCCACCAGCACCCAGTATCTTCCCCTCATTTGCCTTCCGGCAATGCAGCTGACTCCCTTCAAACACCTTAGTCGGCTCCTCCAACACCTTCTTAGCTCCATCCACATTCTTGAATACGAAAATCGCATACCCTTTAAATCTCCCCGTCGTAGGGTCCATTCCCTTCGGCCCGCTTTCAACTTCCCCAAATTTCTCAAAGAAAACCCGCAGCTTCTCCGGGCTGGCGTTCAGTGGAACATTGCTCACATAAATCTTCCGCTGGGGGTAATCCGACGCAGAAAATTGCTTCTGCGAAATTATACCGGCTGAGGCAGGACCTGGTGGTCCCTCCGACGCCAGCTGGCACGAGATTAAACGATTTTCAACTTGAAACCTAGGGTTTTTCAACAAATTCTGCGCAGATTTCCGTGATTTAAACGTAAGAAAAGCGTAACCCTTACATTTTCCAGTAGCGCGATCACTAGGCACATTAAGTTCCTCAATCTCACCGTAAGCCTTGAAAACGGGCTCAATTGATTGACTAGTAGTGTCCCAACCCAGGCCGTGTACGAAGATTTTGCGGTGGCCGATGTCTTGGTCGGCGGCGGATTGCACGAGGGAGAATAGTTGATCGTCCGAAGATGAGAGATCTATCACGAGGGCGATGAGCTGTTCCTTGGAGAAAGGTTCTAGTAGGGTTTGGATATCGGTATTCGGATCGGAATCTGAGTCCGAATCGTAGCGACTAGGTTTAGTGAGCTTGGATTTCTTCAGCGTCTTAATTTTTTTGCCGATTTTTTTGGAAGTTGAATCTCTAACCACCGCCGCCGCGGCTGACTTCTTCGAGTGCTTTTGCTTTCTCGCTGTGGTTTTCGCCATTGCTAGCCAGTCGCAAATAATCTGCACCCGAAACAATAAAACTAAAAATTCAAGAAATTATCTTGATTTTATTATTAATTTAAATAATGATTAGGTCCCCCAAAAACATCCTTCACGGGGGCTTATCCAGAAGTTACAGACTCACAGTTGGAGGGGTGCGAAATTTAAAGGGGTTAGATCGCTCGGCGCTCGTTGTCAGAGATTAGTATTGTTTCATTTTTTTTTTTTTTCGGATCATCCTAATAATAGTATTATATTTCCTTTATTACATTTTAAAATAAGATAGGTCCTCATTACTCATTACATATTCCACATTTTTTTTATACTTTTTCTCTCTTAAGTTTCTCTCTAACACGATTTCGTTTCGTTACAAACTCAAAAAATTATGATTTTTAACATTTTAGAAACTTTAGAATATTTCTTTATTACAACATGAAAAAAAATTGAAAAAAAATTAATTGCCTCAATTATGCCATAATAAAATTTGGATGAATTCTCATTCATTTCCACCAATCATTCCTCGAAAATCGTGTTAATTTTTTAATATAATTAAAACACAAAGTATACAACTAAATCCATTTTCTTAGTCTCCGTGTCGAAAGGAAACCAAACGATATTAACGGGATGGAGGGAATATTTAATTAGAGATTTGAGCATTTCGTATTTAGATTCGCACGATGTTGTGATCATGCCCTGTGGTTTTATTTAGGTTGATGTCCAGTGTATCAGTACATTGATGCTACTCTTATATGTCTTGTTCGTATAGAATTAGAATGAGAAAATTTGCTACAATTGTGTATGGTATAGTCGTATTGGATATTTCTATATTACCCTCTATAAGTAATTTACATATATGATATGTATAAAGCTAACGGTATTGTCTTGATTAAAAGGTTACTCTCATCTTGTAGTGTCACTCATATGTATTTTCGTATCCCAACTGATCAAAAATTGCTACGATAAACTAGACAACATCTATCCCTGGGTATCAAATTTTTTAGATAAGTCAAATAACAACAATTAAATATCATCTTCTTTAAGAAAGACATAACCACCCCCATTACAATTCTCCCCTTTGAGGTTCATAAGACCACAAGGGAATTTTCACAACGCTCTTCCTATTTTTTCCCCCGTTGATTTGCTTTGGTTGTTGAATAGTTTATAGTGATATTTGGTTGTTATTATAATGGTATCACATAGTTGAGACGAAGTATGAGGATCATGTAGGTCAATAAATTGTACACTGTAAGAACTTCATAAGATCAATATATCAACATTTCTTGTCTTCTTAAATTACTCATTGTTATATGATTTCTCTACTCTTCTACTTTATAAAGAAATTAAAAATTTACTATATATCTCTAAATCCAATATTAGGTTGCGTTCTTACCATCATGCATGGGTTATGCACAGATTGCATCCATCATTTTCATTAAACAACACACAAGTCCCATTATATGAGAACAAATTTTAAAATCTATTGAAAAACATTAACTGAAAGAAAAAAATAATAGTAAGTGGAAAACAAGGTGATTACAATGCTCCAAAGTTTAATTTTAATTCAAAATAGAAACACCACACATCAATTAGTCTTTAATTGATATTCATCCTAAGGAGGGTGTAACGCCCCAATTTTCATATATTTAACTAGGGACGCTACTTCATACTTAACATGCTTATTTCTATTCGTTCAAAATATTTTCATTCAATAGAACCATTGCAAAACTCAATTAATTTTCATATTCAGCGGAAGTCTTAAATAAAAATAACTACGACCACTAGTTCTCGGAAATAAAATATAAAAGAAATGCACAGTTCATGATAAAACTAGTTTTAATGCAATAATAAGTTCATAAATCCTTCCTCGTGTGACCATCCCCGCCAACACCTCTACGCATCGGTCGAGCCATTTCCTGAAAAATATTAAAATAGTGGGTTGAGTACGACTACTCAGTGGGAGATGTACACATTTATCAAAATTATATATCATACCGATAAGACATGGAAAATTAGATCATGAAAAAAGATACTCGGTGACACATACCATAACATTTTCATAGGCCCAATTCCGACCTATTCTCATAGAGGACCCAATTTCGATCCTACGACCCAATTCCGACCGATTTTCATTGAGGACCCAATTCCGATCCTACGGCCCAATTCCGACCGATTTTCATTTAGGATCCAATTTCGATCCAAGGATCCAATTTCAACCCATCCTTTCATGCCTGTCATAAACACATGAAATATCGAACATAACGTTTAATAAAGATAAGCAATAACATTCCCCACCTTAACCTTAACTTGATGAAAAATAATGAATATCAATATTTAAGTCATGCGCGCCGATCCTATACATGGAAATATATCTTAATAACTATATATGGAATGTTATGCATGCACCAACAATTTCAATAATTCATAAATACAAATAGATCCTAATAATCAAACAATGCATATTATACATAATCTACTTATTAACATGCAATATATTAAACATAATCGTACTTCTACTGACAATTCATTCGTGCATTTAGTAATTCGTCAATTCATGAAATAAATTAATGAAATCGTAAAAGTTGTCCTAAAAATTATAGACCTCTAACATGAACAACATATTACCTATTCCATTACAATAAAACTTATCATGATCAATGATTCATTTAATAATAACATGAAAACTTTATTTTTCAATCAACATGCATGTTGACAAAATAATTTGACACATTAAGAAACAAATTAACAAACAAATAGTAAACGTATCATAAAAATTCTATATTTTTAACATAAATGACCTAACATGGAGTATATCCTATTAAAATTCAGCATGGTCAAAAATAACATAAATAAAACATGAAAACAATTTTCCTATCAAACTCAAGAACATGCTGTCAGAAACTGGCAGGTTACGAATAACAATTTTAAACAAATACTTATAATGCTTGAAAACTTATACAAAAATAAAGTAGTATACTAGACATACCGAGGAAGATTATCCTAAATTTTCACGATAATATGACGGCGGGAAGATATGAAAATAATTCTTAAAACAATTCGCAGATATGCTGGCAGATTTTCGAAAATTTTATGGCATGCTATATTATGAGAGACTAAGGGGTATTTATAAGCCTAAAAATCATTATCCAAACATCCCTAATCAAATAAGGTATCAAATATATTTTATCCATAATTATTTTCGTCCTTATATATTTTATATAGTATTTATTCTATCACTTACCATATAAGACATTCAATCCTAGATAAACTAGGACATGGATAGGCACAATTAGATTTTATCCTAAAACATGTATAACACTAATATAATATCTATTTTATTCACAAAATATAATTTTAAATTATCTCCTATAATAATAAATATTATATCCTTTTATGAATCCTAGTTGGTTTAGAAAATCTAAAATAAATAAATATTATTCTTACCTAATAATTCTAACATGATTTCTAAATAATTAAATAAAAAAAATCATTATATGATATAAACAAACACATTCAAAATTAAAAATAAATTTACATAACAAAAATGATTTAACGAAAAATAACATAAATACTTTAATTTTCATTTTAATTTCTAAAGCGCGACTTACAGAACTAAAACACTTGATAACATGCATGAATCGACATGCAATGCATTTTATATTAAAAATTTCGGGGCGTTACAGAGTTCGATACATTAATCTCTATGATTGCAGTTGAAGGAGCAATGACATGGACCAGGTGCTGAAGCGCACACGAATAGATTAGGAAAAAAAAGCATTACCTCAATTACATCACTTACTACTTCCTCAGTCCTCATATTATTATTGTCCTGCATGTTAAGAGTAAGTGTCGGTTTTTATCTCAAAAGAGGTGATTGGGAACATGACAACAAGTTTGAAAATTGAAACTGTTTGACCGACCAATTTTCTGTTGGATTTGAGAGGATTGTAAGTTTTGATTGTTTTGAAGAAAATTATCAATCGAACCTTTCCACGAAGTTGTTTATTGGAAGGTTTCCCCCCTGTTGGGAGATGATTCAGTCTTCTCACAATCAGTTGAGAACTAACTCAGTAGCCCTGTGCACTGAATACTTACCGAAGATTTGAAGATCCCAAAACCCTATCTTGACTGATGAACCATTCAGTTGTAACCTGTTTTGGTTTGTCTCTGAGGTTTCAGACTCAGTAGACACTCTGCATCTGGTTCAAGCGCTCAGTAGATTACCTGCCTCAGTACTAGAAGTAGAAGACTCAGTGATACTGGACTCAGCAGGAGCAGTATACTGAAAGGAGTCAGTGGATCTGAACTCAGCAGGAGTAGTTCACTAAACTCAGAGTTGATCTTTAGTAGAGCCGACTCAGCAGGAGCATGCTACTGAATAAGGATCAGACTCAGCAACGGCCAGACAATCTTCTGACTGTCAGATTCTCTAAAAATCAAATCAGGCGAGTCAATACGAGGAAGAGAGAAGTCAGCTTCAGATCTTCTTGAAGTCTGTTCTGTCTCAACTACTTTCCTGAACCTCGACCAATGACAAGCAGCCACCTGTCCTATATCTGTTAAAGCTGCAAGTCAACAACTTTCCAGAAATGGAGGGAAAGGACACTGCAACCATACTTTGAAAGAGCCGTTAGCTACCCAAAAGAGAGAAACAAAGGATCGTCATCTCCAACGGATCTATCCTAATCTCTACTCTATAAATAGAGGGATAAAATCAAATTGAAGCTCACCTAGAAACCAAAAGACACACAAGAACACAAACGAACTCAGAGCATTCAAAGAGCAACTCATAAACGCTTAAGTCTTACGCAAGAAGTTAGAAGAGTCAATCTCCGGCGAAAGACTACATATCTGCTCATAGGGAACCAAGCTGAATTAGAATCATACAGCCTCTAGTATCCAAGCGACTGAACACGAACCCAAAGATTATAATTAGCCGTTCGTCGTTCTAGAAGTCACTTTCTTGTTCCCTATCCCTCTAACCTAAGCTCAATCGTTCATATCTATAGCTTAGATGAAGGAGTTCACTTCCGAACTGATCCTTATTGTAAATGACTCCTTCACTGTTGGAGAGTTTTTCAAACACTTAGTTTGATACCTTGTAAATTGAGACTTGCTCAGTATAAATCTCAAGACCAGTGTTTGTCCAGTGCACAAACCGAATGAGACTATCTCAATATAATACATAGCTTCCTGATCTTTCGGGACAGTGGACGTAGGATTGTTGGATCCGAACCACTTTAAAAACGCCTGTAATTTGTGTTCTTTATTTTATTGTGCTTACTGAAAATATCTTTTAAATCATTCAACTGAGTTTCAGCAAACTTAATTGACTGCACTAATATACTGAAACTGTTTTGATAAAACGTTTTCATAACTTAACTGAATTTGGGCCTACACATTTTCCGCACCACTGAACTCTATCTAAACGGTACTGAATTCTGACTCTCGTTAGCTAGCCGGCCTCAGTAAAGTCAGTCACTCTACCACGCGATTCAGAACAACTTATCTGGTCTGCTAAACTTGTTCAGTACGACACTCTCCTGAAAAGGACTGTTTGCGTTTTAAGTTGAGAAATCGATTTTCAGGTGTATTCACCCCCCCTTTACACCTGAACGTACTCTCGGGACCAACAATTGGTATCAGAGCAGGAGTTCTCTAAGACTCGTGTTATTTTGAAACTGGTCTACTTGAACGGATCCGAAAAATGTTTTCACTGCATATCATTCTTCATTCATATCATTATCTATCATGTCTGATATGTCAGGAATCAGAATGGTACCCATGTTCTTAGTAGAGAACTATGGTGTATGGCGGGTCAGAATGGAGGCACATCTGACCTCTCTCCACGAAAGCATGACAGAGGTTCTAGAGGACGGACCTATTGTTCCAATGGTCGATAGCATCGTAGCTCAGGATCCAGCACAAGGAGGAGGGATGGTGACCGGGAAGAAGATCCCCAAAGACAGAAGTCTCTTCACCCTTGAGGAGAAGAAGCTTCACAACTTAGACTGCGTCGCCAGAAACGCCATACTGACCACTCTGAGCGATTCCTATCTCGGAAGAGTTCAGGACTGCAAGTCCGCTAAAGAACTCTGGGATGCTCTAGCGCTGCTGAGTCGAGGGACTCAGAAGATCAAAGCGAACAAACTCGCGCTGGAACTTCAGAAGCTGGAGAGATTGTCCCTCATGCCTGGTGACACCATTAAAGATCTCAACGTTAGATTTACGGATCTGATGAACTCTATCAACGGGCTGGGAAAGACATTCTCCAACTGAGAAATGAATCTCAAGATTTTGAGGGCAATGCCAGACGGTCACTGGACTCCCTTTGCTACTTTATTGCGTCATTCTGATTTAGATATTGTTACTTCTGACCATATCTTTTCAGAACTTAAAGCGGAGGAGTTCGAGTTCGGCTTACCTCAAAGGAAGCAGCGAGCTGAAGCTGACACCCAAGTCGACCATGCCTTTAAAGCATCAGTCAGCACAGCAGCTTCGGCGTCTAGCAAGGCTGTACCTTCACTCAGTGACATACAAGAAGGAAATCTAGCCAAGAAATACACACTGCTTGCCGTGAAGTATCAGAAGGAGAAGGAGAGGCGCATAAAGCTCTCAAGAGTCGTCAGAGACTCTAAGGGTAAGAATGAATATACACCTAAGCGCACTCCAGACTCACATACTTCTTAATGCAGGAAACGAGATGACTCAGCTCAGTCGAAAGATAGTGAAAGCAAGGAAGAAAGAGTCACAACTTGCTATAACTGCAAGAAGCCAGGACACTATCAGTATGACTGTCCTGAGCTCAGCACTGGTGAAAGAGCAGCACATAAAGCAAGAAGGGAGAAGTTCATCAAGAAGCGACAAGCATACATTGCCGGTGAACTCTCAGACGACTCAGATGAAGTCGATTCCTTCATGGATTTATCAGATGATGAAGCAACTTTCATGGCCATAGAGCTTGAAGCTGAAGAAGACGCTGAAAAGTGTCTCATGGTAGGAGAAGAGGATGAGGTGCACAAGGACCCTTGGTATGTGGACAGCGGATGCTCAAGACACATGACATACCAAAAGGACCTATTGAAGAATTATACTACTGAAGAAGGACCCCGAATCGAGTTTGGAGACAATGCAAAAGGTTATACCAGAGGATATGGAACACTCAGCATTGGAACTGCAACAGTTCCAAGAGTATCATATGTTGAAGGACTTCAGCATGACCTTCTCTCTGTTAGTCAATTTTGTGATAACTATAATAGAGTGATTTTTGACGCTAGTTTCTGTGATGTCATTGATAAATCTACAGGGAAAACAGTGTTATCAGGTTCGCGCAAAAAGACTATCTATGTAGCTGACTGAAACTCAGCTGAACATGAAGCTTGTTTGTTGGCGAAGAATGACAACAAAACGGGATGGCTCTAGCACAGAAGACTCAGTAATCTCAACTTCAAGACGCTCAACAAATTAGCTAGAAACTCTAGCAAGAGGACTGCCGAATGAAGTATTCAGCAAAGGCACTCGGTGTGAAGCATGTCTGAAGGGAAAGCAAACAAGGAATCAAAATCCACCTATTCCATCTCCTTCCACTAATGGAATCCTTCAGCTGCTACATATGGATTTGTTCGGACCAGTCTCTCCAATGACGATCAGAGGCAAGAAGTATGCTTTAGTGGTCATTGATGACTACTCGCGCTACACATGGGTCATATTTATTGCCAACAAGTCTGACGTCAAAACAGAGTTACCAAGGCTTCTGAAAAGGCTCAGTGTCGAGAAGAACACCAAGATCATCAAGATACGTTCAGACAGAGGAACTGAGTTCCTGAATTTCATGGTGGAGGAGTTCTGCAAAGCAGAAGGCATAGAGCATGAGACGTCTGCCGCGCGCACGCCTCAACAAAATGGGGTTGCTGAAAGAAAGAATCAAACACTCAAAGAAGCAGCAAGAACCCTGCTCGCAGACTCATGACTCCCAACCAAATTCTGGGCAGAAGCTACTAATACTGCATGTTATACTCAGAATAGATCTCTACTGACAAAGCAGCATAAGAAGACACCATATGAATTATGGAACGGCAGGAAGCCCTCTTTATCTTATTTCCATATTTTTGGGTGTTCATGCTTTATCCACAATAATGGGAAAGATCAGCTGATGAATTTTGATAGCAAGTCAGATCAGGGAGTGTTCTTAGGATACTCCCGGTCAGCAAAGCTTTCAGAGTCTTTAACTATCGGACCCTTTGCGTGGAGGAAAGCCCTCATGTTGTTTTTAATGAGTTTGCTACTGAAGAAAGGAGCATAAACTCTAAACCTGAATCTGAGGACATCAGTAAGCAACTACAGGATCTGAGCTTAAAAGATAAAGTTGAAAAGATCCAGCTATGTTGGGATGATGATTCTGATGAAGAAACTGAAGACAAGTCTACTGAATCTCAGCCAGCAACAGAAGTAGCTGAACAGATTGACTTTACTGAACAGAGTCAATCCCAGGTAACTCAGGTCGATGAAGAAACCCAAGTGGTAACTGAGACCTCTACTAAGGATAATAATTCAGGGGGAACAAATGATGTTCCTGAGCTAAATGCCCCTGAACCTGGTGACTCAGTAGATCACACTCTTGTAACTGAATTGCTTCAATCTCAGAATAGTACAACTGAAATGCCTAACTCACCTACTATCTGTGTTGAACAAATTTCGGATGAAGAGTTGAAACATCGTAGATCGTGGTTGGACGCTCACACTTTTGATTTGATTATTGGAGATCCTTCAGCAAGCGTAAAGACAAGATCCAGATTCTATCAGGGAGAACCTTATATTCCTGCTTCTTGTCTACTGAAGAACCTCAGTCAGTTAAGGATGCATTAAAGGACGCTGATTCGATCATAGCCATGCAGGAGGAGCTGAATCAGTTCATGATAAACGAAGTTTGGGAGCTTGTTGACAGACCCCGGCATCAACATGTGATCGGAAGCAAATGGGTTTTCAAGAACAAGCGAGATGAAAACAACGTTATAGTAAGGAAAAAAGCAAGACTCGTGGAAAAAGGCTACTGTCAAGCTGAAGGGATAGATTTCGACGAAACGTTCACTACAGTTGCAAGATTGGAGGTAATCAGACTATTCCTAGCCTACGCAACACATCAAACATTCAGAGTCTATCAAATGGATGTGAAGTCTGCGTTCCTGAATGGCGTACTGAAAGAAGAAGTCTATGTAGAACAACCTTCCGGCTTTCAGCAGGGACATCAGGTTTATAGACTCAAAAAGGCTCTGTATGGGTTAAAACAAGCACCCAGGGCTTGGTACGATACCCTGTCTGAGTTTCTTCTTCAGAAAGGTTTTCAGAAGGGCACAGTAGACCGCATATTATTCAGCATTCGACTGGAAGACGACATTTTACTTGTGCAGATCTACGTAGATGACATCATCTTCGGTTCGAAGAACGTCATCATGTGTCAGCAGTTTGAGAAAATGATGAAGGACAAGTTCGAGATGTCAATGATGGGAGAGATGAATTATTTCCTTGGCTTTTAAGTCAAACAATCTGAGAAGGGAACGTTTATCAATCAAGGGAAATACACTCGAGACCTCATCAAGAAATTCGGTTGTACATCCGGCAAACCAATCAAGATCCCGATGAACACGAACATAAAAATTGATCTTGATAAAGAGGGAGTATCAGTAGACCAAACTGAATTTTGTGCTATTATTGGTTCATTATTATATCTAACAACTACTCGTCCTGACATAACTTATGCTATAGGTGTCTGCGCTCGATTTCAGGCGAATTCGAAGCAGAGTCACATGGACTCAGCAAAGAAGATTCTCCGTTATCTCAGAGGAACACCTGACATGGGTTTATGGTATCCAACTGATGATAATATTGAACTAACTGGTTATTCTGATGCGGACTATGTAGGATGTAGAATTGACCGAAAGTCAACTTCTGGAACGTGTAAGTTCCTTGGCAGTAAGCTGATCTCATGGTTTTCAAAGAAACAACACTCAGTAGCGACGTCAACTACTGAAGCTGAATACATGGCTACCGGAAGTTGCTATGCCCAAATCCTTTGGTTGAGACAGCAGCTACGCGACTATGACGTCATTCAGAATGAAGTGCCGATCTTCTGCGACAGTACTAATGCTATTGCAATCACTCAGAATCCTGTACTTCATACGAGATGCAAGCACGTGGACATCAAACACCACTTCATTCGTGACCATGTCGAAAAGAAGGATATCAGGATGGAAAAGATCCATACTGACCATCAAAGGGCTGATATACTGACCAAGCCTCTAGCTGAAGCCAGATTCAGAGAACTCACAGTAGAGCTAGGTCTACTGGACCCTACTATCTTCAGTCAGTAAGTGGATTCAAGAGAGGAGCATTCAGTAAGGGGGAATGTTCACTCTCAGTACTGAGTAAAATCAGTACGTAGAGACTCTGCAACCATCTACACGAGGTATCAGCTGACTACGATGTTCAGCTGACAAGTTTGCGTATCTCTACTCAGTATCCAATAGAACAGTTCTGTGCATTTATGACTCAGATTCAGCATCGTATTCAATGCCTTAGAAAATGTCATTTAATATTAACGGTTTACATTTAATACACGACATTCTATGTAAAAGCATGCTGAACTCTGCAACGCATTAAATGCATGTCGTATCAAATTACTTCTTTGGCTATATACAACTATATTTTGACTTAGGCGGCTAATATGATCATTGCCTATTTTATAAAATCTAATCCTGGCCGTCCATCTCAAAAAGCATGTTCAAACTGAATCGTAGATATTTAACTATTTATCTTCCTTAAGATACATATATACGTTCAAATGTTTGAAATCGCCATTTCTACTCTGCAAATATCCTTTGAACCCTAGATTTTCTGAGATATCTCCTACTCCGTTACAAAACTTGTCTTTTAAAACTACTTAGAAAACTCTTTGGTAAATTTCAATGATCATTCAGTATCGTATACGTTTTTTTTTCTTGTACTTTATTGGATACTGATATATACTGTGTTTGCAGATTACATATATGACAGGAAACGTTGTGTATACTCCGGCCGATATGTAAGAGATCATCGAGAAGGATCGAGTCTGGTGCGAACCAATAATGGAGTTCGACGCTTGCGACCTGGACTACATGGAGGAGATCTTCTTCGCCCTCCGAGCGATCGAGCTTGAAGGTTTCCTGACGAGGAAGCCGACTTTCTTCCTCCCACGCCAGATTGCTGAGCTCTACCTGAACTCAGACTCAGTAGATGGAGACATCCGATGCCGTTTTGTTGTTCACTCAGTAGGCGACCCATCGCGTACTGATACTGAAGTCAAGCAGATGTCCATCCGAGAAGCACTCCAGAGAAGCTTCAATCTACCCAACGAAGGTTTCACCACTGTAGCATACAAGGACGATCTTATGGATGAATACCTATCAGAGTTTTATGGGAAGCCGACAACCTTCAGAGCTGCATTTCCTAAGAATGCAATGCTCCCACAATATAGAGCCTTGGCCTACATAGCGACTCAGCTTCTGACGAGTCAGGCCGGCTCCTTCGATCAAGTATCAAGGCCCAAGATCCAGCTGATGATGGCCATACACGACAGAGCTTAGATCAACTGGACAAAATTCTTCCTCAAAGAATTCATGACACAGTCAGCCAAATTCGACAAGTCATCCAGACGACTGAGCGTCAAAGGAAAGCTTCTTTATGGACTGAAGCTATCAGTGATGATCGAAGACTACTGCGGAACGGACAAGATTACCTTCGCTGATAAGTAGTATTTCAACACGAAGAAGGTCCGATTCCAGAACAGGGCAGCGACCCTTCAGCAGATCGGTTTAGGGCCCGCTGATCCTAAGACCGGGACTCAGAAGACCTCCACACCAACCAAGAAGAGCTCCCCTCCCAAATCTACTCCTAAGACACCGACCAAGAAGCTGAAGAAAGTCAGTGAGGTCGTGCTGGAGGCAGAGCCTGAGGCAGTGGTTGCTGAGCCTCCTCTGCAGCTGAGGGATGAACCTGAGTCGTCCGAGAAAACACAGTTAGTGGAGAAGGCCGTATCCACTGAGCGCGATGACATAGTGGACCAAGGGATCCAAGCTGAAGATGTTGAAACTCTGGACAGCCCCTTGGACGTTCCACCACTCAGTAGCATACCATCTGCTGAGAAGCAACCGCCTCCGATAGAGGTAGAAGACTCGGAGACAGCCTCAGAATCAGAGTCAATCGGGATGGAGGCCTCAGCTCTCAAATCACGAGCCTCCCGAGAGATAGCTGAACGAATCTCGGAGATAGCCGCCCACAGCAATCTGGTCTTATTAGCAAGGCAGGCTACGCTCCACATGCTGATCAGGTTCCAGGAGTGGCACAACCTGAAACACCTTATGATCCACCACTCTTGCGAATAGCTCCATGAGGAGGAGCTAATAATCAGAGGGAAGATTGGCTACTCAGAGCCATCCGACCTCGGCACTTTAGACGACGTGAGGGCTGCGATGCTCGCAATGTAGAATGACAGACAACCAGTCTCAGCATCAGCACCCTCAGATGGGTCTAACCCCGATGGTCAGGACCCACCCCGTGATTCAGGCCCTGAGAAGCCTGATGAGGGATCTCAACTGGACAAGGATGCTCCTACATCAACTGCTGAACCGCCGCTCAGCATCCTTGCTCCAGGTCAGTCGGCGGCTGGTACTTCAAAGGCAGCTGAACCATCTCAGCTGCTACTTGAGTCTGCCTTTGAAGTAGCGCCCAGCCCGAGAAGCCGACGCTCGAAGTCAGTGGCCAGGGTACTGAGAAACCAAGGTACTCAGAACCGTCTACTCGCCCGCACCGTCCACAAAATGTGGAGGCAAACCACTGAGGCTCAAAGTACTGAACTCCAGGGACTCAGAACAGCTATTCAGACTTCACCAGTCCGGGACTTCTCCAATATTCTGACAAACGCACTTGCCTCACAAAGAGCCGACTTCGATGAACAGCTGAAGACGATTCAGGCTGGCTAAGCTCAACTGCTAAAAGACTATAAGGCCGCACAAACAGCACATACTGAATCCGTCTCCTCCATCTCTCAAGCCGCAGATCTTAGACTCCAAACAATTCAGAAGGTAATTGAAGAGAGAGTGGAAAACCAGCTGAAAGAGTTCCAGACAGCAGCAGACACCTCCCATAAGAAATACAGTACTCAGCTTACTGAGGAGAGGAATGAGCTGCACAAGAAGCTGACTAAGCTACAAAATGCCTTAGACGACTTGGCAGAAGCTTACAAAAGTCTGGACAGAAAGGTATCAGTTCCACCCCCGACCCGATTTGTTGATGCCAAAAAGGGGGAAGCAAAAGGAGAAAAAGAAGGAAAAGCCAAGGACCTGGTACTGAAAGCACCAAAGAGAGCAAGGTCAGTGGCAGGGGTGACTCAAACTCAGACATCTGCCCCCACTGGACCCACTCAGACTGGCGAGGCCCAGGGTGTCTCAGCAGCAGGCGATGTAGTGCCTGCTGAGATCGGCCCAAGCGGCTCAGGACCCAAGGAAGTAGCAACTCAGGCAACCCAAACACCCTCTGACATTATCAAAGAGGTTGTTGAGTACGCTGATGAGGAGTCAGAAGAGGAAGAAGCTCCTCTACCTCCTCCAGTTGCCGGGAAAGACAAGAAAGTTCTGAAGTTTCCTACCCCTCCCTCCAAGAAGAAAGGACCCAGGAGGTATATTACTCCGGAGGAGGAAGCTCAGATAGCTGCTGACGAGAAGTTAGCAAGGGAAATTGTTGAAGCTGAAGCTGCTAACAAGGCTAGGCAAGACAAAGGCTCCAGCAGGAGGTAAGAAGACTAGACCTAAGCTGCCTCCTCGAACGCTGAAATTGAGTGATGAAGCTGACAAAGAAAAGGAGAAGGAGCAGCAGCAACAGTAAACTACTGGACAACAGGGTACCTCTAAGGAAAAATCTACCACACTTGCTGAGTCAAAAGAAGAGCCTCACATACCCTCCTATATTGCCTCTGAGGAACAGGATCAAGAAATGCAAGAAATATGGGCTCAGATGGAGAGGTACTTGTACAGAGGAGAAGAAGCTAGACAGATTGAAGCAACTATAGAAAGGCTCAGATTAGCAGATCTTGAAGCTCTAAGGCTGAAAGCTGAACAAGAAGCGAGTCATAGGATTCCTGAGAAAGCTGACATTCCATACAGATACAGAAGATTCAGGAAGACTACTGATCTCAAGATCCATAGATGGCCAAGAGTAGATGAGTGGATGCCGTGGGAAATAACTCAGAGATGGGAGACGCTGAAAGCTAAATTCTTAAAGCGGAATTATTTCTGGAGGTTCTGGGCTGAAAAGCACAAGTCTGTAGCCTTTACTGAATGGCTCATGAGGGCAGACTTAGAGATGTTCGCCAGAGTTCAGAAGGCTGTCAAAGACAAAGTAGATGTCAAAGTACCCGCTCCCAGAATCTTGCCTCCCCCACTGAGACTAGACGGCTCCGTTCATTATGGAGTGATTGAGAAGGAAGCCAAGGATGTTGCTGAAGCCAAGTTCTTAGATGAAGAAGATCCAACTGACTTCGCTGAGATACTGAAGTCGAGGAAGGTCACCTACCGGATGTATGGACTGCCTCTCCCTGAAACCCAATCAAAGGACTTCAAAGACAGGATTAAGAGGTTCAGATGACTATTAGGTTCTGTGTTTCTTTCTCTTTCTGTTCTTCTTAGTATAGCAGATGATGTAACTGTACTAAATCCTTTCAATCTATAAAACATCTCTGTTATTTGCTCTGACAATTCCTTATTATCTAAATGGCCGTGTTTGTTTATGCTACTCTCAGAATCACTGAAGTGATTACTGACTCACACACTCACTGTACTTATATATTTTTGTCAGTTTTTGCTTAGCTAGATTCTGATAGATTGCATAGTTGGGGGAATATGTTGTTAGAAAGGGGGAAATTGCTGATTAGTTTCTGTATAAGTTCTGATATTTCTGCCCTGATTCCCTCAGTAGCCTAGGACTTGAAGAACAACTCCACTGATTCTACTTGTAATATTTGTAAGGAGATCTGTTTATGATAAGTCATAGTGTTAGGTTTTGGCATCATCAAATAGGGGGAAATTGTTGGGAGATGATTCAGTCTTCTCACAATCAGTTGAGAACTAACTCAGTAGCCCTGTGCACTGAATACTTACTGAAGATTTGAAGATCCCAAAACCCTATCTTGACTGATGAACCATTCAGTTGTAACCTGTTTTGGTTTGTCTCTGAGGTTTCAGACTCAGTAGACACTCTGCATCTGGTTCAAGCGCTCAGTAGATTACCTACCTCAGTACCAGAAGTAAAAGACTCAGTGATACTGTACTCAGCAAGAGCAGTATACTGAAAGGAGTCAGTGGAACGGAACTCAGCAGGAGTAGTTCACGGAACTCAGAGCCGATCTTCTGTAGAGCCGACTCAGCAGGAGCATGCTACTGAATAAGGATCAGACTCAGCAACGGCCAGACAGTCTTCTGACTGTCAGATTCTCTAAAAGTCAAATCAGCAGAGTCAATACGAGGAAGAGAGAAGTCAGCTTCAGATCTTCTTGAAGTCTGTTCTGTCTCAACTACTTTCCTGAACCTCGACCAATGACAAGCAACCACCTGTCCTATATCTGTTAAAGCTGCAAGTCAACAACTTTCCAGAAATGGAGGGAAAGGACACTGCAACCATACTTTGAAAGAGCCGTTAGCTACCCAAAAGAGAGAGACAAAGGATCGTCGTCTCCAACGGATCTATCCTAATCTCTGCTCTATAAATAGAGGGATAAAATCAAATTAAAGCTCACCTAGAAACCAAAAGACACACAAGAACACAAACGAACTCAGAGCATTCAAAGAGCAACTCCTAAACGCTTAAGTCTTACGCAAGAAGTTAGAAGAGTCAATTTCCGGTGAAAGACTACATATCTGCTCTTAGGGAACCAAGCTGAATTAGAATCATACAGCCTCTAGTATCCAAGCGACTGAACACGAACCCAAAGATTATACTGAGCCGTTCGTCCCTCTAGAAGCCACTTTCTTGTTCCCTATCCCTCTAACCTAAGCTCAATCGTTCATATCTATAGCTTAGACGAAGGAGTTCACTTCCGAACTGATCCTTATTGTAAAGGACTGCTTCACTGTTGGAGAGTTTTTCAAACACTTAGTTTGATACCTTGTAAATTGAGACTTGCTCAGTATAAATCTCAAGACCAGTGTTTGTCCAGTGCACAAATCCACTGAGACTATCTCAGTATAATACATAGCCTCCTGATCTTTCGGGACAGTGGATGTAGGATTGTTGGATCCGAACCACTTTAAAAACGCCTATGTTTTGTGTTCTTTATTTTACTGTGCTTAGTGAAAATATCTTTTAAATCATTCAACTGAGTTTCAGCAAACTTAATCGACTACACTAATCTACTGAAATTGTTTTGATAAAACGTTTTCATAACTCAACTGAATTTGGGCCTACACATTTCCGCACCACTGAACTCTATCTGAACGGTACTGAATTCTGACTCTCGTCAACTAGCAGGCCTCAGTAAAGTCAGTCACTCTGACACGCGATTCAGAACAGCTTATCTGGTCTGCTGAACTCATTCAGTACGACACTCTCCTAAAAAGGACTGTTTGCGTTTTAAGTTGAGAAATCGATTTTCAGGTGTATTCCCCCCCCCCCCTGAACGTACTCTCGGGACCAACACCCCATTTCCTATAGGGAACTCAAACAGACAATCAATTTAGGAGAAGTGCAACTCGGGCAAAAATGAAGGGCGCCGCGGTGTGGACGTTATGGCAGTGTGGGAACGGGATGCCGAGTCGAATATCCAATTCTCTGGAATTGTAACCCACCTGTGGAACGGCACCGCGAATTTTGCATGGCGTTGTGTTGGTGAACGGGATTCAGTGAAACTACCAATTTAATAGTGGCATTCGAGCAAACCTTCAGCTAATAGAGTAATGGCTAAATCGTTAATATACGAAAAAGAAGGAGCATTTTTGGGAATTCAACACTAGCGAGTAGGAGAGAAGATGCTTGTAACGCCCCAATTTCTAAAACTTTTTAAGGGGACGTTACCACATGCATAGACTTTGTCATTAGATTTATTTATTTTTAAAATAATTTTAATTCTTCTCATAAAAAGGAAAGTTTAGTGCAAAATTTTCATAAACAACGAAAGTCTTAAAATGAGTGCAAAAGCAACTACTAGTTTCTAGAAAATAAAATGAAGCATGAGTGATATTAGTTCATGATAAAAACTAAATAAATGCAGTAAGAAGTTTCATTATTTCTTTCTTGTGTAAGTGTGTGACCATCACCATCCGCCACTTCAAGCATCTGCCGGACCATGATCTGAAAATGTAAAAATATAGAGGGGTGAATACGACTACTCAGTGGGAAAATGCATTTATCCAAACTATAGATTATATCAAACATAAACATGAGTAACTAGATCATGTAACATGAACTTGTAATTTGGCCACACAAACCACATGAACTTGTATTGGCCACACAGACCACTTGAACTTGTATTGACCACACAGACCACATGTACTTGTATTGGCCACACAGACCACTTGAACTTGTATTGGCCACACAGACCACATGAACTTGTATTGGCCACACAGACCACATTAACTTGTATTGGCCACACAGACCACTTACTTACATGCCTGTCGTCAAAACATGAAATATCGAATATAATATATAATAAAGATAAACGTAACATTCCCCACCTTAACCTTGACTTGATGAAAATAATAATTGATATCCTGTGCGCCCTTCCTATGATACAAAAATTATTTCTTTTTAATACTTTATGCATGAAAATGTTATGTATGCATATTTATTCATAAACCGCATCACTTAGAATGTAAAATAGATCTCCCTAACAATTTAATGCATATTTATCATATTGCTCAAACTTAAATTCATATTTATACTTATCACGTAATCACGATAACTCATGAAAAGTGTGCCTTATTATAAATTCCTTAATTCTTCTAATGATAAGCAAGTCAGAAGATAAAAATAACTATTTCTTGCATAGTTTATTTATACAACAACTCTATTGGAATATTTTTGTTTTATGTCCTCACGCAATCATTACAACCTACATCAATAATAAAGATCTAATACTTCATTAACTAGACTTGTGCTAAGCACATGACATTTAATAGTATTTTGGCAGCAACGGTTTGGTGTATTTCAACAATTCACCATTATCTAATTCTATTTTTTCACATATATCAATGAGATGGACACTCGGCAGAACAATTATATTCATAGAGGAAATACTTCTTGAACCCTCTTTCTAACCTAAATTGACTTACGCATTTATTAGAAAAGAAATCCGATTCATAATAGTATTAAACTGGAAAATAATTTCATGCTTAAAACCACCACCTAAAGCCACATAATCACAAATCAGATTTCTACTCTGCAAAATAACAATAATTGCTATAGATTCATACATCCTTGATAGACCAAAATTTACTATCAAAACCCAATTATGCTTAACACCTATTTATAGAAACTGATGCCGTCTGAAGATCACACTAAATAATCTAAAATAATTTCTAATTTACTTTCTTAATACTCCCAGCATGTAATATAATTAGAACGAGAAATTCAACTTGCAAACCTAAAGATAATTCCGGTGAATCGTGATAAGTTTCTTTCTGTTAAAGTACCGTACACAAGGCATACAAATTAATAAATTAAAAGACATTCAAAATATAGGATTTGAGATACCTTTAAAGGAACCAGAAATGACCGTCAGAATGAGTTTTCTTGAAGAAACGAAAATATAAATACTAACAGTTAACTAGTGCATGCGCGACGACGAATGAGAGTTTTCTTGATGGTGACATGTGTGTTGTATGTTCGTGGAATCGTGTATCTATAATTTTATTATACCATCCTAATTAAGATATGCTTAGGATAAAAATAAATATCACAAGATTTTCTCTAACAGAAATGCACTGCTAAAGACTAAATAATTAGATAACCCAATCTTCCATCATATACAAATCTCTTTTCCTATCTAAGTCGACCGCGCCCTTTTTCTAAAATAAATTAAAAAAAACACAATAATAATTATTATTACTTATGCTTAATTTGATAAATAACCCAACCTAGTCACTACCACTCGCGGGAAATACATAATACATATGAATTGGATAAAAAAATAACGAGAGGCACATATCATGCTCAATTTAAGTAAATACTATTATTATACATGCATGACACCATGTTATCACGATTTTAAGTCTTAAAAATTAATTCCTATAGCGGGTCTTGTAGAATATAGGATATCATGCATGAAATGATATAAATTTATATTGAAAATTTCGGATCGTTACAATGCTAAAGTAAATGAATGAGATGATGAGAATAGATGAAAAAGTAGAAGAAAGAAGATGATAACGTAGGAGATATTGTGGTAATTATTTGCCAAATTCGAAAATTGGTCACTTTTAGTGGAACGTCCCAATCGGAAAAGATGGTCACTCTTAGATAATTTTTTTTAATGAATAATCATTATAATGTATTTGCAAGATAGAGTGTTTTCATACGTCAAATGTTGTTAATTATACTCAAATGATCAATCAAGTCTCTAAAAAAAGAAAATACATGCATAATATATCAATCACATAAGTTATATATGTTAAATTGCATATTAATTTCCATCAAAATATATTTCCAAAACTTCAAGTACGCTTTTCAAATTCAAATTCAAAGTGCACATTCAAAATATGTGCATATGAATTCACACCAATTATTAGTTTTAACTTTAGGATAGGATGACAAATTCAAAAATTTGGGGACTCCAAAATTAAAGTGAAACAAACATATAAATTATTAAAAACAAAGGAAGACAAGTAATGATACAAGAAAGTTAGGGGGTCGCACCCACTACCCCCCCCCACAATCCACCACTGCTTTTGGTTGAATGTCTCGAGTTCGAAATCCAACATTGCTATTTGTGAGTCTGTTACATATAAGCCTATAACTATGTCTAGTTTATAATACTCCCTCCATCCCATTAAAAAACACCCACCTTCCTTTTCGGGTTGTCTCGTTATTTAAGTCCGATTCCGAATATGAAAGAGATCATGAACCTTAATTAAGCTAAGTGTAGTTTAGTCAAGTTACAACACATGTGCTCCAAAACCCTAATTTAGATCTCTCTCTCTCTCTCTCCTATCACCTCCTCTCTTGCGAAACCCTAACTCCTAGCACCCTTCTCCGCTATGAAGAAATCCGACCACATCTCCGGCCAAAATACCCTGTAAGACTCCCCTCCCCCTCCTTCCGACTTCCAGTAGATCGACCGATCTACCGAACAAATACTATTGGCTAAGGGTCAGGAATGGGCGAATCGTCAGCTCAGATCGAGGGGGTTTTCTCCCATCCCGAAAGTAGCATGATCTGGAACTTAGTGTCCACACCTTCATATTCTGAGTTGTATTGGTATTTCTCCATTCTATCATCGCTACCTTGGGGCATCGATGACAAGGAGCTGGATGTGGTAGGGGAAGAGCTTAGAGTTCTTGAGGAAACGATAGAGAGGTAAGGCGCATTGCCAAAGAGAAAAAGCTCTTGTAAGAAGCGCAACTAAGAGAGACTGGAGACATGTGACTTTTCATCTATTACACAACATATGCGAGATTGGTGAGATCTTTCCCTTACTTTTCTTCAATTTTATTTCCTTTATAGCTCACTGTAGTAGTAGCACTTTGTGGATAGTGATGGCAATTTTACGGTCTGGACCGGGTATTATGGGACCCGGACTCGCCCCGCAACATGGACGGACCCAGGCCTAGATCCATACGGGTCCAAAAAATCGAACCTAGCCTCAG
The DNA here is from genome assembly GCA_028984105.1 of Lavandula angustifolia. Classification (NCBI taxonomy): domain Eukaryota; kingdom Viridiplantae; phylum Streptophyta; class Magnoliopsida; order Lamiales; family Lamiaceae; genus Lavandula; species Lavandula angustifolia. Next base: position 9,543,972 of record CM054806.1, on the reverse strand, counting down.
ACCCGTACGGGGCGGGTTTACCCGGGCTCGGACATGCGAATTAAAAAAGCATTTTATTACCGAACTTAAATAAGTAATTCAATGTATATCGATCCAAATATGCTTTAAGCAAAACCCAAAAGTAATGGAATTTGGAGGCTGTGACACCTTCTTTCTCAACTCTTCTTCCAGAAACTTCAATTGAGTGTAATGTGGGGTTGTGCCCTAAGAAGCAAGAAGAAATATTACTAGTAAAAAATAAAATTAAAGAGATTATATTAATTGGTAATTTTATTTAGATTGTATAATAAAATAAAATAATTTATGTCATGCGGGTTCGAAACGGGGCGGGACGGATAGGAGAATCAGACACAGACCTGTCCCAGACTCGTACAGGTCGGGTCCGGACCCCGTGCATCTACGGGCTTGGGTATTACCCATCCCATTGCGGGGCGGGACGGGGCGGGTCCTCCGGATCCAGTTCCAACTGCCATCTCTATTTGTGGATGATATGCTTGGAGGGTTCTGAAATGATAAGATATTGTTCACCTAATTTATATGAACAAATCTTTGATAGGGTCAAATTTGAGATTTGTTAATTAAGTTTATCGAACATTGCTGCTGAGATTTGACATATCTCTGTTAGGGCTTGGTGATTAGTATGCTAGGGGATTGGTCTTCTCTGGGATTGAAGGGGTTTGTCTTCTATGGGTTTGTCTTTAAGTGTGCTTTGTGATCTTGTTACTTCATCACCAAGGGGATTAAGGGGATTGGTGTGCAAGGTCTGTGATGCTACTTATGCATGCACATGAAAACCGGCTATGATCTTGTGATTAAGGGGATTGCTGTTCTATTTTTTTGTCTTTGAGTGTGTTCTATGATCTTGCTAGTTCATGACCCAACATTTTTGTTTTTCATCTTGGTAGTCTATGGTTGGAAAGATCTATGAAGCTGCTACTTGTTGGTCCCGAGATTAAACGTTCAGGTGTAGAGGGGGGGTGGTGAATACACCTGAAAACAATTTATCAACTTAAAACGCGAACAGTCCTTTTCAGGAGAATGTCATACTGAACAAGTTCAGTAGACCAAATAAACTGTTCTGAATCGCGTGGCAGAATGACTGACTTCACTGAGGCCTGCTAGCTGACTTAGGTCAGAATTCAGTACCGTTCAACTGAAGTTCAGTAAGTGCGGAAATGTGTAGGCCCAAATTCAGTTGAGTTAGAAAATGATTTTAAGAAAACAGTTTCAGTATATTAGTGCGACTAGTTAAGCTTTGCTGAAACTCAGTTGAATGATTTTGAAAGATATTTTCAGTAGAACAGTAATCAATGCAACAGTAAAAATACAGAACACAAGCAATTTTAAAGTGGTTCGGATCCAACAATCCTACGTCCACTATCCCGAAAAGATCAGGAGGCTATTTTATTATACTGAGTTAGTCTCAGTCGGTTTGTGCACTGGACAAACACAGGTCTTTAGATTTATACTGAGCAAGTCTCAGTTTACAAGATATCAAACTAAAGTGTTTGACAAACTCTCCAACTATTAAGGAGTCCTTTACAATAAGGATTAGTTCAAAGATGAACTCCTTCGTTCTAAGCTATGAATATTGACAAACATGGATTTTATAGGTCTTAGAGAGCTTACATGTTGTTTATTTACTAAGAAAAATCATGATTGTACATGTTGTGTTCGCATAGTTCTTCAGTTTCGAAGAATATGCTACTTGGGTTGGTTTCTATCGATTTTTCAGGAAACTGAAGACCTATTTTGAAGAAAAGGGAAGTTTAACCTTAAAGTTCAGCTCGTTGGGGTCACGTGGCCGAAAACGGATTGAGATTTGGATAAGAAACAAGGGAGAACGAGCCAAAACAAAAACGGCGCGCAGGAGCAGAAACGGGACCGCGGTCCGAGATTTGTACTGGACCGCGGTCCGACCTGTTCTGCCCCAAAAAATGAAACAGGACCGCGGTCCCACCTTTGTGCTGGACCGCGGTCCGACCCTATTTTCGCGGGCTATCCATTTTTTGACCCGGTTTTGACCCGGGTCACTATAAAAAACCAAAACTTGAAGCCCTAGCCACCATAACTCACCTACCACACGAAAATTCACCCTTTTCACTCTCCAAAACCATCCCTTCTCCCCCAAACACCCAAAATCCTCCATTCTCCACCATTGAAGTTGATAATTGTGTGAAGATTATAGAAGAAGGAGTCAAGCAATCAAGATTGAAGACAAGACTTTAGGATTTGTTTGCATTTTCTTTTCCCCTTGCTTTCTCATGTCTTTAACTTGCTATGATTTGAGTATTTTGCTAATCAAGAACATGAGTAGCTAAATTCACTATTCTAGGGGCTAGACTTGATGAGTTTGTTTGAGAATTGATGTTTGCTAGATTTGCTTATGGTTAATCTACTCTATTTCTCTATGCTCTTGCTTTTAATGATTGTTTGAATGATTGATCACCATTTAAATTTATCCATGGAACTAATTCGATAAACTACAGTTGAGAATTAATTATAGATTAGGAGCATAGATCACCTCTTTCCAATAGGCCGAAACGTTGCGGGATACGGGTGAGGGCAATAGACTCGAGAGCTTTTGGGAGTTCTAGGTTTCGATGAATTAGAGACGATAGTCTTAATCTAGAATCCACGGTCTAAGTTCACCGAGAGGTAGTTAGGCTATATCTGACGTCGCTCATAAATAGATGTAATTAACCGTAGCAAACTCAAGTAAGCTAGATCCTTTTTCATATCATTAGTGTCTACCCTTAGAATATCTTCTTTTGGATTTTCTTCAATTTAGCTTCTTTATTGCCCTTAGCTTAGATTTATTAAAATTATTGCCTAGGATTAATCACCCCGCTAAGTTTTCATCGTCTAGATAGAGTTTAAGCATCCGAATAGGAGTAGTTACATGATTAACCGCATAGTCCTTTGGGAGACGACCTTGCTCACCACCTATATTCCAACACCCCATACACTTGTGGGTAGAGGTCTAAATAGGGACACAATCAAGTTTCTGGCGCCGTTACCGGGGACTATTGAATTTATTTGTGTGATATTTTGAAACGGTGCTTGATTCTAGTTTAGATATTTATTTTCCTGCATTTTTATTTATTATTATTTATGTTTGAAGTTAGATCTTTTGTGGTTGATAGGTGCATGAACATAAGGTCTAAAGGTTTGCCATACGATTCTTTGAACCCGGAAATCGAGGCCTTTTATTGACGCAACCGAGGTGAGGCAAGAAGGCACCAACAATTACCTCCACAAATGGAGGGATAGGGTGGAGATGTCATTCAACAACTCCAAGAGCAATTGAGATTGGTTCAAGAACAACTTAGGAACCAAGAGGCGGAAAGGAATCGGGAACAACCCCCTCCACTCACAAATGTGTTTCAACCTACCATTCAACGAGGGGCCCCGCATAGTTCGGGTATCGATGCAAACAACTTTGAGATCAATCCGGGACTCATATCCATGATCTCAAACAATCAATACGGAGGTCGTCCGATGGAGGATCCTAATGCTCACTTAGCTACATTCTCGGAGATTTGTAGCACGGTGAAGAAGAATGGAGTGCCGGATGGAGCTCTTAAAATCAAACTTTTTCCTTTCTCCCTCCGTGACAAAGCTAAGATGTAACATCAATCATTGGAACCAATTGCCACTTGGGAAGAAATGATGCAAAGATTCCTTCTCAAATTCTTTCCTCCGGGGATGACCATGAAGTTGAAGGCGGAAATCACCCAATTTCAACAATTGGATGGAGAGACTTTTTATGAAGCATGGGACCGATTCAAGGAGATGCTTCGAAAGTGTCCCAATCATGGCTTTGATCAAGACACTAAGGTATGCTTGTTTTATAATGGATGCAAGGGGGATATGAAAAGACTAGTGGATGCGGCCGCAGGAGGAGCATTGATGAGCAAGAATAGTCAAGAAGCCTTGGAAATCATTGAGAATATGGCTACAAATTCTTATCAATGGCCCGGAGAGAGGACAATCTTGAAGCCGGCGGCTTCAACTTCTACTTCGAGCTCGGATCTGATAGCTTTGTTGGCCGCTCAATTGACCGTTATAAATAGTAAGATTGATGCTCTTTCCCAACCCAAGAGTGGAGTTATGCCGGATCCCCAACTCCTTGTGGAGGATGTGAACTACATTAACAACAACAATCGAAATTACGGTAATCTTCGTCCTCAACAAGGGGGTTACCAAAATAATTACCAAGGAGGATATCAAGGCCCAAGGGTGCATCCAATTCTCTCATATGGGAATCCAAACAACTCCATTCAACCACCTCCCGGATTTTCGGTTACCAACGGAGTTATTGACCAAGAGAAGAAGCCTAACCTTGAGGATGTGTTGCTTAAATTCATGACAATTTCTCAAACAAGGATGGAGAAAACCGACTCAATTATAGAGGCTCATACTACTCAATTGAAGATGATAGAGAATCAATTGGGACAAATCTCAAATACCTTGAGTGCTCAACATAAAAAAGGCAATTCCCAAGCAATACGATGACAAATCCAAAGGAGGATTGCAAGGTGATAAACCTCCAAAGTGGAACTTCATATGAAGGTCCAAAAATACCGATTGAGGAAGATAGTCACAAGAAGGATGATGGATCATCTAAGATGGGGGAGAGCCAAATTCCAAGTGGCGAAATCACCAAGCCTACAAATGAAGACAAAGGGAAGAAAGTCATGGAAGAGCAATCTCCATATCACCCACCACCTCCTTATGTGCCTCCTATTCCATTTCCACAACGATTGAAGAAAAAGAATGTGGAGGAGTAATTTTCCAAATTCTTGGAGATTTTTGACATCAATATTCCTCTTGTTGAAGCTTTGCAACAAATGCCCAACTATGCAAAGTTCTTAAAGGAAGTAGTGGCCAAGAAGAGGAAATTGGCGAAATTTGAGATGGTTAATCTCACCGAGGAGTGTAGTGCCGTCCTTCAAAGGAAACTACCTCCCAAGTTGAAGGATCCCGGAAGCTTCACTATTCCATGTGACATTGGAAGAGACAAGTTTGGGAAAGCCTTATGTGATCTTGGAGCTAGCATCAACTTGATGCCTCTTTCTATTTTCACTAAGCTCGAGATTGGAGAGATAAAGCCAACCACAATCGCCCTCCAAATGGCGGATAGATCTATATCTTATCCAAAAGGGATTGTGGAAGATGTGTTGGTTAAGGTACATAATTTCATCTTCCAAGTGGATTTTGTTGTATTAGATATGGCGGAAGACAAGGATATACCTCTTATCCTTGGGAGGCCATTCCTTGCTACGGGAAGAGCACTAATTGATGTGGCGGAAGGTGAGTTTACTCTCCGAGTGAATGATGAAAGCCACACATTCTCCATTTTTAGAGCCCTTAAATTTCATGATGATGATGAAGGAAGGAAGGAAATTGAAGAATGCAAAGTGTTGAAGATGGTGGAGTCTTGCATAGATGTGAAGGAGTTTCAAGCTCCAAGGGACCCATTAGAGGAGTTCTTACTTAACTCCTCTCCATCTCATTCTCTTGTTGGGAACATGGTCAATGGTGAACAAGTTGATTACTCCACTTTTGTGAGTTATGTGCAAGAAATTCCCAAGCATGAAGCTTGCTTCATGAAGCTCAATGATGAGGAGCAAGAGGAAGAAGAGGAAGACAAGAAGACTCTCACCCTCGAGTTGAAACCCCTTACCGAGCATCTCAAATATGCTTTCCTTGGTGAAGACAAGACATATCCGGTAATTGTATCATCCTATCTCTCTCCTACAGAACTTGAAAGTTTGCTTAGAGTCTTGAGGGAATATAAGTCGGCTATAGGGTGGTCAATTTCGGATTTAAAGGGAATTAACCCCTCAATTTGCATGCATAGGATTTTGATGGAAGATGAGTATAAACCTAAAAGGCAAAATCAAAGAAGATTAAATCCGATAATGCAAGAAGTGGTTAGGAAGGAAGTCTTGAAATTGTTAGATGCCGGGATTATTTTTGCCATTTCGGATAGTGAGTGGGTTAACCCAACTCAAGTGGTTGCTAAAAAAGGGGGAATGACGGTTGTGAATGACGAGAAGAATGGTCTTATTGCTACTAGGGTAGTAAATGGGTGGAGGATGTGTATTGATTATAGGATGTTGAATGCCGCCACTAGGAAGGATCATTTTCCCCTCCCTTTTATTGATCAAATGCTTGATAGACTAGCCGTCTTTGAGTTTTATTGCTTCCTTGATGGGTATTCGGGTTATAACCAAATCATGATAGCTCCCGAGGACTAAGAAAAACGGCTTTTACTTGTCCTTATGGTATCTTTGCTTATCGACGCATGTCATTTGGTTTATGCAATGCCCCGGCTACTTTTCAAAGATGCATGATGGCTATTTTTCATGGATTAATTGAGAATGTGATGGAGGTTTTCATGGATGATTTCTCGGTTTTTGGTAATTCTTTTGATCATTGCTTGCATAATCTTAGCCTTGTTTTGAAGAGATGTGAAGACACCAACCTTGTCTTAAATTGAGAGAAATGTCACTTTGTGGTAAAGGAAGGGATTGTGCTTGGGCACAAGGTGTCTTCTAGCGGATTGGAAGTGGATCGGGCAAAGGTTGTTTCCATTGAAAAATTACCACCACCATCTAATGAGAAAGCCGTGAGGAGTTTCTTAGGGCATGCCGGGTTCTATAGGCGAGTTATCAAGGATTTCTCAAAAATTTCAAAGCCTTTGAGCCGCTTGCTTGAGAAAGATGTCAAGTTCGAGTTTGGGGAGGATTGTTTGAAAGCCTTTGAGTGTCTTAAGAAGGCATTGGTGAGTGCTCCCATATTGATACGGCCGGATTGGAGTCTACCCTTCGAGCTCATGTGTGATGCAAGTGATATTGCCATAGGGGCGGTTTTGGGGCAAAAGAGAGACAAGATCTTACGGGTGATCTATTATGCGAGTAGAACGCTTGACAATGCTCAAGCCAACTACACCACAACCGAGAAGGAGCTACTTGCCGTGGTGTATGCATATGACAAGTTTCGACCTTACTTGGTTGGAACGAAGTCCATTGTTCACACCGATCATGCCGCCATCCGATATCTATTTAACAAGAAGGATGCAAAGCCAAGGCTTATTCGATGACTCTTATTACTTCAAGAGTTTGATATAGAGATCCGGGACAAGAGAGGATGCGAGAATGTGATTGCCGATCACTCTCTCGAATTGAAGGCCCGATGGAAGGAGAAGATCATGGAGTTCCTATTAATGAAAACTTCCCGGATGAGCAAATATTGCAAGTGCAAGCTACTTCTCCATGGTATGTCGATATAGTCAATTTTATTATTTCCGGTGTTAAACCTCCGGACATGTCAAGCTATCAAAGAAAGAAGTTCTTTCATGATGTCAAGTTTTATATATGGGATGAACCTTTCCTCTATCGGAGATGTGCCCACATGGTGATTCGGCGGTGTGTAGCACAAGAAGAATGGTCTTCCATCATTCATCATTGCCATGCCTCCCTTAGTGGAGGCCACTTTGGAGCCAACCACACGGCCATGAAGGTACTTCAATGTGGTTTTTATTGGCCAACTATTTACAAAGATTGCTATGCCTTTGTGAGTGGTTGTGATAGATGTCAAAGAACCGGTGGAATTTCTAAGAGACATGAGATGCCTTTGACCAACATTATAGAAGTGGAGCTTTTTGATGTTTGGGGGATTGATTTCATGGGGCCTTTTCCCGCTTCTTATAGTTTTCAATATATCTTGTTGGCGGTGGAGTATGTGTCGAGGTGGATAGAGGTTATCCCCACTCAAACAAATGATGTTAAAGTTGTGTTGAAATTTGTCCAAAAGCACATTTTGTCAAGATATGGAGCTCCTCGTGCTTTGATAAGTGATGGAGGAAGCCACTTTTGCAACAAATGGGTTGCCAACCTCTTGACCAAATTTGGAGTGAAGCATAGGATCACCACTGCCTACCATCCACAACCCAATGGGCAAACCGAGCTTGCCAACCGGGAGATCAAGCAAGTTCTAGAGAAAACGGTGAGTGTCAATCGAACGAATTGGGCGATGTTGCTTGATGATGCCCTTTGGGCATATAGAACGGCCTACAAGACATCTCTTGGAATGTCCCCATATCAAATGGTCTTTGGGAAATCGTGCCATTTGCCGATAGAGCTTGAGCACAAAGCATATTGGGCGGTCAAGAAGTTGAATTTTGACTTTAAAACCGCGGGTCAAGCGAGGGTTCTCCAACTTAAATGAATTAGATGAGTTTCGGTGTGAGGCCTTTGAGAACTCAAGCCTTTATAAGGAGAGGATCAAGAGATTTCATGATCGGTTGATCAAGAAGAGGGAGTTTGCCCCCGGAGATGAGGTCTTGCTCTTTAATTCTCGTATTTCACTCTTTCCCAAAAAGTTAAAGTCGAAGTGGTCGGGACCTTTCGTTATAGGTCAAGTGATGAAGAATGAATCGATGGAATTTATTGGCCATGATGGAGCCCCATTTCGTGTTAATGGTCAAAGAGTGAAAGCTTATTTTAGGCCGGAGAAAAGGAAGGAGATAATGGTGATCTCCTTGGACTATCCCCCTCCTCAAAATTAATCCGGTGAGTTTGCGACAATCTAGCACACTTCCTTTATTCAAACTTACTTTCCCTTCATGCTCAATAAGTTTAGGGGGAGGGAGTCGTGTCTTGATTGTCTCTCTTTTAATGATTTTTGTCTTTAGTTTGTGTGTTTACTTTTCTTGTTTTGTTTCTTTTAGTTTGCTTGTCTCCTAGTGTCTTGCTTCTTCATGTTTGGTGGTTGCTTACACGGTTTGGTTGATTTGTTGATGAGGCTAATGATGAGATGCTATGATTTGTGTTGAGAAAATGTTGTTTATGAGTCTTATATGAAGTCTTGAGCATGCTTTAGCCATTTTTAGAGATTTGGCCTTTTTGAGTTTGAAATCAAAGAGCCTTTGTGAGACTTGAGCTATGACTATCACATTTTATGGTCGATCTCCTTTCTTGTGTGATTTTGTTCGGTCTTGCATGTTGATCTCTAGAACTTGCCATGGTATCTTCCTTGAGGTTGCGTTTGTAAGTCGACTAAGAGATGATCTTATGCCATGCTTCATAACTACACTTACCCAAAGAAGTGACCCAAGCATGAATATCCTAGTTCACCCCTTTTGAGCCTTAACCATTTTCTTTGATCTAGCCTAATGGGATGGGATGTGAGATTAAGAGACTTGGAGGTGTAGGTTTTTGAAAAATGATGAATGAGTAAAAATGAAAAATGTTATCTTGAGATACAAATGTTGAAAGTGTTCAATTGTTGGAATTATGTGCACCCACATGAGAGTGAAAAAGATAAAAAATAAAAAAAAGTGGTGCTAAAAGAAAAGAGATGTAATTTGGGTTAGAGAAGAGCTTAATGTCAAAGATGAGCTAGTTGTAATTGTGGGAATGAAGATAAAAGATCATATGAAGTGATGAGTATATGATATGAAAACGTTCCATGCAAATTGGGTTATATGAGTCACTTTAGCCAAATATTCCTCACCCTTCCAAAGAGCCAACATTACAACCCTTATCAAAGACCTTTGTGATCTTAGTGAGAACTTACATTGTGCGATGGAGAGGTTAGACGATTGGCAACTTACATGTTTGACTTGAATTGAGTGTAAACACGTCCCACATAATACACTTGAGAGTGAGCGATTGGTTTACCCTTTTGTGAGGATTTTGAATTCAATTTGGCCAAGCTTTGATAATTGTTGGTGTATGCAAGAGATAGATTATGGGATTTATCTACAACTTATTTTTTTTGAGAAAATTTGAAGCCTCTATAGTCAACGTGTCGCTTTTCCATGTTTGTTGCCTTCGTCTTCTTCTTCTTTTTGTTGTTCGAGACGATCAACGGTTTAAGTTTGGGGGGTTGACAAACATGGATTTTATAGGTCTTAGAGAGCTTACATGTTTATTTACTAAGAAAGATCATGATTGTGCATGTTGTGTTTGCATAGTTCATCATTTTTGAAAAATATGCTACTTGGGTTGGTTTCTATTGATTTTTCAGGAGAATGAAGACCTATTTTGAAGAAAAGGGAAGTTGAACCTTAAATTTCAGCTCGTTGGGGGTCACGTGGCCGAAAACGGATCAAGATTTGGATAAGAAACGAGGGAGAACGAGCCAAAACAAAAACGGCGCGCAACAGCAGAAACGGGACCGCGGTCCGAGATTTGTACTGGACCGCGGTCCGACCTGTTTTGCCCCAAAAAATGAAACAGGACCGCGGTCCTAGCTTTGTGCTGGACCGCGGTCCGACCCTGTTTTCGCGGGCTATCCATTTTTTGACCCGGTTTTGACCCGGGTCACTATAAAAAACCAAAACTTGAAGCCCTAGCCACCATAACTCACCTACCACACGAAATTTCACCATTTTCACTCTCCAAAACCATTCCTTCTCCCCCAAACACCCAAAATCCTCCATTCTCCACCATTGAAGTTGATAATTGTGTGAAGATTAAAGAAGAAGGAGTCAAGCAATCAAGATTGAAAGACAAGGCTTTAGGATTTGTTCGCATTTTCTTTTCCCCTTGCTTTCTCATGTCTTTAACTTGCTATGATTTGAGTATTTTGCTAATCAAGAACATGAGTAGCTAAATTCACTATTCTAGGGGCTAGACTTGATGAGTTTGTTTGAGAATTGAAGTTTGCTAGATTTGCTTGTGGTTAATCTACTCTATTTCTCTATGCTCTTGCTTTTAATGAGTGTTTGAATGATTGATCACCATTTAAATTTATCCATGGAACTAATTCGATAAACGAGAGTTGAGAATTAATTCTAGATTAGGAGCATAGAGCACCTCTTTCCAATAGGCCGAAAGGTTGAAGGATACGGGTGAGGGCAATAGACTCGAGGGCTTTTGGGAGTTCTAGGATTCGATGAATTAGAGACGATAGTCTTAATCTAGAATCCACGGTCTAAGTTCACCGAGAGGTAGTTAGGCTATATCCGACGTCGCTCATAAATAGATGTAATTAACCGTAACAAACTCAAGTAAGCTAGATCATTTTTCATATCATTAGTGTCTACCCCTAGAATATCTTCTCTTGGATTTTCATCAATTTAGCTTCTTTATTTCCCTTAGCTTAGATTTATTTCAATTATTGCCTAGGATTAATCACCCCGCTAAGTTTTCATCATCTAGATAGAGTTTAAGCATCCGAATAGGAGTAGTTACACGATTAACCGCATAGTCCTTTGGGAGAGGACCTTGCTCACCACCTATATTCCAACACCACATACACTTGTTGGTAGAGGTCTAAATAGGACACGATCAGATATAGACTGTTGAGCTTAGGTTAAAGGGATAGGGAACAAGAAAGTGGCTTCTAGAGCGACGAACGATTAAGTATGGACTTGGGTTCGTATTCAGTCGCTTGGATACTAGAGGCTTTATGATCTGATTCAGCTTGGTTCCCTATGAGCAAGTATGTCGCCTTTCGCTGGAGATTACTCTATGAAGTTCTTGCGGAAAGCTTAAGTCGTTTCTAAGTTTGCTCGTGAATGCTCTTGTGTTCATTGTTTTCTAGGTGAGCTTCAATTTGAAATCTTCCCTCTATTTATAGAGCAGAGACATGGATAGATCCATTGGAGACGACGATCCATGTGTCTCTCTCTTTTGGGTAGCTAACGGCTCTTTCAAAGTATGGTGGCAGAGTCGTTTCCCTCCATTTCTGGAAAGTTGTTGACTTGCAGCTTTAATCAGATAGTAGACAGCTGGCCGCTCGTTATTGGTCGAGGCTGAAGAAAGTAGGTGAGACAGAAGAGACTTCAAGGTGGATCTAAAGTTGACTTCTCTATACCTCGTATGACTCTGCTGATTTGACTTAAGATATCCAGACAGTCAGAAGACTGTCTAGCCGCTGCTGAGTCTGATCTATATTCAGTAGCATACTCCTGCTGAGTCAGCTCGACTGAAGATCAACTCTGAGTTCAGTGAACTACTCCTGCTGAGTTCAGTTCCACTGACTCCTTTCGCATATCTTGCTCTCGCCGAGTCCAAGTACTACTGAGTCTTCTTCTTCTGGTACTGAGGCTGATAGTTTGCTGAAGAACCAGTGGACAAATCTGAACGCCTGAACTAAAATGAAGAGTGTCTACTGAGTTTGAAACTCTCAGAGACAGAACAACAAATACAACAGAATGGTTCATCAGTCAAAGTAGGGTTTTGAGATCTTCAAATCTACTGAGCACTAGGCTACTGAGTTATCTACTGAATCATCTCCCAACAATTTCCCCCTATTTGATTATGCCAAAACCTAACACTATAAACTATCAGAAATTGAGCTCCTTACACATATTACAGGTAGAATCAGGGAGTTGTTCTTCAAGTTCTAGACTACTGAGGGAGTCAGGGAAGAAATATCAGATCCTATACAGAAAACTAACAGCAATTTCCCCCTTCCTAACAACAATTTCCCTCTATAAGCATCTATAAGATCAGAATCTAGCAAGCTAAGAACTGACAGATATAAATATTCAGTGTGTGTGAGTCAATAATCACTTGTGTGATTGTGAGTGTTAAGCATAAAAGAAACAAGGTCATGTAGACAATAAGGAATTGTCAGGGCCGAACAACAATGATGTATTATATATGAAGAAATATTAGTACAGTACATCAAGCTTGCTATTCTAAGAAAGAAAGACAAAGATACAATTAAGCTAACAACTATCATCTCTTGAACTGCTGAATCCGATCTTTGAAGTCCATAGATTTTTCTTCAAGGAGCGGCAGTCCATACATTCGGTAAGTGACTCTTCTCAGCTTCAGTATCTCAGCATGTCAGCAGGATCAGCCTCATCTAGATTCTTGGCTTGAGCAGCATCCTTGATTTCTCTTTCAATCACCCCAATGTGTAGAGAACCATCAAGCTTCAGTGGGGGAGGCATAAGTCTTAGAGCTAGGACCCTGACATCAACCTTTTCAGTTAATGCCTTCTAAACTCTTGCATAGATCTCTGGATCACTCTTCAGAAGCCATTCAACAAAGGCAATGGACTCGTGCATGTCAGGCCAATATCTCCAGAAGTAGAATCTCTTAATGTAGTCAGCCTTCAGCGTTTCCCACCTCTGAGTCCGTTCCCATGGCATCCAAGTATCAACCCTAGACCATCTATGGATTTTGAGGTCTGTTGGCTTCCTGAATCTTCTATACTTGTATGGAATATCAACTTTCTCAAAAATCCTCTGGCTTGCTTCCTTCTCAGCCTTGATCCTCAGAGCTTCTAGATCAGCGAGTCTGAGCCTTTCTCTTGCTGCACTAATCTGCCTGGCTTCAGCTCTTCTATCTAAGTACCTTTCCATCTGATCCCAAATTTCTTGCATCTCTTGCTCTTGAGCTTTTGAAGGGACATAAGATGGCACGTGCTCCTGATCTTCTTCTGAATCAGCAGGTGTTGAAGATTTCTCTTTAGAAGTACCCTGCTGACCAGTTTGCTGCTGCTGCTGCTCTCTTTCCTTTTCTTTGTCAGCTTCGTCGCTGAGCTAAAGGTTCCTTGGGGGTAGCCTTGTCCCAGGCTTCTTGCCCCTCTGAACTTTAGTTCTGCCTTTGGCAGGTTGTTTATTGGGCTTGTTAGCAGCCTTTGCCTCGGCTATCTCCCTTGCCAGCTTCTCATCTGCGGCAATCTGAGCTTCTTCCTCGGGAGATATGAACCTCTTAGTTCCTTTGTTTTTAGGTGGAGTGGGAAGCTTCAGAATTTTCTTTCCCTTTCCTTGAACTGGAGGAGGTAGAGGGAGTTCTTCCTCTTCTGAGTCCTCCTCTGCATACTCAGCAATTTCCTTGATAATGTCACTAGGAGTCTGAGTTGCCTGAGTAGCAGATTCCTTGGGTCCTGAACCACTTGGGCCAGTCTCAGTAGGAACTACAGCCCCTGCTGCTGAGACACCCTGGGCGTCACCCTGTTCTTGCTGAGCAGTGGGAGCTGATTGTTGAGTCTGAGATGCTCCTGCCACTGTCCTTACTCCCCTTGGTGCTCTGGGTACCTTTTCCTTTCCTTCCCCCTTTTTGGCATCAACAAATAAGCCAAGGGTAGGAATCTGTACCATCTTGTCTAGACTGGTGTAAGCTGAGGCAAGTTTGTCTAAGGCATCTTGTAGCTTGAAAAGCCTCTCGTGGAGCTCATTCCTCTCATCAGTGAGTTCTTCGCTGTACTTCTTGTGAGAGGTCTCCACCATAGTCTGAATAGATAGCAACTTCTGATCCACTTTATCTTCTATGGCCTTCTGAATAGTCTGGAGTCTGAGCTCGGAGGCCTGAGTCAGAGAAGATACGGATTCATTGTGAGCTGTATGGGCTGCCTTGAATTCTTCAATAAGTTTAGCTTGGGCAGCTTCCATCAACTTCTGTTGCTCTTCGAAGTTGGCTCTCTGAGTGGCAAGTGCATTTGTCAGGATAGTTGAGAAGTCAGGGGCAGACGTATTTTGAATTGAAGTTCTGAGCCCCTTTATCTCTGCACTCTGAGCCTGTGTGGACTGCCTCCACGTCTTGTGGATGGCGCGGGCAAGGAGTCTGTTCTGAGCACTTTAACTCCTCAGTGCCCTAGCCACTGACTTCGAGCATCGGCTCTTCGGGCTGGGCGCTACCTCGAACGCAGACCCCAACAACAGCTGTTCTAGGTCCGCCGACTTAGAGGTACCAACCGCTGACTGGCCTGGAGCAAGGATGCTGAGAGGGGGTTCAGCAGATTGAGTAGGAGCATCCTTCTCCAGTTGAGTTCCCTCATCAGGCTTCTCAGGGCTTGAATCACGGGGTGGGTCCTGATCATCAGGAACAGACCCATCTGAGGGAGCCGTCGCTGAAGTAGGTTGACGATCGTTCAGCATAGCGAGCATGGCCGCCCTCAGATCCTCCAGGGAGCAAATGTCAGCAGGCTCTGAATAGCCTATCTTCTCCCTTATCATCAACTCCTCTTCATGGAGTTGTTTGCAGGAGTGGTGCTGTATCAACTTATTCAGTGTTGACCACTCCTGGAACCGAATCAGAGTGTGGATCCTAGCCTGCCTCGCCAATATTATCAAGTCTGTATGGCTGGCTATCTCCGGGATGTTTTCTGAAATCTCTCGGGAGGCTCTTGATTGTAATGCTGAAGCCTCCATCCCGATTGACTTTGACTCTGAAGTAGTCTCCGAGTCCTCAACTTCTATCGGAGACGGTTGTTTTTCAGCTGATGGGATGCTACTGAGTGGTGGGATATCCAAGGGGAATTGAGTAGAGGGGATTGGATCAGCTTCTACCCCTTGGTCCACAGTTTCTCCTTTTTCAGTGGAGACGGTCTTCTCCACTGACACTGTTTTCTCAGAGGACTCAGCCTCATCCCTGAGTTGTAGAGGAGGTACAATTACGACCTCACTGACTTTCTTCAGTCTCTTAGTCGGTGTCTTAGGAGTAGACTTCGGAGGTGACCTCTTCTTGGATGGTGTTGAGGTCTTCTGAGAGCTGGGCTTGGGCTCAGTAGGCCCTGATCCAATCTGCTGAAGGGCCGCTGCCCTGCTCTGAAACCTCACTTTCTTCGGATTAAAGTATAGCTTATCAGCGTAGACGACATTGTCAGCTCCACATAGATCCTCAGTCATAACTGAGAGTTTCGTGTAGTATAGAAGTTTTCCTTTGACTGACAGGCTGTTCGTGGAATGATCGAACTTCGCGGCCTGAGTCATAAACTCCTTCAAGAAGAATTCTGCCCAGTTAATCTTCGCTTGGTCATGTATGGCCATCATCAACTGAATCTTCGACCTCGATACTTGGTCAAACGAGCCGGCCTAACTCGTCAATATCTGAGTTACGATATAGGCAAGTGCTTTGAACTGAGGGAGCATGGCATTCTTTGGGAAGGCGGCTCTGAATGTGGTAGGCTTCACGCAGAATATCTCTAAGTACTCGTCCATTAAATCGTCCTTATATCCTACTGTACTGAATCCTTCACTCGGAAGTTGGAAGCTTCGCTGAAGTGTTTCCTTGATAGACATCAGTTTGATCTTCGGTATTGTGCGGGCGGGGTCTCCAATAAGATGAGTGACGAACCGACACCGGAGGGAGGAAGTATGATGGCTTCCTTGACGGCTTGTCGAGGGATTTGTTGAGGGAGGAAGTATGACGGCTTCCTTGACAGAAAACCCTCCAGTCCTGTCGCCCTCAGTGCGTCAAAGATTTCCTCCATGAAATCAAGGTCGCATGAGTCGAACTCCCTCATCGGCTCAAACCACACGCGGTCTTTCTCGAGGATTTCAGTTATGTTTACAGGACCAATAACATCCCTTCCTGCCATGTTTTAATAATCTGCAAACGAAAAATATGAGTATCGAACGAAAAATATTATAAAGATCATATACGATGCTGAATAATCATTAAAGATTTATCAAAGTTTTTCTGAGAGATTGAAATAGAAGATTGCAAATAGACGAAGGCTTTTCTCAAAAAATCTAGGGTTTGTGAATATTTGCAGAGTGAAATGGCGGTATCTAAACTTTGAACGTGTTCTTATATGTTAAAGAAGATGAACAGTTAAAAATCCACGGTTCAGTTTAAATCTGTGTTGGTCCCGAGAGCACATTCAGGTGTAGAGGGGGGGGGGGTGAATACACTTGAAAACCGATTTCTCAACTTAAAACACGAACAATCCTTTTCAGGAGAGTGTCGTACTGAATAGGTTTAGCAGACCAGATAAACTGTTCTGAATCGTGTGGAAGAGTGACTGACTCTACTGAGGCCTGCTAGCTGACTTGGAGTCAGAATTCAGTACCGTTCAGTGGTGCGGAATAGTGTAGGCCCAAATTCAGTTGAGTTAGGAAAACGTTTATATCAAAACAGTTTCAGTAGATTAGTGCAGTCTGTTAAGTTTTGCAGAAACTCAGTTGAATGATTTGAAAGATATTTTCAGAATGAACAGTAAATCAATACAACAGTAAAATAAGGAACACAGAACACAGAGATTTTTAAAGTGGTTCGAATCCAACAATCCTACGTCCACTGTCCCGAATGATCAGGAAGCCATGTATTATACTGAGATAGTCTCAGTTAGTTTGTACGCTGGACAAACACTGGTCTTGAGATTTATACTGAGCAAGTCTCCAATAGTGAAGGAGTCCTTTACAATAAGGATCAGTTCAGAAGTGAACTCCTTCGTCTAAGCTATGGATTTATACGGTTGAGCTTAGGTTAGAGGGATAGGGAACAAGGATGTGTCTTCTAGAACGACGAACAGCTGAGTGTAAGCTTTGGGTTCGTGTAACGTCGTTTGGATACTAGAGGTTGTATAATTTAGTTTAGCTTGGTTCCCTACGAGCAGAAGTGTAGTCTTTCGCCAGAGATTGTTTATTCTAACTTCTTGCAGAAGACTTAGGCCTTTTCGAATTTACTCGTTTGAATGCTCTGTGTGTTCTCTCGCGTTCTTGGTTTTTCGTGAGTTCTAGATGAGCTTCAATTTGATTTATCCCTCTATTTATAGAGCAGAGATTAGGATAGATCCGTTGGAGACGACGATCCTTTGTCTCTCTCTTTTGGGTAGCTAACGGCTCTTTCGAAGTATGGTAGCAGTGTCCTTTCCCTCCATTTCTGGAAAGTTGTTGACTTGCAGCTTTAATAGATATAGGATACGTGGCTGCTTGTCATTGGTCGAGGTTCAGAAAGTGGTTGAGACAGAACAGACTTCAAGGAGATCTGAAGCTGACTTCTCTCTTCCTCGTATTGACTCTACTGACTTGACTTTAAAGATCCTGACAGTCAGAAGACTGTCTGGCCATTGCTGAGTCTGATCTCTGATTCAGTATCATGCTCTTGCTGAGTCGGCTCTACTGAAGATCAGCTCTGAGTTCAGTGAACTACTCCTGCTGAGTTCAATTCTACTGACTCCTTTCAGTATACTGCTCCTGCTGAGTCCAGTATAACTGAGTCTTCTACTTCTGGTGCTGAGGCAGATAAACTACTGAGTGCCTGAACCAGAGCAGAGTGTCTGCTGAGTCTGAAACCTCAGAGACAAAAACAGATTACAACAAAATGGTTCACCAATCAATATGGGGTTTTGGGATCTTCAAATCTTCAGTAAGTTTTCAGAGCACAGGGCTACTGAGTTAGTGTCAACTGAGAAGACTGAATCATTTCCCACTTTTTAGTGCTGTTGTTGGGGACTGAATCATCACCCAACAATCTGCTTTATGAGATGGACGACTAGGATTTAATGTTATAAAATAGGCAATGATCAACTTAGCCGCCTAAGTCAAAATACAGTTCTAAATAGCCAAAGAAGTAACTTGAAATGACATGCATTTAATGCGCCGCAGAGTTCATCATACTTTTCATGGAATGTCGTGTATTAAATGTAAACCGTTATATTAAATGACATTTTCTAAGGTATTGAATATGAAACTGAATCTGAATCATTAATGCACAGAATATTTCATTGGCTACTGAGTAGAGATACGCAAACCTGTCAGCTGAACATCGTAGTCAGCTGATACCTCGTGTAGATGGTTCTGAGTCTCTACGTCTTGAATTTATTCGATCGAGAGTGAACATTCCCCCTTGCTGAATGCTCCTCTCCTAAATCCACTTACTGACTGGAGTCGGTAGGGTCCAGCAGACCTAGCTCTACTGAAAGTTCTCTGAATCTGGCTTCAGCTAGAGGCTTGGTTAGAATATGTGCCCTTTGACGGTCAGTATGGATCTTCTCCATCCTGATATCCTTCTTTTCGACATGATCACGAATGAATTGGTGTCTGATGTCCACGTGCTTGCATCTAGTATGAAGTACATGGTTCTGATTGATTGCAATTGCACTGGAGCTGTCGCAGAAGATCGGCACTTCATTCTGAATGACATCATAGTAGCGTACCTGCTGATCTCAGCCAAAGGATTTGGGCGCAGCAACTTCCGGCAGCCATATATTCAGCTTCAGTAGTTCACGTTGCTATGGAATGTTGTTTCTTTGAAAACCACGAAATCAGCTTACTGCCAAGGAACTGACAAGTTCCAGAAGTTGACTTTCGGTTAACTCTACATCTTAGATAGTCAGGATCAGAGTAACCAGTTAGTTCAATATTATTATCCTGAGGCAGATAAACTACTGAGTGCCTGAACCAGAGCAGAGTGTCTGCTGAGTCTGAAACCTCAGAGACAAAAACAGATTACAACAAAATGGTTCACCAATCAATATAGGGTTTTGGGATCTTCAAATCTTCAGTAAGTTTTCAGAGCACAGGGCTACTGAGTTAGTGTCAACTGAGAAGACTGAATCATTTCCCACTTTTTAGTGTTGTTGTAGGGGACTGAATCATCACCCAACAATCTGCATTATGAGATGGACGACTAGGATTTAATGTTATAAAATAAGCAATGATCAATTTAGCTGCCTAAGTCAAAATAAAGTTGTAAATAACCAAAGAAGTAACTTGAAATGACATGCATTTAATGCGCCTAACACTATGACTTATAAGAAACAGAGCTCTTTACAAAATATTACAAGATTTTGTAGGATCAGTGGAGTTGTTCTTCAAGTCCTAGACTACTGAGGGGATCAGGGCAGAAATGACAGAACATATACAGAATCTAATCAGCATTTTCTCCCTTTCTAACAACATATTCCCCAAAAACTAACAAGACTATCAGAATCTAGCTAAGCAAAAACTGACAAAAAAAAAAATATCAGCAGTGAGTGTGTGAGTCAGTAATCACTTCAGTGATTCTGAGTGCTAAGCATAAACAAACACGGCTATTCAGACAATAAGGAATTGTCAAAGCCAAACAGAGATGTTATATATATGAGCAATCAGTACAAGTACATCTTCTGCTAGACTAAAAAGAGTAAAAGAAAGATACAAGGAGAATACAGAAGCAAGAATCATCTGAACTGCTTAATCTTGTCTTTGAACTCCTTGGATTGAGTTTCAGGAAGCGGCAGTCCATACATGTGGTAAGTGATCTTCCTCAGCATCAGTATCTCAGCAAAGTCTGTTGGGTCTTCTTCATCTAGGAATTTGGCTTCAGCAGCGTCCTTCACTTCTTTCTATATCACTTCATAATGGATAGATCCGTCTAGTCTCTATGGCGGTGGCATGATTCTGGGAGCTGGTACTCTGACTTCAATATTTTCCTTGACAGCTTTCTGAAGTCTGGCATACATTTCCAAGTCAGCTCTCATGATCCATTCAGTATATGCCACTGTCTTGTGCTTCTCAGCCCAGAATCTCCAAAAGTAATTCCTCTTTATGAATTCAGCTTTCAGCGCTTCCCACCTCTGAGTGACTTCCCACGGCATCCATTCATCCACTCTTGACCATCTGTGATTCTTAAGATCAGTAGGCTTCCTGAATTTCCTGTATCTGTAGGGAATGTCAGCCTTTTCAGGGATCCTTTGACTCGCTTCTTTTTCAGTCCTTAGCCTAAGAGCTTCGAGGTCAACAAGTCATATCCTCTCTCTGGCTGCTTCTATCTACTTGGCATCTTCACCTCTGTATAAGTACCTCTCCATCCGAGCCCAGATTTCATCCATTTCTAGGTCTTGTACCTTCGAGGCAACATAGGAGGGTTTGTGAGGTGGCTCTTCTTCGGAGTCAGCAGGTGTGGATGATTTCTCTTTAGATGTTCCCTGCTGCCCAGTTGACTGCTGCTGCTGCTGCTCCTTCTCTTTTTCCTTGTCAGCTTCATCGCTGAGCTTGAGTGTTCTAGGAGGCAGCCTAGCTCCAGTCTTCTTGCCTCCAGTTGGAGCCTTAGTTTTGCCTTTAGCAGGCTTCTTCTTTGGCTTATTCGCGGCTTCAGCTTCGGCTATCTCCCTAGCCAATTTCTCATCGGCTGCTATCTGAGCCTCCTCCTCCGGAGTTATGAACCTCATGGGTCCTTTCTTCTTGGAGGGAGGGGTTGGAAGCTTAAGTACCTTCTTGCCTTTTCCGGCAACTGGAGGAGGAAGAGGAGTTTCTTCCTCTTCTGTCTCCTCGTCGGCATACTCAGCAACTTCTTTAATAATGTCTGAAGGTGTCTGGGTTGCGTGAGTCGCGACTTCCTTGGCTCTTGAGCCACTTGGGCCAGTCTCAGCAGGCACTACAGCTCCTGCTGCTGAGATACCCTGGGCCTTGCCAGTCTGAATAGGTCCAGTGGGGGCGGATGACTGAGTATGAGGGGCCCCTGTCACTGTCCTTGCTCTCTTCCAAGCTTTTAGTATCAGCTCCTTGGTTCCTTTCTCAATAAATCCTTCCCCCTTTTTGGCATCAGCAAATCGGGTAGGGGGCGGAATTGATACTTTGTTGTTCAGGCTCTTGTAGGCGTCGGATAGATCATCCAAAGTATTGTGGAGCTTTGTCAGCTTCTCAGGCAGCTCGTTTCTCTCGTTTGTGAGCTGAGTGTTGTACGTTTTGTGCGAGAGATCAGCTGCTGCCTGAAATTATTTCAGCTATTTCTCCACCTTCTCTTCAATAGCTTTCTAGATAGTTTGCAATCTAAGATCAGCGGCGTGAGAGATGGCGGTGACGGATTCAATATGAGCAGTTTGTGCGGCCTTGTAATCATTCAGCAATTTAGCTTGGCCTGCCTGAATCGTCTTCAGCTGTTCTTCAAAATCAGCTCTCTGTGCAGCGACGACATTCGTCAGAATGCTGGAGAAGTTAGGGACTGGAGATGGTGAAATCGTAGTTCTGAGTCCCTGTAATTCTGCACTCTGAGCCTCAGTGGTTTGCCGCCAGGTTTTGTGGACGGTGCGGGCGAGGAGTCTATTCTGAGTCCCCTGACTCCTCAGTGCCCTTGCCACTGACTTTGAACGTCGGCTTTTTGGGCTGGGCGCTACTTTGAAAGCAGACTCAAGAAGGAGCTGAGAAGGATCAGCTGCCTTCGAAGTACCAGCCGCCGACTGCCCGGGTCCAAGGATGCTGAGTGGAAGTTCAGCAGTTGAAGTGGGAACATCCTTGGTCGGTTGACTTCCCTTATCAGGCTTCTCAGGGCCTGAATCACGGGGTGGGTCCTGACCATCAGGGTCAGACCCATCTGAGGGCGCAGATCCTGAGACAGGTTGTTTGTCGTTCAGCATCGCGAGCATTGCTGCCCTCAGGTCTTCGAGCGTGCCGAGGTCAGATGGCTCGGAATAGCCAATCTTCCCCCTGATCAGCAACTCTTCTTCGTGAAGCTGCTCGCAGGAGTGGTGGATGATGAGTCTCTTCAGGTTATGCTACTCCTGGAACCTTATCAGCATGTGGAGCCTCGCCTACCTTGCAAGTAAGACAACGTCGCTGTGGCTGGCGATCTCCGGAATGACTTCAGAAATCTCTCGGGAGGCTCTAAATTTGAGAGCAGGGGCCTCCATCCCGATCGATTCTGACTCTAAGGCGGTCTCCAACTCCTCAACTTCAATCGGAGACGACTGTTTCTCAGCAGACGGGATGCTGCTGAGTGGTGGGACGTCCAAGGGGCTTTCTAAGGTCTGAACCTCTTCAGTTTGGACATCTTCTTCTTGGACCCCTTGGTCCATGGTTTCACCATGCTCAGTGGAGACGGCCTTCTCCACTGATTGTATCTTTTCTGAAGACTCGGGCTCATCCCTCAGTCGCAGAGGTGGTTTAGTAACCACAGTCTCTGGCTCAGTCTCAGGCACAACCTCACTGACTCTCGTCAGTTTCTTGGTTGGCGCCTTAGGCGTTGATTTAGGAGAGGACCTCTTCTTAGATAGCGTGGAGGTCTTCTGAGTCCCGGCCTTTGGGTCAGCGAGCCCTGAGCCGATCTGCTGAAGGGTCGCTGCCCTGTTCTGGAATCTGACTTTCTTCGGATTGAAGTAAGATTTATTAGTGAATGTAATGCTCTCAGATCCGCAAAAATCTTCTATCATTACGGAGAGCTTCAGTCCGTATAGAAGCTTGCCTTTAACGCTCAGTCGCTTGGAAAATTTGTCGAATTTAGCCGACTGCGTCATGAACTCCTTAAGAAAGAACTCCGTCCAGTTAATTTTGGCTCGGTCATAAATGGCCATCATGAGTTGTAGCTTGGGCCTGGACACTTGGTCGAATGAGCCTGCTTGACTCGTCAGAAGCTGAGTCACTATATACGCCAGTGCTCTGTATTGAGGGAGCATGGCATTCTTGGGAAAATCTGCTCTGAAGGTCGTTGGCTTTCCGTAGAATTCAGTAAGGTACTCGTCCATCAGATCGTCCTTGTAAGCGACGGTGGTGAGTCCTTCATTCGGCAAGTTGAAGCTTTTCTGGAGAGCTTCTCGGATGAACATCTGTTTGATTAAAGAAGCGTCTCGAGCAGGGAAGCCTACTGAATAAACTCTGAAATGACAGCGAATATCCCCATCGACGGACTCTGAGTTCAGATATGCTTCAGCCACCTAGCGCGGAAGGAAGAAGGAGGGCTTCCTTGTCAGAAATCCTTCTAGTCCGGTCTCGCGGAGGGCGTAGAAGATCTCCATGTAGTCGAGATCGCACGCGTCAAATTCCATCATAGGTTCGCACCAGACGCGATCCTTCTCGAGGATCTCTTTCATATCGACAGGAGAGTCTACAATGGTTCCTGTCATTTTAATAGTCTGTAAACACAGTACAAGTCAGTATCCGATAAGATATAAGAAAGATCATTAAAAAAATCATTCGATACTGAAAGATCATTGAACATTACAAAAAGATTTTCTGAGGAGTTTTAAAGGATAGAATATATGTAACGAAGTAAGAGATATTCTTCAGAAAATCTAGGGTACTTAAGATATTTGCAGAGTTGAAATGGCGGTTTTAAACATTTGAATGCATATATATATCTTAGAGAAGATAAACAGTTAAATATCAAGGGTTCAGTTTGAACGCGCTTTTTGAGATGGACGGCTAGGATTAAGTTTTATAAAATAGGCAATGATCATATTAGCCACCTAAGTCAAAAGACAATTGTATATAGCGTAAGTAGTAACTTGATACGATATACATTTAATGCGTTGCAGAGTTCAGCTTGCTTTTACATAGAATGTCGTGTATTAAATGTAATCCGTTAATATTAAATGACATTTTCTAAGGCATTGAATACGATACTGAATCTGATTCATAAATGCACAGGACTGTTCTATCGGCTACTGAGTAGAGATACGCAAACCTGTCAGCTGAACATCGTTGTCTGCTGATACCTCGTGTAGATGGTTGTTGAGTATCTACGTACTGATTTTACTCAGTACTGAGAGTGAACATTCCCCCTTACTGAATGCTCCTCTCCTGAATCCTCTTACTGACTAGAGTCAGTGGGGTCCAACAGGCCTAGCTCTACTGAAAGTTCTCTGAATCTGGATTCAGGTAGAGGCTTGGTCAGTATATCAGCCCTTTGATGGTCAGTATGGATCTTTTCCATCCTGATATCCTTCTTTTCGACATGGTCACGAATGAAGTGGTGTGTGATGTCCATGTCGCGTAGCAGAAGATCGGCACTTCATTCTGAATGACATCATAGTCGCGTAGCTGCTGTCTCAGCCAATGGATTTGGGCGCAGCAACTTCCGGCAGCCATGTATTCAGCTTTAGTAGTTGACTTTGCTACTGAATGTTGTTTCTTTGAGAACCATGAGATCAGCTTACTGCCAAGGAACTGACACGTTCCAGAAGTTGACTTTCGGTCAATTCTACATCCTGCATAGTCAGCATCAGAATAACCAGTTAGTTCACTATTATCATCAGCTGGATACCATAAACCCATGTCAGGTGTTCCTCTGAGATAGCAGAGAATCTTCTTTACTGAGTCCATGTGACTCTGCTTCGGATTCGCCTGAAATCGAGCGCAGACACCTACAGCATAAGTTATGTCAGGACGAGCACCTATTAAGTATAATAAAGAACCAATTATAACACGAAATTCAGTTTGGTCTACTGATACTCCCTCTTTATCAAGATCAATTTTCATGTTCGTGTTCATCGGGATCTTGATTGGTTTGCCGGATGTGCAACCGAATCTTTTGATGAGGTTTCGAGTGTATTTGCCTTGATTGATGAACGTTCCCTTCTCAGATTGTTTGACTTAAAAGCCGAGGAAATAGTTCATCTCTCCCATCATTGACATCTCGAACTTGTTCTTCATCATTTTCTCAAACTGCTGACACATGATGACGTTCTTTGAACCGAAGATGATGTCATCTACGTAGATCTGCACAAGTAATAAGTCGTCTTCCAGTCTAATGCTAAATAATGTGCGGTCTACTGTGCCCTTCTAAAAACCTTTCTGAAGAAGAAACTCAGAAAGGGTATCGTACCAAGCCCTGGGTGCTTGTTTTAACCCATACAGAGCCTTTCTGAGTCTATAAACTTGATGTCCCTGCTAAAAGCCGGGAGGCTATTCCACATAGACTTCTTCTTTCAGTACGCCGTTCAGGAAAGCAGACTTCACATCCATTTGTTGGGAATTAGGTTCACTATGATAGATTTGAAGATCAAAAAACCCTAGCTGGATGATGAGCTTTCGATATTGTTATAGCTTAACCGAGTTCACCGTGTTAGGAACTCAGTAGACTAGCTAAAGTTCAACAATTTGTGCATTCGGTAGAAGACTCGGTAAATACTTGGACTCGGCGGGAGCAAGATATGCGAAAGGAGTCGGTCGAACCGAACTTAGCAGGAGTAGTTCACTGTACTCAGAGTTGATCTTCGATAAAGCGGACTCGGCGAGGTTATCTACCGAATCAAGACCGAGATCAAGCAACGGTCGGTCAGTTACTTTAACTGACCATGAACTTCGAGAATAACAATTCGGTAGAGTTGTCCGAGGTCGTACATCCGAGAAGTCGGCTCGGTATCACCTTGAAGTCTGAATAGGTCTCAACCACTCTCTGTACCTCGACCAATGACAAGCAGCCAGCTGGCAGAGTCTCCGACATAAAGCTGCAAGTCAACCACTTTCATTAAAGATAGTGGACTCTACAGAATTCAAATAAAGTCGTTTGCTACCCCATAGAGTGACACTTTGCATCGTCCTCTCCAACGGACATATGCCTAGGTCACCTCTATAAATAGAGAAGAGTCTTCACGCAGAGCAAGAGATGAGAGGTCAATCATGACGATGATGGACACATCCAAGGAACCGAGCTCAACCGAACAAACACTCTAGAAGATTCAAGCCATATCCAGAGAAGAACTTAATCTTTCATAGATATATTCTTATAGTTCTTCTCTCTAGAGTTCTATCTCGTTCCTTATCTACTCTAAGCTGATCTTATTGTATTATCCATAGCTTAGACGAAGGAGTTCATATTTGAACCTGATCCTTATTGTAAAAGGACTCCTTCATAGTTGGAGAGTTAGTCAAACGCTTTAGTTTGATAACCGTTGTAAACTGAGACTTGCTCAGTATAATCCCCAAGCCGCAGTTTGTCCTGTGTACAAGCTGACTGAGACTAACTCAGTATAATAAATAGCCTCCTGACCTTTTCAGGACAGTGGACGTAGGATCATTTGATATCCGAACCACTTTAAAAACTGTGTTGATTTATTGTCGCTCTGCTTAATTGTTCACTTGCATAAAACTGACTTTAAATCAAATAGCATAAACGGTGTTTTCAGACTTAGACGAATATTCTTTTGGGCCTACTCTTCCGCACTCGAAACCTGATACTGAACTACTGTTCTACTGACTAAATTCGATGAGACCGTACTCGATAGAAGGATTCTCTCGCCCATGCGTTCGCCAGCATGCGATTCAGCGATCGACCGTTGCGCTCGTTGCTGAACTTTGACTCAGGTGTATTCCACACCTGAAGACTCGTCTACTCTCGGGGACCAACAATTGGTATCAGAGCGCACGGTGTTCTTCTGATCAAAGCGCACAGTGTTTTTCTGATCAAAGCGCACGACGCACTTCTGATCAAAGAGAGATCATGTAAAAAAATTGGAATAAAATCAAAGAGAGATCATGTAAAAAAACTGTGCAATAACTTAATTTAAATGCTTATTCGTTGGGATACCAAACACGCGGCACCACATGGTCATGACTCTTGACGCCATCGTAAAATATATTATAATGTCCTTTTAAATTATTCCTTCCATTCCATATATGTTCTCTCATTTTTTTTTATGTCATAAATGTTGTCCTATTTCTTAAAAAATAAAATAGTGTGGCTAAGAATCTTTATTGCACGGACACTCTGAAAAAGTTCGTCATACTGTGTCGGACACGTGTCGGACACGGACACGCTCAGACACGCGCCCGACACGTGTCGGACATGGGAAAAACGTGTCCACAAAATTTTTAAAAAAAAAATTTGGACACTTCCCGGACACGGGAATTTAAGTGTCCGACTCTTCCCGAACACGGCCACAGCAAAAAAAAAATTAAACTCTTAACAGGTCAATAAACTGACAGTTTTGAGTTGAATGGTGATGTTGGGATTTTAGATATTGCAAATCTCACCCTTGATGAGCCGGAAGTGGAAAAGAATTTGTTGGATGAAGTACCCTACACCGATTCATAAACTTGAAAGATTAGACTTTTTATTTAGATTATTATGACTTATTATGACTTTTAAGACTAATGTTTATTGTTGTTATCTATTTATCTTAGTATTTCATATTTTTATGCTATGATTATAAATTATGAGTTATGACTTATGTGTTTTGAGTTGATCATGTGAACAATGAGTTTGATATTGAAAAGCTTGACTTAATCATTTATATATATATATATATATATATATATATATATATATATATATATATATATATATATTAATAATTTAATATTATTTATATCAGCGTCCGTGTCGTGTCCTAAATTTTTCAAAAAATGCCGTATCCCGTGTCCCGTGTCCGTGTCGTACCGTGTCCCGTGACCGTGTTCGTGTCCGTGTCCGTGTCCCGTGTCCGTGTCCGTTCAAACATATATATGAACTAGTGGTTACATCATTTTATTATCGTAATCATACTACTTATGTCGGTCAAGTTATTATTACTAGCAATAAGCATGCAATTATATGTATGAAATATAAGCGTGTATATTTGATGTTGTGTTTGGTATAAACTAGAAATTGAGATGCAGAAATAAGAAATTAAAGAATTTTTTTTATTACAAAAAACTAGCTAGAGAAGTTTAAACATCATTTTGTCAATAGCTACTATTTAAATGTCTTCCATGCATGCCGTCCATCTTTAATCACTAGTGATGGGACAAGACATGTAGTTTTGTTTAACTATAAATTAAATACTCGTCAAATTAACGTTTAATATTTCACAATTTTAAAATAAAAGTTTTCGATTCTAATCTCCCAAGCTAGTCCTGGTTAAATGGACAAAGCTAGGTGTTGGGAATTAGGTTCACTATGATAGATTTGAAGATCCCAAAACCCTAGCTGGATGATGAGCCTTCGATATTGTTATAGCTTAACTGAGTTCACCGTGTTAGGAACTCAGTAGACTAACTATAGTTCAACAGCTGTGCATTCAGTAAAAGACCCTTCACTCAGCTGAAGAACTCAGTATCAAAGAAGTCAGTCGGACTGATATAGACCGACTGAATATGCATAGTAACACCCTTGTCTCTTGTGTTTCAGACTCAGTAGACTTGCCTACAGCATGGTCCGGCTCAGTAGTTCCGTCTGCTGACCTTCAGTAGACTATCCGCCTCAATACCATTGAGTGAAGACTCGAGAGAGCCGGACTCGTAGGGAGCAAGCATACCGAGAGGTGTTCGTAAGAAGACTCGATAAATACTTGGACTCGGCGGGAGCGAGATATGCGAAAGGAGTCAGTCGAACTGAACTCAGCAGGAGTAGTTCACTGTACTTAGAGTTGATCTTCAGTAAAGCAGACTCAGCAGAAGTTATCTACTGAATCAAGATCAGACTCAGCAACGGTCGGTCAGTTACTTTAACTGACCATGGACTTCAGAAGAACAATTCAGTAGAGTTGTTCGAGGTCGTACATCTGAGAAGTCAGCTTCATTATGCCTTGAAGTCTGAATAGGTCTCAACCACTCTCTGTACCTCGACCAATGACAGGCAACCAGCTGGCAGAGTCTCCGACATAAAGCTGCAAGTCAACCACTTTCATTAAAGATAGTGGACTCTACAGAATTCAAATAAACCCGTTTGCTACCCCATAGAGTGACACGTGGCATCGTCCTCTCCAACGGACATATGCCTAGGTCACCTCTATAAATAGAGAAGTGTCTTCACGCAGAGAGAGAGAGAGAGAGAGAGAGAGAGCAACAGAAGACAAGAGAAGAGGATGTGAGGTCGATCATGACGATGATGGACACATCCAAGGAACCGAGCTCAACCGAACAAACACTCTAGAAGATTCAAGTCATATCCAAAGAAGAACTTAATCTTTCATAGACATATTCTTATAGTTCTTCTCTCTAGAGTTCTATCTCGTTCCCCTTCTCTAAACTAAGCTGATCTTATTGTAATATCCATAGCTTAGACGAAGGAGTTCATATTTGAACTTGTTCCTTATTGTAAAAGGACTCCTTCATAGTTGGAGAGTTTGTCAAACACTTTAGTTTGATAACTGTTGTAAACTGGGACTTGTTCAGTATAATCCCCAAGCCGCAGTTTGTCCTGTGTACAAGCTGACTGAGACTATCTCAGTATAATAAATAGCCTCCTGACCTTTCGGGACAGTGGACGTAGGATCGCTTAATATCCGAACCACTTTAAAAACTCTGTGTTGATTTATTGTCGCTCTGCTTAATTGTTCACTTGCATAAAACTGACTTTAATCAATAGCATAAAAACGGTGTTTTCAGACTTAGACGAATATTCTTTTGGGCCTACTCTTCCGCACTCGAAACCCGATCTCGAACTACTTGTTCTACCGACCGAATTCGTAGGACCGTACTCGCAGAAGGATTCTCTGCCCACGCGTTCAAGCGATCGATTCAAGCGATCGACCGTCGCGCTCGTTGCTGAACTTTGACTCAGGTGTATTCCACACCTGAAGACTCGTCTACTCTCGGGGACCAACAATTGGTATGAGAGCGCACGATGTTCTTCTGATCAAAGCGCACAGTGTTTTTCTGATCAAAGCGCACGATGCACTTCTGATCAAAGCGCATGGTGTTCTTCTGATCAGAGCTCTGGTCTAACTGGACTGATCCTGAAAAACCGTTTTCTCAGCATGCGCATATTGCATAATCTTCATATCATCATATACCATGTTCTTAATGTTTGATATTTCATGTATAAGGACTTTGAAAGATATCTTATTGGCTGAGCGACTACTGAAGGACAGAAAAGCTCCGATCAGCTGGCTGATAGGTTTGTCCAAGGGGGAACTCGACACGCAGAATCTACAACCCCTCAAACAAGGAATGAACAGAAGATGAAAACACCTCAGCCCAGCTATCAAGAGAAGATCCAAGGTTCAAGCCCCAAAACACCTAGATCCAACTCAGGGGGAACCAAGAGGTCGAAAAGGCTTACAGATCAGATCCTCAGTGTCTATGAATTAGATATGTAGTGTCCAAGATTTCAGAGCATGTTCTTATCTTTCAACACTCACACACACTTCACTGATATATATCTATGTGTCTCGTAATTATGTGCCACTTGCCCAGGGGAAGTTGTCAGACTTATGTCTTATGTTTTAGGGGATTAGGTATCATGATTAAAAAGGGGGACCAACAATTGGTATCAGAGCCAGTAGATGATACTCAGCTGTTCGTGGTTAAAAGAAAATTGGGGGAAATCATAGTAGTACTATGGAATTGAAGATCCCAAAACCGAGCTGATATCAGTAGTTTAGTGTGTCGTTAGGATTAGCTGATGTATAGGTTAGACTTGTTGTAATCGTTTTTATATTTTGTCTAAGTCCTGTACGGGGTAATTGTTGAACTGATCTTCTGCCGAAGATACGTTTGAGAACCCCACGTCATCAGTGTAATCGCTTGCGTTCTTCAGTCATCAACTGAGTAGTCCTCAGTAGAAGCCAACCCAGCAGCTGATAAGTCATCAGCAGAAGAACTCATGCAAGCCCAGTACCTTCGCAGTCGCCAGCTGACTTACTCAGAAGTTACATTCCTTGTCAGCCGACTCAATCGAAGAAGACAGAGACTTTGCGGTCTACTGTATCCGATAGAAAGCGACCCAGCTACTTAAGTCTTTTCGAAAGTTCAGCAAAAGATCATACGAGGTTGTTTGAACGGTCAACTCTGACATTCTCACCAACCACAAACCTCGACCAATGAGAAGCCGACAACGCCTTACCTGCTCCAAACAATAAAGCTGCTCTCATGTACAGTAATTAACTGCCCTGCTGCAACAAGTTCGAATTAATGGCCGTTTTCTTTGGAAGGTTGTGACAC
The DNA here is from genome assembly GCA_028984105.1 of Lavandula angustifolia. Classification (NCBI taxonomy): domain Eukaryota; kingdom Viridiplantae; phylum Streptophyta; class Magnoliopsida; order Lamiales; family Lamiaceae; genus Lavandula; species Lavandula angustifolia. The sequence goes on along the minus strand of CM054806.1, from coordinate 9,512,711 downwards.
GTGGCATCGTCGTCTCCTACTTACATATGCCATAGCTCACAGCTATAAATAGAGAGAGAGAGAGAGAGAGAGCAACAGAAGACAAGAGAAGAGGATGTGAGGTCGATCATGACGATGATGGACACATCCAAGGAACCGAGCTCAACCGAACAAACACTCTAGAAGATTCAAGTCATATCCAGAGAAGAACTTAATCTTTTATATACATATTCTTATAGTTCTTCTCTCTAGAGTTCTATCTCGTTCCCCTTCTCTAAACTAAGCTGATCTTATTGTAATATCCATAGCTTAGACGAAGGAGTTCATATTTGAACTTGTTCCTTATTGTAAAAGGACTCCTTCATAGTTGGAGAGTTTGTCAAACACTTTAGTTTGATAACCGTTGTAAACTGGGACTTGCTCAGTATAATCCCCAAGCCGCAGTTTGTCCTGTGTACAAGCTGACTGAGACTATCTCAGTATAATAAATAGCCTCCTGACCTTTCGGGACAGTGGACGTAGGATCGCTTGATATTAGAACCACTTTAAAAACTCTGTGTTGATTTATTATCGCTCTGCTTAATTGTTCACTTGCATAAAATTGACTTTAATCAATAGCATAAAAACGGTGTTTTCAGACTTAGACGAATATTCTTTTGGGCCTACTCTTCCGCACTCGAAACCCGATCTCGAACTACTTGTTCTGCGATTGAATTCGATAGACCGTACTCGATAGAAGGATTCTCTCGCCCACGCGTTCGCAGCATGCGATTCACCATGCGATTGTCGCGCTCGTTGCTGAACTTTGACTCAGGTGTATTCCACACCTGAAGACCCGTCTACTCTCGGGGACCAACACCATTTGATAGACTCTGAATCTTTGATGTGTTGCATAGGCTAGGAATAGTCTGATTGCCTCCAATCTTGCAACTAAAGCGAATGTTTCATCGAAATCTATCCCTTCAGCTTGACAGTGGCCTTTTGCCACGAGTCTTGCTTTATTCCTTACTATGACGCTATTTTCGTCTCGCTTATTCTTGAAGACCCATTTTGTTCCGTTCACATGTTGATGCCGGGGTCTGTCAACAAGCTCCCAAACTTCGTTTCTCGTGAACTGATTCAGCTCCTCCTGCATGGCTACGATCCAATCAGCGTCTTTTAGTGCGTCCTCAACTGACTGAGGTTCTTCAGTAGACAAGAAGCATGAATATAAGGCACCTTCTCCCTGACAGAATCTGGATCTTGTCTTTACGCTTGCTGAAGGATCTCCAATAATTAAATCAGAAGTGTGAGCGTCTAGCCACGATCTACGATGTTTCAACTCTTCATCTGAAATTTGTTCAACACAGATAGTAGGTGAGTTAGGCATTTTCAATTGTACTATTCTGAGATTGAAGCAATTCAGTTACAAGAGTGTGATCTACTGAGTCACCAGGTTGAGGGGCATTTAGCTCAGGAACATCATTAGTTCCCCCTGAATTTTTATTCTCAGTAGAGGTCTCAGTTACCACTGGGGTTTCTTCATCGACCTGAGTTACCTGGGATTGACTCTGTTCAGGAGAGTCAATCTGTTCAGCTAGCAAACTCATTAAAAACAACATGAGGGCTTTCCTTCACGCAAAGGGTCCGATAGTTAAAGACTCTGAAAGCTTTGCTGACCCGGGAGTATCCTAAGAACACTCCCTGATCTGACTTGCTATCAAAAGTCTTCAGCTGATCTTTCCCATTATTGTGAATAAAGCACGAACACCCAAAAATATGGAAATAAGATAAAGAAGGCTTCGTGTCGTTCCATAGTTCATATGGTGTCTTCTTATGCTGCTTTGTCAGTAGAGATCGGTTCTGAGTATAACATGCAGTGTCAGTTGCTTCTGCCCAGAATTTGGTTGGGAGTCATAAGTCTGCGAACAGGGTTCTTGCTGCTTCTTTGAGTGTTTGATTCTTCCTATCAGCAACCCCATTTTGTTGAGGCGTGCGCGCGGCACACGTCTAATGCTCTATACCTTATGCTTTGCAGAACTCCTCCACCATGAAATTCAGGAACTCAGTTCCTCTGTCTGAACGTATCTTGACGATCTTGGTGTTCTTCTCGACACTGAGCCTTTTTAGAAGCATTGGTAACTCTATTTTGACGTCAGACTTGTTGGCAATAAATATGACCCATGTGTAGCGCGAGTAGTCATCAATGACCACTAATGCATACTTCTTGCCTCTGATCGTCACTGGAGAGACTGGACCGAACAAATCCATATGTAGCAGCTGAAGGATTCCATCAGTGGAAGGAGATGGAACAGGCGGATTTTGATTCCTTGTTTGCTTTCCCTTCAGACATGCTTCACACTGAGTGTCTTTGCTGAATACTTTATTCGGTAGTCCTCTTGCTAGAGTGTTTCTAGCCAATTTGTTGAGCATTTTGAAGTTGAGATGGCTGAGTCTTTTGTGACAGAGCCACCCCGTTCTGTTGTCATTCTTTGCCAACAAACAAGCTTCAGGTTCAGCTGAGTTCTAGTCAGCTACATAGATATTCTTTTTGCGCGAACCTGATAACACTGTTTTCCCTATAGATTTATCAATGACATCACAGAAACCAGCTTAAAAAATCACTCTATTCGAGTTATCACAAAATTGACTAACAGAGAGAAGATTATGCTGAAGTCCTTCAACATATGATACTCTTGGAACTGTTGTTCCAATGCTGAGTGTTCCATAGCCTCTGGTGTAGCCTTTTGCGTTGTCTCCAAACTCGATTCGGGGTCATTCTTCAGTAGTATAATTCTTCAGCAAGTCCTTTTGGTACGTCATGTGTCTTGAGCATCCGCTGTCCACATACCAAGGGTCCTTGTGCACATGCAAAACAAAATTATATTTAGGTACCCTTTATTTTTGATTTTGGGTCCTTAGATGTTAGTTTTGGAAACCCAAATTTGTCTCACGACCCTGGTGGTCTCAGATAGTTTCTTTCCACTTTTGTCAACATATTTGACCACTGGACTGGTCGATGCTGACTTCTGAGGCTTTTCAGGTTCAGGAGTCCTGTTCTTCTGAGTGGGTGGACTGCTGACCTTTGCCTTTTGCACGGCTTTCTTCTTCTTTTTCTAACTTTTGGATCCTCTTCTGACTATAGGATCATAGTAATATGACCCATATTGAGTTCGATGAGTCGGCTGTGGAGGTCCATACTGATCAGCATATTTTGCTTTGATGGTTCCCCCTTGACTGAACTGGGGTGATCTGGTGCTGATCTTCTTGTCAGAGTGTTGATAACTAGGATAAGGTGCCTTCATATTCTGTTTGTTCTTGGCTTGGGGGTTCAGTATGTCTGCATTCATGGTCTCCCCTTGAACAAACCTATCAGCCAACCGGTTTTCTGAGCGTGCGGGGGCAGATGAGGAGGCTCCCTGGCTGAATCCAAGTCCCTTTTTGCAATGCTTGGGCTTGTTGCTTGCTAGCATAGCCTCCAGCTTCTTTTCAGCACCCATGTAACGCTCTGTCATCAGGTTTCTCTAGACATCATCACTCTTCTTCAGCAGTTCATGCTCGGTCTGAAGTCCTGACAACTCTTGCTTCAGTAGACTCAGTTCAGTATCTTTCTGAGTCAAGTCTTTGGTCAAAACTGAATTCTGATCTTCTTGATGCTGAGACTTGGCCATCAGAGAGTTTATCTCCTCCCTGAGTTTCAACACAAGTCCTTCTGACTCAGTAGCAACCTGACTCTCCTGAGAAAGTCTCTGATTCTCCACTTTCAGGGTATCCAATTCCTGAAGAGTCTTACTGAGCTGCAAACTCATCTAAATCTGATCGTCAAGTAGTTCTTCGTATGCGATCACGACGTCCAGATTCTCGTCTGCACCTGAAAGAGTGTCGTGTGTGCAGTGTGAAGAGGAATTAAATGGTGCATGAGACTTTACCTCATCCTCTTCGCCTGCCATGAGACACTTTTCAGCATCTTCTTCAGCTTCAAGCTCTATGGCCATGAAAGTTGCTTCATCGTCAGATGAATCCATGAAGGAATCGACTTCATCTGAGTCGTCTAAGAGTTCACCGGAAATGTATGCTTGTCTTTTCTTGATGAACTTCTCCTTTCTTGCTTTGTGTGCTGCTCTTTCAGCAGTACTGAGCTCAGGACAGTCATACGGATAGTGTCCTGGCTTTTTGCAGTTGTAGCAGGTTGTGACTCTTTCTTCTTTGCTCTCACTGTCTTTCGACTGAGCTGAGTCCTCTTGTTTCCTGCATTCAGAAGTATGTGAGTCAGGAGTGCGCTTAGGTGTATATTCATTCTTACCCTTAGAGTCTCTAACGACTCTTGAGAGCTTTCTGCGCCTTTCCTTTTCCTTCTGATACTTTACGGCAAGCAGTGCGTATTTCTTGGCTAGATTCCCTTCATATACGTCACTGAGTGAAGGTTCAGCCTTGCTAGACGTCGGAGCTGCTGTGCTGACTGATGCTTTAAAGGCATGGTCGACTTGGGTGTCAGCTTCAGCTCACTGCTTCCTTTGAGGTAAGCCAAACTCGAACTCCTCTGCTTTAAGTTCTGAAAAGATATGGTCAGGAGTAACAATATCTAAATCAGAACGATGTAATAAAGTAGCAAAGGTGGTCCAGTTTCCGTCTGGCAATGCCCTCAAAATCTTGAGATTCATCTCTCGGTTGGAGATTGTCTTTCCCAGCCCATTGATAGAGTTCATCAGATCCGTAAATCTGACGTTGAGATCTTCAATAGTGTCACCAGGCATGAGAGACAGTCTCTCCAGCTTCTGAAGTTCCAGCACAAGTTTGTTCGCTTTGATCTTCTGAGTCCCCCGACTCAGTAGCGCTAGAGCATCCCAGAGTTCTTTCGCGGACTTGCAGTCCTGAACTCTTCCGAGAGAGGAATCACTCAGGGTGGTCAGTATGGCGTTTCTGGCAACGCGGTCTAAGTTGTGAAGCTTCTTCTCCTTTGAGGTGAAGAGACTTCTATCCTTGGGGATCTTTTTTCCGGTCACCATTCCTCCTCCGTCTGCTGGATCCTGAGCTACGACGCTATCGATCATGGGAACGATAGGTCCGTCCTCTAGAACCTCTGTCATGCTATCGTGGAGAGAGGTCATATGTGCCTCCATTCTGACCCACCATACACCATAGTTCTCTACTGAGAACATGGGTACCATCCTGATCCCTGACATATCAGACATGATAGATAGTGATATGAATGAAGAATGATATGAAGTGAAAACATTTTCTGGATCCGTTCAAGTAGACCAGTTTCAAAATAACAAGAGTCTTAAAGAACTCCTGATCTGATACCAATTGTTGCTCCCAAGAGCACGTTCAGGTGTAGTGGGGGGGGGGGGTGAATACACCTGAAAACCGATTTCTCAACATAAAACACGAACAGTCCTTTTCAGGAGAGTGTCGTACTGAACAAGTTCAGCAGACCAGATAAGCTGTTCTAAATTGTGTGGCAGAGTGACTGACTCTACTGAGGCCTGCTAGCTGACTTGGAGTCAGAATTCAGTACCGTTCAGATTAGAGTTCAGTGGTGCGAAATAGTGTAGGCCCAAATTCAGTTGAGTTAGGAAAACGTTTTTATCAAAATAGTTTCAGTAGATTAGTGCAGTCTGTTAAGTTTTGCTGAAACTCAGTTGAATGATTTGAAAGATATTTTCAGAATGAACAGTAAATCAATGCAACAGTAAAATAAGGAACACAATACACAGAGATTTTTAAAGTGGTTCGGATCCAACAATCCTACGTCCACTGTCCCGAATGATCAGGAAGCCATGTATTATACTGAGATAGTCTCAGTTGGTTTGTACGCTGGACAAACACTGGTCTTGAGATTTATATTGAGCAAGTCTCAGTTTACAAGGTTATCAAACTAAGTGTTTGAAAAACTCTCCAACAGTGAAGGAGTCCTTTACAATAAGGATCAGTTCAGAAGTGAACTCCTTCGTCTAAGCTATGGATTTATACGGTTGAGCTTAGGTCAGAGGGATAGGGAACAAGGATGTGTCTTCTAGAACGACGAACAGCTGAGTGTAAGCTTTGGGTTCGTGTAACGTCGTTTGGATACTAAAGGCTGTATAATTCAGTTTAGCTTGGTTCCCTATGAGCAGAAGTGTAGTCTTTCACTGGAGATTGTTCCTTCTAACTTCTTGTGGAAGACTTAGGCCTTTTCGAATTTGCTCGTTTGAATGCTCTGTGTGTTCTCTCGCGTTCTTGGTTTTTCGTGAGTTCTAGGTGAGCTTCAATTTGATTTATCCCTCTATTTATAGAGCAGAGATTAGGATAGATCCATTGGAGACGACGATCCTTTGTCTCTCTCTTTTGCGTAGCTAACGGCTCTTTCGAAGTATGGTAGCAGTGTCCTTTCCCTCCATTTCTGGAAAGTTGTTGACTTGCAGCTTTAATAGATATAGGATACGTGGCTGCTTGTCATTGGTCGAGGTTCAGAAAGTGGTTGAGACAGAACAGACTTCAAGGAGATCTGAAGCTGACTTCTCTCTTCCTCGTATTGACTCTGCTGACTTGACTTTAAAGATCCTGATAGTCAGAAGATCGTACGGCCGTTCTTGAAGTCCGATCTCGATTCGATAGCATGCTCCTGGCTGAGTCGGCTCTATCGAAGATCGCTTCCGAGTTCGGTGAACTAATCTCCGCTGGAGTTCAATTCTACTGACTCCTTTCAGTATACTGCTCCTGCTGAGTCCAGTATAACTGAGTCTTCTACTTCTGGTGCTGAGGCAGATAAACTACTGAGTGCCTGAACCAGAGCAGAGTATCTACTGAGTCTGAAACCCAGAGACAAAAATAGATTACAACAAAATGGCTCACCAATCAATATGGGGTTTTGGGATCTTCAAATCTTCAGTAAGTTTTCAGAGCACAGGGCTATTGAGTTAGTGTCAACTGAGAAGACTGAATCATTTCCCACTTTTTAGTGCTATTGCTGGGGACTGAATCATCACCCAACAATCTGCTTTATGAGATGGACGACTAGGATTTAATGTTATAAAATAGGCAATGATCAATTTAGCCGCCTAAGTCAAAATACAGTTGTAAATAGCCAAAAAAGTAACTTGAAATGACATGCATTTAATGCGCCGCAGAGTTCATCATACTTTTCATCGAATGTCGTGTATTAAATGTAAACCGTTATATTAAATGACATTTTCTAAGGCATTGAATATGAAACTGAATCTTAATCATTAATGCACAGAATATTTCATTGGCTACTGAGTAGAGATACGCAAACCTGTCAGCTGAACATCGTAGTCAGCTGATACCTCGTGTAGATGGTTGCTGAGTCTCTGCGTACTGAATTTATTCAGTACTGAGAGTGAACATTCCCCCTTGCTGAATGCTCCTCTCCTGAATCCACTTACTGACTGGAGTCGGTAGGGTCCAATAGACCTAGCTCTACTGAAAGTTCTCTGAATCTGGCTTCAGCTAGATGCTTGGTCAGAATATGTGCCCTTTGACAGTCAGTATGGATCTTCTCCATCCTGATATCCTTCTTTTCGACATGATCACGAATGAATTGGTGTCTAATGTCCACGTGCTTGCATCTAGTATGAAGTACAGGGTTCTGATTGATTGCAATTGCACTGGAGCTGTCGCAGAAGATCGGCACTTCATTCTGAATGACATCATAGTCGCGTAGCTGCTGTCTCAGCCAAAGGATTTAGGCGCAGCAACTTCCGGCAGCCATATATTCAGCTTCAGTAGTTGACGTTGCTACGGAATGTTGTTTCTTTGAAAACCACGAAATCAGCTTATTGCCAAGGAACTGACAAGTTCCAGAAGTTGACTTTCGGTCAACTCTACATCCTGCATAATCAGCATCAGAGTAACCAGTTAGTTCAATATTATTATCTGCTGGATACCATAAACCCATGTTAGGTGTTCCTCTGAGAAAGCGGAGAATCTTCTTTGCTGAGTCCATGTGACTCTGCTTGGAATTCGCCAAAAATCGAGCGCAGACACCTACAACATAAGTTATGTCAGGTCGGGTAGCAGTTAGATATAATAATGAACCAATAATAGTACGAAATTCATTATGGTCTACTGAAACTCCCTCTTTATCAAGATCAATTTTCATGTTCGTGTTCATCGGGATCTTGATTGGTTTGCCGGATGTGCAACCGAACTTCTTGATAAGGTCTCAAGTGTATTTGCCTTGATTTATGAATGTTCCCTTCTCAGATTGTTTGACTTGAAAACTGAGGAAATAATTCATCTCTCCCATCATTGACATCTCGAACTTATCCTTCATTATTTTCTCAAATTGCTGACACATGATAACGTTCTTCGATCCAAAAATTATGTCATCTACGTAGATCTGCAAAAGTAAAATGTCATCTTCCAGTCGAATGTTGAATAATGTGCGGTCTACTGTGCCTATCTAAAAACCTATCTGAAGAAGAAACTCATACAGGGTATCGTACCAAGCTCTGGGTGCTTGTTTTAACCCGTACAGAGCCTTTCTGAGTCTGTAGACCTAATGTCCCTGCTGAAAGCCGGGAGACTATTCTACATAGACTTCTTCTTTTAGCACGCCGTTCAGGAACGCAGACTTCACATCCATTTGATAAACTCTGAATCACTGATGTGTTGCATAGGCTAGGAATAGTCTGATTACCTCTAATCTTACAACTGGAGCGAAAGTTTCGTCGAAATCTATCCCTTCGGCTTGACAGTAGCCTTTGGCCACGAGTCTTGCTTTGTTCCTTACTATAATGTTGTTTTCATCTCGCTTGTTCTTGAAGACCCATTTAGTTCCAATCACATGTTGATGACGGGGTCAGTCAACAAGTTCCCATACTTCGTTTCTCGTAAATTGATTCAGCTCCTCCTACATAGCTACGATCCAATCAGCGTCCTTGAGTGCGTCCTCAACTGACTGAGGTTCTTTAGTAGACAAGAAGTAGGAATATAATGCGCTTTCTCCCTGACAGAATCTGGATCTTGTCTTTACGCTTGCTGAAGGATCTCCAATAATCAGGTCAGAAGTGTGAGCGTACAACCACGATCTACGATGTTTCAACTCTTCATCTGAAATTTGTTCAACACAAATAGTAGGTGAGTTAGGCATTTCAGTTGTACTATTCTGAGATTGAAGTAATTCAGTTACTAAAGTTGGGTCTACCGAGTCACCAGGTTCACGGGCATTTAGCTCAGGAACTTCATTTTTTCCCCCTGAATTATTATCCTCAGTAGAGGTCTCAGTTGCCACTTGGGTTTCTTCATCGACCTGAGTTACCTGGGATTGACTCTGTTCAGTAGAGTCAACTGTTCGGTCACCTACTTCTTGGGCCGAGATTCGATTGTCTTATCTTTAGTTTCCTCTTCTGAATCATCATCCCAACACAGCTGGATCTTTTCAACTTTATCTTTCAGGCTCAGATCATGTAGCTGCTTACTGATGTCCTCAGACTCTGATTTAGAGTTCTTGCTCCTGTCTTCAGTAGCAAACTCATTAAAAACAACATGAGGGCTTTCCTCCACCCAACGGGTCCGGTAGTTAAAAACTCTGAAGGCTTTGCTGACCCGGGAGTATCCTAAGAAGACTCCCTGGTCTGACTTGCTATCAAAAGTCTTTAACTGATCATTCCCATTATTGTGGATAAAGCACGAGCACCCAAAAATATGGAAATAAGATATGAAAGGCTTCCTTCCGTTCCATAGTTCATATGGTGTCTTCTTATGCTGCTTAGTCAGTAGAGATCTGTTCTGAGTGTAACATGCAGTGTCAGTTGCTTCTGCCAGAATTTGGTTGGGAGTCCTGAATCTGCGAGCAGGGTTCTTGCTGATTCTTTGAGTGTTCTATTCTTCCTTTCAGCAACCCCGTTTTGTTGAGGCGTGCGCGCAGCAGACGTCTTATGCTCTATGCCTTCAGCTTTGCAGAACTCTTCCACCTTCGAATTCAGGAACTCAGTTCCTCTGTCTGAACATATCTTTATAATATTGGTGTTCTTCTCGACACTGAGCTTTTTCAGAAGCGTAGGTTACTCTGTTTTGACGTCAGACTTGTTGGCAATAAATATGACAGCGCGAGTAGTCATCAATCTTTTTGCCTCTGATCGTCACTGGAGAGACTGGACCGAATAAATCCATATGTAGTAGCTTAAGGATTCCATCAGTGGAAGGCGATGGAACAGGTGGATTTTGATTCTTTGTTTGATTTCCCTTCAGACATGCTTCACACTAAGTGTCTTTGCTGAATACTTCATTCGACAATCCTCTTGCTAAAGCGTTTCTAGCTAGTTTGTTGAGCATCTTGAAGTTGAGATGGCTGAGCCTTCTATGCCAGAGACACCCCGTTCTGTTGTCGTTCTTCGCCAACAAACAAGCTTCAGGTTCAGCTGAGTTCCAGTAAGCTACGTAGATATTCTTTTTGCGCGAACCTGATAACATTGTTTTCCCTGTAGTTTTATCAATGACATCACATAAACCAGCGTAAAAAATCACTCTATTCGAGTTATAACAAAATTGACTAATAGAGAGAATATTATGTTGAAGTCCTTCAACATATGATACTCTTGGAACTGTAGTGGTTCCAATGCTGAGTGTCTCATAGCCTCTGGTATAGCCTTTTGCGTTATCTCCAAACTCGATTCAGGGTCCTTCTTCAGTAGTATAATTCTTCTGTAGGTCCTTCTGGTATGTCATGTGTCTTAAGCATCCATTGTCCACATACCAAGGGTCCTTGTGCACCTGCAAAACAGAATTATATTCAGGTACCCTTTATTTTTGATTTTGGGTCCTTAGATGTTAGTTTTGGAAACCCATATTTGATCAACATACTTGACCACTGGACTGGTCGATGCTAACTTCTGAGGCTTCACAGGTTCAGGAGTCCTGATCTTCTAAATTGGTGGACTGCTGACCTTTGCCTTCTGCACGGCTTTCTTCTTCTTCTTCTTCTTCTGACTTTTAGGTCCTCTCCTGACTATAGGATCATAATAATATGACCCATACTGAGCTGGATGTGTCAGCTGTGGAGGTCCATACTGATCAGCCCATTTAACTCTGCTAGCTCCCCCTTAACTGAACTGGGGTGATTTTGAGCTAATCTTCTTGTCAGAATGCTGATAACTGGGATGAGGTGCCTTCATCTTTTGTTTGTTCTTGGCTAGGGGGTTCAGAATCTCTGCGCTGATGGTCTCCCCTTGAACAAATCTATCAACTAGCCGGTTCTCTGAGCGTACAGGGGCAGATGTAGAGGCTCCATGACTGAATCCAAGTCCCTCCTTGCAATGCTTAGGCTTGTTGCTAGCTAGCATGGCCTCAAGCTTCTTTTCAGCGCCCATTTACCACTCTTTCATCAGATTCCTCTAGACATCATCACTTTTCTTAAGCGTTTCATGCTCGGTCTGAAGTCCTGACAACTCTTGCTTCAATAGACTCAGTTCAGTATCTTTCTGAGTCAAGTCATTGGTCAGTACTGAGATCTCATATTCTTGATGCTGAGACTTGGCCATCAGAGAGTTTATCTCCTCCCTGAGTCTCAACACAAGTCCTTCTGACTCAGTAGCAACCTGACTCTCCCGAGAAAGTCTTTGATTCTCCACTTTTAGGTTATCCGATTCCTGAAGAGTCTTACTGAGCTGCAGGCTCATCTGAATCTACTCGTCTAACAATTCTTCGTAGGCGATCGAGACGTCCAGATTCTCATCTGCTCCTGAAATAGTGTCGTGTGTGCAGTGTGAAGAGGAGTTAAATGGAGCGTGAGAGTTTACCTCATCCTCTTCTCCTGCCATAAGACACTTTTCAGCATCTTCTTCAAGCTCTACGGCCATGAATGTCACTTCATCATCTGATGAATCCATGAAGGAATCGACTTCATCTGAGTCATCTGAGAGTTCACCAGCTATGTATGCTTGAAGCTTCTTGATGAACTTCTCCCTTCTAGCTTTACGTGCTACTCTTTCAGCAGTACTGAGCTCAGGACAGTCATACTGATAATGTCCTAGCTTTTTGCAGTTGTAGCAGGTGGTGACTCTCTCTTCTTTGCTCTCGCTGTCTTTCGATTGAGCTGAGTCTTCCTGTTTCCTGCATTCAGAAGTGTGCGAGTCAGGATTGCGCTTGGGTGTATATTTATACTTACCCTTGGAGTCTCTGACGACTCCAGAGAGTTTTTTGCGCCTTTACTTCTCCTTCTGATACTTCACGACAAGCAGTGCATATTTCTTAGCCAGGTTTCCTTCTTGTATGTCACTGAGTGAAGGTTCAGCCTTGCTAGACGCTGGAGCCGCTGTTCTGACTGATGCTTTGAAAGCATGGTCGATTTGAGTGTCAGCTTCCGCTCACTGCTTCCTTTGAGGTAGACGAACTCGAACTCCTCAGCTTTTAGTTCTGAAAAGATGTGGTCAGGAGAAACAATATCTAAGTCAGAATGTCTCAGTAAAGTAGCAAATGGAGTCCAATGTTCGTCTGGCAGTGCCCTCAAAATCTTGAGATTCATTTATCGGTTGGAGAACGTCTTTCCCAGCCCATTGATGGTGTTCATCAGATCCGTGAATCTGACGTTAAGATCTTCAATGGTGTCACCGGGCATGAGAGACAGTCTCTCCAGCTTCTGAAGTTCCAGCGCAATTTGTTTGTTTTGATCTTCTGAGTCCCCCGACTCAGTAGCGCTAGAGCATCCCAGAGTTCCTTTGCGGACTTCCAGTCCTGAACTCTCCTGAGATAAGAATCACTCAGGGTGGTCAGTATGGTGTTTCGGGCAACCCGGTCTAAGTTGTGAAGTTTCTTCTCCTCAGGGGTGAAGATACTTCTATCTTTAGGGATCTTCTTCCCGGTCACCATGCCTCCTCCTTATGCTGGGTCCTGAGTTTCGACACTATCAATCATGGGAACGATAGGTTTGTCCTCCAGTACCTCTATCATGCTATCGTGGAGTGAAGTCAGATGTGCCTCCATTCTGACTCGCCATACCCCGTAGTTCTCTACTGAGAACATGGGTACCATCCTAATTCCTGACATCATAGACATTGAAAATAGTGATATGAATGGAGAATGATATGCAGTGAAAACGTTTTCGGGATCCGTTCAAGTAGACCAGTTTCAGAAAACAAGAGTCTTATAAAACTCCTGCTATGATACCAATTGTTGGTCCTGAGATTAAACGTTCAGGTGTAGAGAGGGGGGGGGTGAATACACCTGAAAACAATTTCTCAACTTAAAACGCGAATAGTCCTTTTTAGGAGAATGTCGTACTGAACAAGTTCAGTAGACCAAATAAGCTGTTCTGAATCGCGTGGCAGAGTGACTGACTTCACTGAGGACTGCTAGCTGACTTAGGTCAGAATTCAGTACCGTTCAGCTGAAGTTCAGTTAGTGCGGAAATGTGTAGGCCCAAATTCAGTTGAGTTAGAAAATGATTTTAAGAAAACAGTTTCAGTATATTAGTGCGATCAGTTAAGCTTTGCTGAAACTCAGTTGAATGATTTTGAAAGATAGAACAGTAATCAATGCAACAATAAAAACACAGAACACAAGGAATTTTAAAGTGGTTCGGATCCAACAATCCTACGTCCACTGTCCTGAAAAGATCAGGAGGCTATTTTATTATACTGAGTTAGTCTCAGTCGGTTTGTGCACTGGACAAACACTGGTCTTGAGATTTATACTGAGCAAGTCTCAATTTACAAGATATCAAACTAAACTGTTTGACAAACTCTCCAACTATGAAGGAGTCCTTTACAATAAGTATCAGTTCAAAGATGAACTCCTTCGTTCTAGGCTATAGATATAGACTGCTGAGCTTAGGTTAGAGGGATAGGGAACAGGAAAGTGGCTTCTAGAGCGACGAACGGTTAAGTATGGACTTGGGTTCGTATTCAATCGCTTGGATACTAGAGGCTTTATGATCTAATTCAGCTTGGTTCCCTATGAGCAAGTATGTCGCCTTTCGCTGGAGATTACTCTATGAAGTTCTTGCGGAAAGCTTAAGTCGTTTCTAAGTTTGCTCGTGAATGCTCTTGTGTTCTTCGTTTTCTAGGTGAGCTTCAATTTGAAATCTTCCCTCTATTTATAGAGCAGAGACATGGATAGATCCATTGGAGAGGACGATCCATGTGTCTCTCTCTTTTGGGTAGCTAACGGCTCTTTCAAAGTATGGTGGCAGAGTCCTTTCCCTCCATTTCTGGAAAGTTGTTGACTTGCAGCTATAATCAGAAAGTAGACAGCTGGCCGCTCGTCATTGGTCGAGGCTGAAGAAAGTAGGTGAGACAGAATAGACTTCAAGGTGGATCTGAAGCTGACTTCTCTATACCTCGTATCACTTTGCTGATTTGACTTAAGATATCCAGACAGTCAGAAGACTGTCTAGCCGTTGCTGAGTCTGATCTATATTCAGTAGCATAATCCTGCTGAGTCAACTCTACTGAAGATCAACTCTGAGTTCAGTGAACTACTCCTGCTGAGTTCAGTTCCACTGACTCCTTTCAGTATACTGCTCCTGCTGAGTCGAGTACTACTGAGTCTTCTTCTTCTGGTATTGAGGCTGATAGTGTGCTGAAGAACCAGCGGACAGATCTGAACGCCTGAACCAAAATGAAGAGTGTCTACTGTGTTTGAAACTCTCATAGACAAAACAACAAATACAACAGAATGGTTCATCAGTAAAAGTAGGGTTTTGGGATCTTCAAATCTACTGAGCACTAAACTACTGAATTATCTACTGAATCATCTCCCAACACTACTTATGCAAATTAATTAAGCATATGAAGCAACTATGACCTTCAAATTGATGAGATTTGTGTTATGTATCTTTTGCCTTTTTAAGTGTATATATTGATTACAAAATATCTATAATGGCTGATTACAAAAGACTACCTAACTTATACAGATTACAAACTCTACTTATGTTGTTTTAGTTACAAAGGAAGTGAACTTTAAAATCAACATACTAAGTCTATGTCCAAAATATATGTATGCATCTTTCAAAATATAGATCTCATATCTTTCTGACTTCCATTCTCCTTCACATTCCAAGGCTTATTTGGATTGTTGAAGTATCTTGAATGAGTCTATTCTCCAACATATAGTTAATGCAGTGCCTTACCAATTGACTTGGAACTTCCAAGTCAATTGGTAAGACATCTTGGCTTAAAAGCTAGTCCTTCTTCATATCTAGATTATTGAAGTATTTTGAATGAGCCCATTTTCCAACACACAGTTAATGTAGTGTCTTACCAATTGAATTTGGAACTTCCAAGCCAATTGGTAAGACATCTTGGCTTAAAATTTGGTCCTTTATATGGGGAATCTTATAGAAGTTCTAACCTCTTACTTTAATTTTCTCTATCACACAACATTATAAACTAAGGAAAACCTTGTTTAAAGTGATAGGAGATAATTCTTCAAATGAACATAGAACAAATGTGACTAATTGCTCTACATTATAACAAACTGATTCGACTTGTATGCTCTGAATAGCCCTGAACCATCCTAGATCATTCACATTTGTGTACGGTGAATTTAGAGGTTGATGAACTATTCTAATATCTAACCTACCTGCACTAGTTGCTGCCCTAAATTTTGTGTCGGTATCCTTAATTTGAGACTTTACATTGTCTTATTGAACAAAAATCAACTTACTTGCAAATGCCGACCACTTTGATTTGATTGTTGGAACAATCTGAAATAAATTAAATCAAGAAATATCATGTCAAATCTGTGTAAAGTAAGTATGATCTGCCTTGCTAAGTATGCTCTTTGTTTAATATGTTCTCTTCGGTGGGTATGCTTTGATAAGTGTATGTTCAGTAAAGTAAGTATGTTCTGTAAAGTGCAATCTGGAAGTTAACTGAACATAATGACATTAATTGAGATAGTAAAGATGCTAGTATAAGTCTACTATTTGTAATGAATACTTGTCATTCTTACACATCTTGCAAGAATCATTAATTTACTCACCTTCCTGATAAAATCATCCTTGATTACCTCTTTAGTAATTGAGGAAATAGGTTTAGTCTCTAATGTGTCAGTTGCCCGATTCTTTGACTTCCTTATAGCTAGGACTTGATGAGTGAAAGTAAAAATGTCAATTCTTACATCGAATAGCACAGATCCATTAGCTGCAAAGATTGAGCAACATACAACATATACAAACATGACCTTGATTATGCATTTTTTGTTCCGACATGTTCTGGGTGGTTCAACTTCCTTCCGGTTAAATCAAATATGTGATTAGCTCTAGTGATGTAGAACCATTCCTCATTAATGTGGACTGTATTATGAATGCTCTTGAACCGTGGGGTATTTAGGATGCGGTCAAATTCAAGAGTTTCTAGGGAAAACTTCAACCTTAGCAGCTTGTGACGTGTGAGCTTTGATCAGGCCTATTTTAATCTATCTCCACACAATGCTTTTATACGGTTAATTCATGTTGCTAACCTTCGTATTGTTGATATTAGATGATGATTTATTATAAGATTTAAGGATCCCTAGCTGAGTGATGAACCAATATAATGTAATAAATGTATAGCTTCGTTGAGATCAGCATGTTAGGAGCTCAATAAGCTAGATAGCGGTTCAGTAGCTGTTGTTAGAACTCAGTAGTTTATTTTTGTTCGGCATTCGCTGAGACTCAGCTATTTGAAGACCGAGTAGGATTCAAGATGAATCTACTGAATGAGTGTTGTGGAGTCAGTATGAAGCATGGGTCAACATGTTGAAGACATCAGAGAATGTCAGTAGAGGACCCTTCAGTAAAGTGTCCGAGGTATCCGAAGAAGTCAACTCAACATTAGTCTTGGAGTTTGAATGAAGTCTCACCTACCAACTAACCTCGACCAATAATGAACTACCAACACTGTACTTGCATTGACATAAAGTTGTAGTCGACTTCCCTATTTTGAAAAAGAGAGAATCTCTACAGTTACATTCAAATTGCAGATGACTGTTTTTCTTGTTGTTCTTGCCACGTATCTAGGTCTTCTCCAACAGATATATTCATGAGTCAAGATTGTAAAAAAAGATCGATCTTCAAGCATTGAAGACACCGGGAACACAATGCATTTGAGCGTACAAGCTCTAGCGTACTCAAAGCAGCATATTGATATAATTCTTCTCTCTAGAGTAATCCAGTTTCCTTTATCTATACTCTAAGCCTTCATTGTTAGCTCATAAGCTTACCAAAGGAGTTCATTTTTGAATTGTTCTTATTGTAAGAACTCCTTTATAGTTGGAGAAAAACCCTCAAACCTTTGTGTTTGAAACCCTTGTAAAGTCACTAGGACTATAACTAGTAGTGATCTGTCCTGTGCACGGACCCATTGAGACTTGCTCAGTATAATCTAATCAAGCCCTCCTGGAAATAGGAAAGTGGGCGTAGGATCTTTCGTATCCGAACCAGTCAAAAAATATGTGTGTCATTTACTATTTTTTTTGCTATCGGTTCATCCAGCATACAAACTGTTATTACCAATCATTAAGTGTGTGTTTTCAGTAAAACATCTAAAGACAGGCACGAGCATCAACTGAAATAGTTTTTAGTAACAAATATTTTTCACGAGAGACGATTAAAATCAGGTCTACACTATTCCACACAATTTCCCATACTGAACCGCTTGTCTACTGACTTCACTTGGTGAACATTGTCCAGTAGCTTGAATCACTCTGATCACGCGATCAGAAAGCTTACTTGGCGAGTCTATTCAGCGAGCAGAATCAGTACCAGACTGACTTTCGCCTTTAAGTTGAAACTTGGACTACGGTGTATACAACACTCTCCCCCCCCGCCCCACACACACACATCTGAATACTCGTCACTGGACCAACAATTAATCTTTTACTAGGCCCAAGACTTTGAATAAATTGAACATCTAATTAGATTCTCTTGCTTCTTGCTTTGCTAATTCTTGTGCTTTGTACATGCATCAACTCACCACTTAGTGTTTTTTTTTTTTTTTGGCAGCTAAAACTCGATTAATAGTTTTTAGTTAGCAGGACCATAAAAGACTAGCTTCACTGATTTACCCCAACTCTTGCATTTCATTATTGAAGGATTTGCACTATGGAATCTTGCTCGACAGTGGTTAGATCTTTCTTCCGCCCCATATTTGTGTTTGATTAGAATGAGAGTTTTTTGAAACTATTTATAGATTTCAAAGATGATAAGGAGGGGGGGAGTTTGAATATGTATTGATGTGACCAGATTTTTGGTGGAGTACTTCGAAGTTTATTATATTTAAATGAAGTTATTCAATTGCCACCAATTCTAATTGTTTGCCTTCGAAAACTATTTGCAAATTTCATTAGACATTTCTTCGATTGTAGCAACTGCTCGACATTTCAATCTTCAAACAAAAGAATTAGAACCGAGTAAAAAAGCAAGTAAAGTAATGTGGGCTACAAAATATTGTGAACTGACTAAGGGCATCCGCATCACTCCATCCATAATTTTATCATCCATCAATTTTTATCTCCTCCACATCAGCTTTTTCTTAAACACACAACCACATCCCTTCATCCATCCATATCTACAAATTCTACTTTATTGGGTCCCACTATTTAAATTTTTTAAATAGTATATTTTAATGAAAAAAAATAAACATATAACAATATTATTTAGTTTGTAACATCTAGATTCATGTAAAAAAAATTAATTAAAAAATAAAATACTAATTGAGAAATTGTAGAAATTTAAATACTAATTATTTTGGATAAATTCATATAAAAATATGTAGTAAGAAAGTGAAAAAAACTACAACTTATGAAACTTGCAATAACATTGAACATTAAGTAATACAACACTTAAAATAAAAATACGATCTATTACATGAAATATTAATTGATTAATTGTTGTTGTAGCGAGCCCATACATGCTTAACCAAGTAGTGTCGAACTTGGTGATGCACATTTATGTTACGCAACACGGAGTTGCTTCAGATTACATTTAGAAATTTGGGTTTGGACCTTGAAATAATTGTGCAGGTTCATCATCTTCATCATTAGGAAATGTTGCAACCATATCCCCCTCATCCTCAACAATCATGTTATGTAGAATTACGCAATTTATATGATGAATTTATTCTTTTTATGTACAAGATCTAGCTAGCCCTGTAATGCTGTGTAGAATTACGCAAGCTTACATGCTCGTTCAACATCTTTCATGGAAACCTCTTGCCTTTCATTAAAAAGCCACCTCTTTGGATTGTCCGGGTATAGAAAAGTCTTCACGAAAGTAGCCCATGTTGGATAAATCCAATATGTCAAATAGTAACCCTTCGTATATATTTGTCATTCACCATGAAATTAATCTCAGGCGCATTTCCTTCGAGCATATTGTTGAATAACTGAGATTCGCTTAACACATTGATATCATTCCGCGAACTAGCTACACCAAAAAAGGCATGTCATACCCATAGATATTGGGAAGTGACGACTTCTAGCACAAACTTAGGAGAACCATGCCCCTTCATAAATTGATATTTCCACACGACTGGACAATTCTTTCATTCCCATTGCACACAATCAAGACTTCCCAACATTCCTGGGGATCCATGTATATCATTATGCATCTGAGTATGAAGTTGAACGTCAGCTGCATTGGGCCTTCTCAAATATTAACCACACGAGATTTTTACCACATTCTTAAAAAATTAGAAAGACATTTGATTGCAGTTGATTCCCTCATTCAGAGATACTCGTCAAGATGTTCTGTTGATATTTCATAGGCTAATTGACAAATAGCCGTGGTGCATTTTTGTAGACTTGACAAGCTGCTTCGATATATTGCATAATTCCCTTGTTGGAAATATGGCGAGTGATTCTCAGGTGTAGTCACTATTTGGAGGAATAAGTCTCCCCACATTTGGAATCACCGTTGAAATATGTAGTCGGGATATACTGGGACCTCGCAAAATAATCATTGAAAAGTCTTTCATATCCGCCTTCACGATTCCTTTCGATGTACGTTCTCGGCTGACACTAAGCTTCGAGACACCTTCTTTCATATTCTGCCATTACTACATGGCTAAGTTGAAGAATTGCTTCATACAAATCGGACTCTGGGTCATTTATTTGCCCTTCGTTGTTACTTGATGAATGGTGATAGTTGTTTTCATCAAATAAATCCTGCAAAAGCTAAGTTTCAAATCAGTATAGCCAACAGGGTATCAAACACTATGAACAAAGATTAGTCACTATTTTTTCTACTTATCTTTGGGTTTGAAGGATTGAATTATACCTGCCTCCTTCGTATGTTGTAGTAGCTTTGATTGTCGCTCCTGATGAGATCTTCTGATCTGTATCCCGACCCTTTTCTTCCTCCGTGTGGTCAGAAAACTGAAGAAAATAATATTTTCCACTCAATCGTTCGTCCCTCTCTCTAAAACCGTATATATGCGTTTATGAGCATGTAGATATTATGAACGAAATACTAATATATATAGGCTTCAAAAGCATATACTATGTTAATATTTATACCCCATTAATTTAATTATACTTCTAGTGAGATTCAACATCAATTAGCCATAGTATAATGAATTATTTTGCTGGCTACTTTTATTTTCAATTATTGGCTCAACCATTTAATTCCAGATAAATAATTCTTATATTATTAAATAATGTACAAATATATTAATCTATTAATAATAATAATGTTGGTCCCGAGTGTACGGTCAGGTGTAGAGGGGGGGGGTGAATACACCTGATTCGATTTCTCAATTTCGAACTTGAACAGTCCTATTCAGGATGGTGTCCGCATGCAAACTTGATTCGGCGGACTGCATAACCGTTTCCGAATCGAGTTAAAGGCTAAAAGAGTACTGACTCAGCTGAGATCTGCTAACTGACTAGGTCAGAATTCAGTATCGTTCAGTGAGAGTTCAGTGTGCGGAATTGTGTAGGCCCAAATCAATTTTTGTGAGAAAAACATTTTAAGTCTCAGTTTAGTAGATTTAAAAGTTCGGTATCTTTGAGACGAGACAGTTGATTGATTTAAATATGATGTTCGGTATGAATAGTAAAATCAATGCAACGCTTAAGAAAGCAAGAAGAGACACAGGATTTTTAAAGTGGTTCGGATATCGCTCAAATCCTACGTCCACTGTCCCGAATGATCAGGAGGCTATTTATTATCCTGAGTTAGTCTCAGTCAGCTTGCACACTGGGGCAAAGCCGCGTCTTGGTTTTTATATCGATCCAAGTCTCGGTTACAACACTATCAAACTTAAAGTGTTTGACAAACTTCTCCAACAGTGAAGGAGTCCTTATACAATAAGGATTGGGTTCAAATGTGAACTCCTTCGTCTAAGCTATGGATATAACAAGTGAGCTTAGGGTTAGAGGGATAAGGAACGAGAATGTAGCTATCTAGAGCGACGAACAGCTGAGGGTTTAGCTATAGGTTCGTGTCAGTCGCTTGGATACTAGAAGCTTATGTCGGTTCAGCTTGGTTCCTTTTGAGCTGGATGTAGTCTTTCGCCGGAGATAACTCGGTTGTTTCTTGCGGAGGACTTAGTCGTTAATTTCGCTCGTTTGAATGCTTTCTCGTGTTCTAGGCGCGCATTCTCTCGTTTTTCAAATCTTGAATGATCCCTCTATTTATAGAGCAGAGATTGAAATAGATCCGTTGGAGATGATCTTCTTTTCTCTCTCTTTTTGGTAGCAAACGGCTCTTTTGGTGTAGGTAACAGTGTACTTTCCCACCTTTTTAGGTAAAAGGTTGACTGCAGCTTTAGCAGGTGAGAAGACATGTGTATGTTTGTCATTTGTTGAGGTGAATGAAGTGGTTGAGACAAAGACAAACTTCGAGACGGGCATCAAGCCGACTTCTCTCTTCCTCGTACATGACAATGCTGATTGTCTTTTAAAAGATTCTGACAGTCCTGAAGACTATCTGCCGTTGCTGAGTCTGACCTTGTATTCAGTAGATAGACTGCTGAGATAAGTCTACTGAAGATCAGCTCTGAGTTCAGTGAACTACTCCTGCTGAGTTCAGTTCAACTGACTCTCTCGATATCTTGCTCTCGCTGAGTCCAATATCATCGAGTCTTTCGATATCTTTGCTCTCGCCGAGTCCAAGTATCACCGAGTCTTCATGCTTGGTGCCGAGGCAAATAAGCTGCCGAGCGCCTTGACTAGAGCGAGTGTCTACCGAGTCCGAAACCTCGTAGACAAATACAAATACAAAGGAATGGTTCACCAATCAGATAGGGTTTTGGGATCTTCAAATCTTCTCAACAGTTCAGAGCACGAGGCTACTGAGCATGATTCAGTATGGAAGATAGGAGTCATTTCCCACAAGTATGATCATGCTGAGGATTGAATCATCACCCAACAATTTCCCCCTATTTGATGATGCCAAAACCTATCATCTATGTCCTATCAACTATGCTAAACACTAACTTACTCAGGAACAGAGCTCCTTACAAATATTACAAGTAGGATCAGTGGAGTTGTCTGGTAAGTGCTAGACTACTGAGGGAGACAGGGCAGAACAATTTCCCCCTTTACAATAATTTCCCCCATGCAACAATTTCCCTTAAGAGAAATAATAACTCTCCGAAAATCTAGTCTATCAGAGATCTAACCGAGCAAAAACTGACAAGTAAATAATCAACGTGTGTGTGTCAGTAATCACTTCAGTGATTCTGAGTGTTAAAGCATAAAGCAAACACGGCTATTTAGACAACAAGTAGTTGTCAGAGCCAAAAGAAGATTTGTATATATATAATACACGGTTCGATGACATTACAAATCTTGCTAAGCTAAAAGAAGAACTAAGAGGGAGAACCCTTAAACTGCTGAATCCTATTCATGAAACCTTGGGATTTATCTTCAGGCAGTGGAACTCCATACATTTTGAACGTGTTCTTCCTCAGCTTTAGATATTTGGCGAAGTCTGCTGGATCATCTTGTTCTAATCCTCTGTTCAACGCAGCATTCTTCACTTCTTGTTCAATCATTCCGAGATGTCTTGAGTCGTCTTGTCTTCCGGGTGGAGGAATGATCCTTGCTTCGAGAACGCCGGCTACTACCCCTTCGATTCTTGCTCGTGCATATATGGGTAAAGATCGGGTTCGGTAATGGTCATCCACTCGACATAGGCATCGGCCTTAGACATTTCGAGCCGGGAATCGCCGTGAAATAATTTCTCTTGATAAACTCTATCTTGGCCGATTCCCATCTCTCGATTAAACCGAATAGGCATCCATTCGTCCGATCTTGGCCATCTATGTGTTTTCGGATCGTTTGGCTTCCCGAACCTTACGTATCGATAAGGAATGTCGGCTTTCGAAGGAACTCTCGGCTGGCCTCTTGTTCAAGACGCTTCCCGAGTGCCTCAAGGTGCGCCAAATGTATCCTCTCGTCCGGCGGCCTCTATCTGTCTAGCTTCCTCTCCTCTCGTAGAGATATCTATCCATCCGAGCAAAGATTTCTTCAATTTACGCATCTTGCTCTTGAGGCTTCGAGGAGCTTGTTCCGATTCGGCGAGGGGTATTAGATCTAGATTTGGATGTACCACGCCTTTCGTATTCTTCTGCTCTTTGCTCCTTTTCTTTTTCTCTGTCCTCTTCATCTGTTATGATGAGCTTTCTCGGAGGCAGTCTAGCAGTTCTCTTTCCTCCTCTGGATGGAGCTTTAGTCTTTCCTTTGGCAGGCTTAGACTTTGGCTTGTTAGCTGCTTCGGCTTCTGCAATTTCTCTGGCCAGCTTCTCATCCGCAGCTATTTGGGCTTCCTCCTCAGCAGATATGTATCTTAATCTCTTTGCTGGAGGGGTTGGAATTTTAAGCTTCTGTTTGCCCTTGCCTTCTTGAACTGGTGGTGGAATGGGAGCTTCTTCTTCTTCTGAGTCCTCCACCGCTTGTTCAGCGTACTCAGCAACCTCCTTAATAATGTCTTTGGGAGTCCGGGTTGCTCCGAGTAGTCTGGCTTGGGGTCTCTGAGCCACTTGGGCCGGTTTCAGCTGTGCTCGCAGCCGAAACACCCTGGGCCTCACCCTTCTGAGACTGAGTTTGAGTCAGCTTCTCAGTACTCTTCTTTCCTTCCCTTTTTCCTTCACTTTCCCCCTTTTTGGCATCATCAATGAGCACCGAGGTAGGGATTAGGACTGACTTCTTCAGACTTTTGCAGGAGGTTGACAGCTCATCAAGACGATCGTGGAGCTTAGTCAGAGCCTCATGCAACTCGTTCCTCTCCATGGTAAGGTGTTCCTTGTATCGCTTGTGAGAGAGGTCAGCTTGCTTCCTTGAAGTCTTTCGGCTTCTCGGTGATCTTGTCTTCCAAGGCCGGTTGGATATTCTCAAGTCTTTGTTCGGTAGGCCTCGGATTGTTCGGTGATAGCGTCGGTATGAGCCGAGTTTAGAGGCCAAAAATTCATCTAGTAGCTTGGCTTGGCTCTCTCGAAAGATCTTGAGTCGAGCTTCGAATTTGACTTGCTTCTTGAGCCAACGCTTACGAAATAAGCGCGGAAATATCAGGGGCGGCTGATGAAGAGACAGAAGACTTCAG
Organism: Lavandula angustifolia; assembly: GCA_028984105.1. Taxonomy (NCBI): domain Eukaryota; kingdom Viridiplantae; phylum Streptophyta; class Magnoliopsida; order Lamiales; family Lamiaceae; genus Lavandula; species Lavandula angustifolia. The sequence goes on along the minus strand of CM054806.1, from coordinate 9,488,284 downwards.
CCCCTGAATTTCTTTGGTCGTGGCTTGAGCAGTCTGCTTCCATGTACTATGGATAGCCTTCGCAAGATCTCAATTTTTGATTCCTTGGGCAGTTAAGGCTTTGGCCACTGATCGAGAGCGCTTTGCGGTGCAGGCCGGGCGCTGCTTCGAAAGTCGACTGCAGCAAGAGCTGAGCGGGCTCTGCTGAGGACAAAGCACCAGCCTTGGACTTCTCAGGACCAAGGATACTGAGAGGTGGGGCAGTTTCAGTATGGGTATCCTTGTCCTGTGGATGTCCCTCATCGGGCTTTCCGGGGCACGAATCATCAGGGTGGGTCGTCATGGTCCGACCCATCCGAGGGTCTTTGGGCCGGAGGCGTGCTGTCGATCATGAATCATGGCCAGCATTGCAGCCCTCAGATTGTCCATTGAGCTGAGGTCTTCAGGCTCTGAATAGCCTATCTCCTTTCTCAGTCTCAATTCCTCTTCATGCAGCTGCTGACAGGAGTAGTGGAGGACAAGGCGCGTCAGACGAGGCCACTCCCGATGTCGCAGCAACATGTGGAGCCTTCTTTGTTTTGGCGATGAGCAACAAGTCCGAGTAGTCATCAAGCTCCGGAACTAGTTGTAGAATTTCTCGGGATGCTCTGGATATAATCACTGAAGCTTCCATCCCGATTGATTCACCTTCAGATGCAGTCTCAGACTCCAAGTCTATGTGTGAAGTCTGCTCTTCAGTTGGAGGGACTGAGCTGAGTGGAGGAACAGAAAGGGGGACCGTCTCAGGCACCGAATATCTGCGCTACGAGCTGCGGAAGCATCCCCTTGGTCCCTTTCGGTGGAAACAATCTTTTCCACTTGGCGAGTCTTCTCGAAGACTCGGACTCATCAACCAGTGCATGGGCCGAGTAGTCTTCTCGGGAGCCCGTTCGGCGGGCACTTGTGGAACCTCCTCAGTAGCTGGCACCTCAACGGCTTTCTTCAGTTTCTTTGTCGGTGCCTTAGGAGTTTTAGCGGGAGGAGTTCTTTTCTTTGTAGGCGTAGCTCTTTGAGACTTTGATTTTGGAGAGACTGGCGAGGGTCCCGACCTCTATCTGCCGAAGCGCCTTTATCTTGTTGTGAAATCCGACCTTCTTCACATTGAAGTACTTCTTGTCACTGTAGGTGATAGGCTCAGATCCACATAAATCTTCGATCATGATGGACAGTTTGAGTCCATACAGCAACTTGCCCTTTGCGCTCAGCGTGTTCGATGCTTTGTCGAACTTAGCAGCCTGAGCCATGAATTCTCGGAGAAAGAACTCCGTCCAATTTATCTGGGCTCGGTCGTATATGGCCATCATTATCCGAATCTTAGGCCTCGACACACGGTCAAACGACCTCGCTTGGCTTGTCGGTAGGCTGCGTTACTATATAGGCAAGTGCCACGAACCGAGGCAACATGCTTTGTTCTTCGGAAAGGCGGCTACGAATGTAGTGGGCTTTCCACGAAGACGGTAAGGTATTCATCAACTTGGTCGTCTCTGTACCCGACTGTACTAGTTCCTTCGGAGGGCAGATCAAAACTCCGCTTCAAGGCATCCTTGATGGACATTTGCTTCAGCTCCATAGTGGCGTTTTGGATAGAATGGGCAACGAATCTCGCCACTATATCTCCGAGACACCGCTGCGTCGAATTCAAATACAGCTCCGCAACCTTGTCTCGGGAGGAAGAACGAAGGCCTCCTAGACAGAAATTTCTCCGGCCACGACTCGCGCGAGCCGAGAAGATCTCATCCATATACTCCGGATCGCATGAATAGAAATCCATGGTGGGTTCAAACCACACGCGATCCTTCTCCGAATATTCTCGCATATCCGCTGGAGATATCATAGAGATATTGGTTTCCGCCATTGTACTGTGACAAGAAATGAATCGGTACTATTTTTGGATAGAACAGTCTTTGTCAATGCGATACTTAAACATATAACAAATACATTAACGAGATATAAGCATACCAATGGATAAAATTCGAGATAAGATTGAGAGTGTAATAGCAAGTAAGGATTGCGAATGCAAGATCTTGGATTTTTCGAATTTGAAAGTTATGAAGTATGCTAATGGCGGTTCTTAAGATTTGATCGAATATATATCAACTATGAAGGTGAACGGTTTTCGATCGAAGGCTTTGAATGTAAACTTGCTTTATGATATGGACGATTAAGATTAGAAGTTAAAATAATAGGCAATGATCACAAAAGGCACCTAAGTCAAAGCCGGTTGTAAAATAGCCTAAGTAGTAATCGTGAAAAGACATGCATTAAATGCGTGCGAGTTCGGCAAGCTTATGTATGGAATGTCGTGCAATAAATGTGAGTCGTTAATAATAAAGACAAACCAAAAGATATTAATGTCATGCTGAATCTTTGCCATAAATGCAAAGTCTTGTTGTATTAAATTACTACGAGTAGAGATACGCAAACTCGTCGGTGAACATAGTAGTCGGCGATACCGCGTGTAGATGGTTTTCGAATCTCTATGTACTGAACTTACTCGATGCGAGAGTGATCATTCCCCCTCACCTGGAATGTTCCTCTCCCCGAAACCTTATTACGGCCGGGGTCGGTAGGGTCCAGCAGACCTAGCTCTACTGAAAGTTCTCCGAATCCGGATTCGGCTAGAGGCTTGATCGTATATATCGGCCCTTTGTTTGTCGGTATGGATCTTTTCCATTCCGATATCCTTCTTTTCGACATGGTCACGAATGAAGTGATGTCCGATGTCCACGTGCTTGCATCTTGTGTGAAGAACGAGGATTCCGAGTGATTGCAATAGCACCGATGCATCGCGGTAAAATCGGCACTTCATTCCGAATGACGTCATAGTCTCTCATTGTTGTCTCGGCCAAAGGATGCGGGTGCAACAACTTCCGGCAGCCATGTATTCGGCTTCGGTAGTCGACGTGGCCACCGAGTGCTGTTTCTTTGAAAACCATGAGATCGGCTTGCCGCCAAGGAACCGACATGTTCTCCGAAGTTGATTTTCGGTTGATTCTACATCCCGCATAGTCGGCATCGAGAATAACTTTGTTAGTTCAATATTATCATCAGCTGGATACCACAAACCCATGTCAGGTGTTCCTCGTAGATAGCGGAGAATCTTCTTTGCTGAGTCCATATGACTCTGCTTGGGATTCGCCTGAAATCGAGCACAGACACCTACAAAGATAAGTTATGTCGGGACGAGTAGTTGTTAGATATAATAAAGAACCAATTATAGCACGGTATTCAGTTTGGTCTACTGATACTCCCTCTTTATCAAGATCTATCTTCATATTCGTGTTCATCGGGATCTTGATAGGTTTGCCGGATGTGCAGCCGAATCTTTTGATGAGGTCTCGAGTGTATTTGCCTTGGTTGATGAACGTTCCCTTTTCGGATTGCTTGACTTGAAAACCAAGGAAGTAGTTCATTTCACCCATCATCGACATCTCGAACTTATCCTTCATCATCTTTTCAAATTGCTGACACATGATGACATTCTTCGAACCGAAGATAATGTCATCCACGTAGATCTGCACAAGTAATAAGTCTTCTTCCGGTCGAATCTTTGAATAGAGTGCGGTCTCATCGTGCCTTTATGAAAACCTTTACGAAGAAGAAACTCGACAGGGGGTATCGTACCAAGCCACCGGGTGCTTGTTTTAACCCGTCTGAGCCTTTCCGAGTCTATATACTTGATGTCCCTCGCTGAAAGCCGGGCGGTTGTTCCACATAGACTTCTTCTTTCAGCACGCCATTCAGGAACGCAGACTTCACATCCATTTGATAAACTCTGAATCTTTGATGTGTTGCGTAGGCTAGGAATAGTCTAATTGCCTCCAATCTTGCAACTGGAGCGAACGTCTCATCGAAATCTATCCCTTCGGCTTGACAGTAGCCTTTAGCCACGAGTCTTGCTTTGTTCCTTACTATAACGTTGTTTTCATCTCGCTTGTTTTTGAAGACCCATTTGGTTCCTATGACATGTTGATGCTTTGGGTCTGCTCTACAAGCTCCCATACTTCTTTTCTCGTGAACCGATTCAGCTCTTCTCGCATAGCAATGATCCGGTCGGAATCTTTAAGTGCATCCTCAATATTCTCGAGGCTCTTCGGTAGACAAGAAGCGGGGAAAATAATGCGCTTTCTCCTTGACGAGAATCCGGATCTTGTCTTGACATGTCTTTGAAGGATCTCCAATTATAAGATCGGCGGTGTGAGCATCTAGCCACGATCTACGATGTTTTAACTCTTCATCCGAAATTTGTTCAACACGAGATAGTAGGTGAGTTAGGCATTTCGGTTGTACTATTCCGAGATTGAAGTAATTCAAGAACAAGAGTATGATCTACTGAGTCACCGGGTTCGGGGCATTCAGATCAGGAACATTACTAGACGTTCCCCCCCGAGTTGTTATTCTCGGTAGTGTTGATCTCGATTACCTCTACGGTTTCCTCATCGACTCGAGTTACACGGGATTGATTACGTTCGGGAGAATCAATCTGCTCGGCTACTTGCTCACCGTGGTTGAGATTCGATAGATTTGTCTTCGGTTTCTTCGTCCGAATCATCATCCCAACATAGTTGGATCTTTTCGATTTGTCTTTTAAGCTCGAGATCCTCGTAGCGCTTGCGATGTCCTCGGATTCAAAATTTGAGTTATTGCTCCTGTCTTCGATAGCAAACTCGTTAAAGACAATATGAGGGCTCTCCTCCACGCAAAGAGTCCGATAGTTGAATACTCGAAAGCTTTGTTGACCCGAGAGTATCCTAAGAATACTCCACGATCCGACTTGCTATCAAAAGTCTTCACCGATCTTTCCCATTATTGTGGATAAAGCATGAACAACCAAAAATATGGAAATAAGATAGAGAAGGCTTCCCGTCGTTCCATAGTTCATATGGTGTTCTCTTATCTTTGCTTTGTCGGTAGAGATCTATTCCGAGTATAACATGCGGTATCGGTAGCTTACGCCCCGAATTTGGTTGGGAGTCCTGAGTGCGCGAGTAGAGTCCTAGCCGCCTCTTTTAGAGTTCTCGTTCTTTCGTTCGAAGCAACTCCATTCTCGCCGAGGTGTGCGTGCGGTGAAGTCTCATGCTCTATTCCTTCGCTGCGAGAACTCCTTTACCATGGAATTAAGGAACTCGGTTCCTGCGTGCGAACGTATTTTTCTCGATCTTGGTGTTCTTTTCGACACCGAGCTTTTTCGAAGCGTTGGTAACTCTGTTTGACGTCGACTTGTTGGCAATGAATATGACCCATGTGTAGCGCGAGTAGTCATCTATGACCACTAATGCATATTTTCTGCCTCTGATCATCACTGGGGAGACTGGACCGAACAAATCCATATGTAGCAGCTGAAGGATTCCACCCGTGGAAGGCGATGGAACTGGAGGATTTTGATTCCTTGTTTGCTTTCCCTTCAGACATGCTTCACACTGAGTGTCTTTGCTGAATACTTCATTCGGCAGTCCCCTTGCTAGAGTGTTTCTTGCAAGCTCGTTGAGCGTCTTAAAGTTGAGATGGCTGAGTCTTCTGTGCCATAGCCACCCCATGCGGTTGTCATTCTTCGCCAATAAGCAAGCTTCAGGTTCAGCTGAGTTCCAGTCAGCCACATATATGTTCTTTCTGCGCGAACTCGATAACACTTGTTTTCCCCGTGGATTTATCAATAACATCACGAAAACCGGCGTCAAAAATCACTCTATTTGAGTTATCACAAAATTGACTAACGAGAGAGAAGATTATGCTTGAAGTCCTTCAACATATGATACTCTTGGAACTTTGGCGATCCCTATACTTGAGTGTCCCATATCCTCTCGTGTAGCCTTTGGCATTATCTCCAAACTCAGTTCCGGGTCCTTCTTCGGTGATATAATTCTTGGCCAGACTCCTTTGGTATGTCATGTGTCTTGAGCATCCGTTGTCCACATACCATGGGTCTTTACGCACCCGCAAAACGAAATTATATTCGGGTAGCCTTTATTTTTGATTTTGGGTCCTTAGATGTTAGTTTTCATAACCCAAATCTGTCTAACAACCCCGGTGGTTTCGGACATCTTCTTTCCACTAGAGTCAACATATCCGACCACCGGACTGGTCAAAGGTGACTTCGAGGCTTCGAGGTTCGGGAGTCCCGATCTTCTCGAGTTGGTGGACTGTCGACCTTAGCCTTCGTGTGGCTTTCCTTTTCTTCGGCATTTGGAGCCTCTTCGACTATAGGTTCATAATAGTATGACCCATGCCGAGCCGGGATGTGTCGGCTTTGGAGGTCCATCTTGATCCGCCAATTTTAACATCTTTGGTTCCCCCCTTGGTATCTTGGGGTTTCTTGGCACCGATCTTCTTGTCGAATGCTTGACGTGTGGGATGAGGTACTTTCATCTTCTCGTTTGTTCTTTGCTAGGGGGTTCGGTATATTTGCGTTCATAGTCTCCCCTCGAACAAATCTATCGGCAAGCCGTACTTCGAGTGTACTTGGGGCGGATGTGGAAGCTCCCCGGGCTGAATCCAAGTCCTTCCTTGCAGTGCTTTGGCTTATTGCATGCTAGCATAGCCTCTAATTTCTTTTCAGCACCCATGTACCTCTCAGTCATCAGGCTCCTCCAGACATCATCACTCTTCTTCAGTGTGTCGTGCTCGGTCTTAAGTCCTGACATTTCTTGCTTCAAGCGAGCTCGGTTCGATATCTTTACGAGTCAAGTCATTGGTCAAAACTGAAATCCGATCTTCTTGATGCTGAGACTTGGCCATCAGAGAGTTTATCTCCTCCCTGAGTCTCAACACAAGTCCTTCGGCCTCAGTAGCAGCCTGACTCTCCTGAGAAAGTCTCTGATTCTCTACTTTCAGGGTATCCAACTCCTGAAGAGTCTTCTTGAGCTGCAGACTCATCTGAATTTGTTCGTCGAGCAGTTCTTCGTATGCGGTTGCGATGTCCAAATTCTCATCTGCACCTGAAATAGTGTCGTGTGTGCAGTGTGAAGAGAAGTTAAGTGGTTCATGAGAATTTACCTCATCCTCTACGCCTTGCCATCATGCACTTTTCAGCGATTCTTCGACTTCAAGCTCTAAGGCCATGAAAGCCGCTTCATCGTCCGATGAATCCATAAAGGAGTCGACCTCTTACCGAGTCGTGCCGAGATTTCACCAGCTATGTAGGATTGTCTTTTCTGGGCGAATTTCTCTCTCCTTGCCTTACGTGCTGCGCGTTCAGCACTACTGAGCTCAGGACAATCATACTGATAATGTCCCGGCTTCTTGCAGTTGTAACAAGCGATGACTCTTTCTTCTTTGCTTTCGCTATTCTTTGATGGTTCTGAGTCATCTTTCTTTCTGCATTCAGAAGATTGTGAGTCAGGAGTGTGTTTCGACATATAATTTGACTTACCTTTCGTTTCCCGATAGGCTTTAGTCACTTTTCTGCGTCGCTCCTTCTCCTTCTGATACTTTACAGCGAGCAATGCATACTTCTGAGCGAGACTTCCTTCTTGTAGATCATTGAGTGAAGGTTCAGTCTTACTCGTCGTTTTGCTCGTTGCTGGAGATGCTGTGCTGACTGATGCTTTGAAAGCATGGTCGATTTTTGTGTCAGCTTCAGCTCTCTGCTTTCTTTGAGGTCCGTCGAACTCAAACTCCTCGCTCTGTAGTTCCGAAAAGATATGGTCGGGAGACACGGCATCTAAGTCAGAATGTCGCAATAGAGTGGCAAAAGGTGTCCAGTGTCCGTCCGGCAGTGCCCTCAGAATCTTCAGATTCATCTCTCGGTTGTTGAATGTCTTTCCCAGCGCATTGATAGAGTTCATCAGATTGGTAAATCTGACGTTCAGATCTTCGATTTTGTCACCAGGCATGAGAGACAAACTTTCCAGCTTTTGGAGTTCCAGCGCTAATTTGTTGGCTTTAATCTTCTGAGTCCCTCGACTCAGTAGCGCAAGAGCATCCCAGAGTTCTTTAGCAGTCTTGCATTCCTGAACCCTGCCAAGATAAGAATCACTAAGGGTGGTCAGTATGGCGTTTCTGGCAACACGGTCTAAGTTGTGAAGCTTCTTCTCCTCAGGAGTGAAGAGACTTCTGTCTTTGGGAATCTTCTTCCCAGTCACCATTCCTCCTCCTTGAGCTTGGTCCTGAGTCACGACACTATCAATCACAGGAACGATAGGTCCATCTTCAAGCACTTCAGTCATACTGTCATGGAGGGATGTCAGATGTGCTTCCATTCTGACTCGCCATACTCCATAATTCTCCACCGAGAACATGGGTACCATCCTTATACCTGACATATCAGCCATGAAGAATATAGATATGAATGTAGAGTGATATGCAGTGAAAACGTTTTCCCTCGGATCCGTTCGAATAGACCAGTCTCAAAGATAACAAGAGTCAAAGAACTCCTGCTCTGATACCAATTGTTGGTCCCGAGTGTACGGTCAGGTGTAGAGGGGGGGTGAATACACACGATTCGATTTCTCAATTTCGAACTTGAACAGTCCTATTCGGGATGGTGTCTGCATGCAGCTTGATTCGGCGGACCGGACAACTGTTCTGAATCGAGTTAAAGGCTAAAAGAGTACTGACTCGGTGAGATCTGCTAACTGACTAGGTCAGAATTCAGTATCGTTCAGTGAGAGTTCAGTGTGCGGAATTGTGTAGGCCCAAATCAATTTTTGTGAGAAAAACGTTTTAAGTCTCAGTTTAGTAGATTTAAAAGTTCAATATCTTTGAGACAGTTGATTGATTTAAATATGATGTTCGGTATGAATAGTAAAATCAATGCAACAGATTAAGAAAGCGATAAGAGACACGGGATTTTTAAAGTGGTTCGGATATCGCTCAAATCCTACGTCCACTGTCCCGAATGATCAGGAGGCTATTCATTATCCTGAGTTAGTCTCAGTCAGCTTGCACACTGGGCAAAGCCGCGTCTTGGTTTTTATACTGATCCAAGTCTCAGTTTACAACACTATCAAACTTAAAGTGTTTGACAAACTTCTCCAACAGTGAAGGAGTCCTTATACAATAAGGATTGGGTTCAAATGTGAACTCCTTCGTCTAAGCTATGGATATAACAAGTGAGCTTAGGGTTAGAGGGATAAGGAACGAGAATGTAGCTATCTAGAGCGACGAACAGCTGAGGGTTTAGCTATAGGTTCGTGTCAGTCGCTTGGATACTAGAAGCTTATGTCGGTTCAGCTTGGTTCCTTTTGAGCCGGATGTAGTCTTTCGCCGGAGATAACTCGGTTGTTTCTTGCGGAGGACTTAGTCATTAATTTCGCTCGTTTGAATGCTTTCTCGTGTTCTAGGCGCGCATTCTCTCATTTTTCAAATCTTGAATGATCCCTCTATTTATAGAGCAGAGATTGAAATAGATCCGTTGGAGACGATCTTCTTCTCTCTCTCTCTTTTTGGTAGCAAACGGCTCTTTTGGTGTAGGTAACAGTGTACTTTCCCACCTTTTTAGGTAAAAGGTTGGATTGCAGCTTTAGCGGTGAGAAGACACGTGTATGTTTGTCATTCGTTGAGGTGAATAAAGTGGTTGAGACAAAGACAAACTTCGAGACGGATCGAAGCCGACTTCTCTCTTCCTCGTACATGACAATGCTGATTGTCTTTTAAAAGATTCGGCAGATCCCGAAGACTATCCGCCGTTGCTGAGTCCGACCTTGTATTCGATAGATAGGCTAGCCGAGATAAGTCTATCGAAGATCAGCTACGAGTTCGATGAACTACTCTCGCCGAGTTCGGTTCAACCGACTCTCTCGTATACTTTGCTCTCGCCGAGTCCAATATCACTTGAGTCTTTCGATATCTTGCTCTGCCGAGTCCAAGTATCACCGAGTCTTACATGCTGGTGCCTGAGGCAAATAAGCTGCCGAGCGCCTTGACCGGAGCAGAGTGTCTACTGAGTCTGAAACCTCAGAGACAAATACAAATACAAAGGAATGGTTCACCAATCAGATAGGGTTTTGGGATCTTCAAATCTTCTCAACAGTTCAAAGCACGAGGCTACTGAGCATGATTCGGTATGGAAGATAGGAGTCATTTCCCACAAGTATGATCATGCTGAGGATTGAATCATCACCCAACAAATAATTTCCTCGAGAGCATTATAAACATTGGGCATCTATTTGAGCCAGGCCAGAGATCCAACACAAGAAATAAAGTCGGGCCTCAAATCAATTAATTATCTATGCTCAATCTAGAAAAAAATCAATTAATAAACACAGATTCATTTCACCGGAGAATCTGTGTTGACTTACCTCTTTCTCCAAATTTGAGGATGGACTTGTATTTTAGACTTAATTGATCCCCGTATTTAAGATAAAAATATCCATTAATTAATTAAGCTCACTAACAACTTAAATTAATTAATATTTCATTATATTTCGGAGTAGTACCACTCGACCTTATTAACACACCTGAACTTAATCAACCGACCGGATTTAGTATGTTATTCCTTACGAGTTCCTTAAGGATATTATCAACCCTTTTTACAAGGATACGGTTGCAAGATATAGGCAACCAACCTGAGCCCCAAATGACTACTAACACCTGAGATACGTAGATCCAGTCGCGATGATGTTCGCCACAGTGGGTCACAATGATAGATAGCTAAATGCACTCAGCTGAAGTCTTACCAAACTTAAGATTAGCTAAGTCACCGAGATATTGGATCTCCACTGAGGTGAGTCAGGAGAACACATATCACTGTGATCCGTCAATACACTACCTACAGTGTACCAGCGTAGACAAGCAGTCAAGATAAACCACTTCTTATCTAAAATGTAGCTTAAACCAACAACTTATCCTAAAGTTGTCTCATCTGTGAATATTGTTTATATCTTGTTAGGACAACCAATTGTGCAGTCTTCTATGATTTACAACACACTACACAATCTAACTTTTATGATTTACATAAAGGATTAAGCATGTGTTATATATATATATATATATATATATATATATATATATATATATATATATATATGTTGTATAAAAGTAGATTGTGTAGTGTGTTTTAAATCATAGATTAAAGGATTAAGCATGTGTTAGGGGGTACATAGAACTTGACTCAGTAGATGAGTAGGAACTTGAGTCAGTAGTTTATGAGTCAGTGGTCTTGTAGATCATTGCTAGGGGGTACATAGAACTTGACTCAGTAGATGAGTAGGAACTTGAGTCAGTAGTTTATGGAAATATAGGGACGATATTGTAATACTTGTTATGGGGAAAATTGTAATAATATTGAATTGTATTGCTATAGAATTGAAGATCCCAAAATCCCGTCCTAACCCCTGTGTGTGTTTGAATCGTTATGATGTAATAGGCTAGACTTGTTTGATCGTTATAGATTATTTTTCGTCAAGTCTTGTAAGGGGTATATTGTTGGACTAAACTTCAGTAGAGAAGTTAAAGTTTCTGAACCCCAAGTCATCGATTCAGTAGAGCTCAGTAGTCTTCGGAGTCAGTTGCTGACATCACTCAGTGGAAGATTCTCATCAGCAGACTTTGGAAGAAGACTCAGTATGATCCTTTGATCTAGTGATTGAGTGAAGAGCTCTGTTGCTATCTTCGAGTCAAAAGCTGACCACATTCAACAGAAGATCTCTTTTAGTACAATCAGCCTTTGATCTACTGAAAAGGTGCAACTCAGTTGCAGACCGTACAAAGGAAAAATGACTGCCTAATTCTTATTAGGCGAATGTCAGCAGAGAACATTCAGTATACGAGGTTCAGAGAGTCAACTCAGGTAGAAGACTGATGTCTGACAAGTCTCACCTACCGCAAACCTCGACAAATGAGAAGCAAGCCAAGCTTACCGTCTCTAACACAAAAGATGCTCGCATGCACAGAACGCCAACCACTCTGTGGTGACATTTAGAAAATATATGGCTGTTTTCCTTGGCGTTTTGTGACACGTGGCATCGTCCTCTCCAACGGATACATGCTTGGGTCACAACTATAAATAAGCTGCTCTCATGCACAGAACGCCAACCACTCTGCGGTGATATTTCGAAAATATATGGACGTTTTCCTTGGAGTTTTGTGACGCGTGACATCGTCCTCTCCAACAGATACATGCCTAGGTCACAACTATAAATACATAAGAGTCTCCAAGCTCAACGCACGGGACATCAAGGGAACATAAGCTTACAAGCATACAACTCTCTAGCGCACTCAAAGCCAACCCAACGAAGAACTTGCTTATTGAATATCCTTAGTTCTTCTCTCTAGAGAATCTTTAGTTCTCCTTCTCTTTCTAAGCATTCATTGTAATATCTTTAGCTTAGAACCTTCGAAGGAGTTCACATTTTGTGAATCGTTCTTATTGTAAGAACTCCTTCATAGTTGGAGATCTTCCCCTCCCCTTCAAACGTCGATTTGATTTGTAATGTCGCTAAGGACTATAACTTAGAAGAGTCTGTCCAGTGCACAGATTCCTTGCTGAGACTTGCTTAGATTAATCAACAAGACCTCCTGTTCAGCAGGACCGTGGATGTAGGATCTTACGTATACGAACCACGTTAAAAATTGCTTGTGTCGTTTATTATTTTATTGCATTGTTATCAAACAATTTACAAATCATCCTTTGCATAAAACTGACTTGAAAAGTGCACCGGCCAAAATGGTTTTGGTTTGCATAAAAACATTTTCAAAGAGACCAAGTCAAAGGGGCCCCCACACTTATCCGCACAACATTCTGTGACTAAACTTCTCATACTGAACTCAGTCAGTAGAAGGGACTCAGCTGCCGAATCACTCTGCCCCGCGATAAGAAGGTTTATCTGGCACTAAATTAGTTCAGTAGCAAAACTCAGCAGTTGCTGACCTTCGCGTTTGAGGAAAAACTTGCAATTAGGTGTATTCACCCCCCCCCCCTCTACACCTGATACTCATCTCCAGACCAACAATTGGTATTAGAGCGGTGTTCTTTTGATCATCATTTTTTAAAAACTTATTGGTCTACTCGAACAGATCAAGAAAACATTTTCACTGCACAAGCATCTCTTCATTTATCCTTATACTATCTGCCTATAATGTCTGATTTGTCAGGTATATGGATGGTACCTATGTTCTCTGTCGAGAACTATACGGTATGGCGCATGAGAATGGAGGCACACCTCACATCGCTGCATGACAGCATGACTGATGTCCTCGAGACAGGACCAATCATTTCCATGATCGATAGTGTAGAATATGCTGTTGTGGGAGGTGTAGGAGCTCACACTGGAGCGAAGGTTCCCAAAGATAAGCTGCCTTCATGCCTGAAGAGAAGAAATTGCACAATTTTAACCGAGTGGCACGAAATGCAATCCTGACGACACTAAGTGATTCTCATCTCGGGAGAGTGAAAGGCTGCAAGATGACAAAAGAACTTTGGGATGCCCTGGCTGTACTGAGCTAAGGAACCCCGCAGATCAAGGAAAACAAGCTTGAGCTAGAGATTCAAAAGTTCGAAACCTTTGGCATGGAGCCCAGTGAATCTATTGACGAGCTTAGCATCAGATTCACCAACCAGATCAATGTGATCAATGGGCTGGGGAGGACGTTCACTAACAAAGAGATGAACACCAAGATCCTAAGAGCGCTACCTCGACTGAAGTGGCTTCCTTTCGCTACTTATTTACGTCGCTCTAGTCTTAATGATTTAACTCCTAATGTTATGTTTTCAGGACTGAAGACGGAGGAGTTCGAGCATAGTCTACCCCAACGGTACGCTAGTGCTCCAGCTGACACACCAATTGACCATGTCTTCAAAGCAACAGTCAGCACCTCTGGAGCTAGCCCCTGTTCAGCAAGCAAGTCGATTGCAGTATTAGTAGCAAACTCCACTGAGACTCCTCTTGCTGAACGACATGCACTATTGTCTCTCAAATATAAAAGAGAGAAGGAAAGAGTCAAAAAGCTGAAGAAATACGATAAGGATTCTCCCTTAGGTAAGAAAGATAATCATAAAAGGGAAGAATCTAAACTTTCTCTTGAATGCAGGAACACGGAGCCTGCTGCCATTCCCTCCAACGATACATCTGTAAAAAGTGGCAGAGTATCTATATGTTACAACTGCAAGAAAGACAAACATTATCAGTATGATTGTACGGAGCTCTCAACTGCCCAACAAGCTGAACGACAGGTCATAAGAGATAAATTTGCCTAGAAGAGGCAGGCTTATATTGCCGGAGAGCTATCTGATGAATCAACAGAGGAAGATACATTTATATATTCTTTTGAAGATGAAGCTACATTTGTAGTTGTTAAAGTCGCAGAATCTAGTCCTGACACATCAACTGAACACTGCCTAATAGCTGGAGAAGAGGCTGAGGTAAACTCTAAACTAAATATAACCTCCTCTTCACAGACACACACGATACTTGCTCAGCTATAGGTGAACTACTAGATGTGATTCAAGCCTACGAAGATTTGCTAGAAGAGCAAATTCAGTTGAGCATGGAGTTCAGTAAAACTGTTCAGGAGTTGGAATAGGTAAAAGCTGAAAATTAGAGACTTTCTTCTGATTGTCAGGCCTTTACTGATTCAGATAATCTTGATGTGAGACAAAAGGAAGAGATTAAATCTCTCATGACTAAGTCTCAACATCAAGAAACTCATATATCAGTCTTGACCAAGCACAATTATGAGAAAGATACTGAGATAGCTAGGATCAGTCTGAAACTCGCAGAAGTAGAAAGAGATTATGAGTCACTCGGGAAGAGTGGCGAAGTATGGTGAGGACTGATAATAGTGCAGTACCTGGGAGCCAAGGAGAAGTTAGAGAGTACGGTTAGAGCGCAGAGGCCAGTCTCAGTTAAGGAAGGACTTGGCTACACACATGAAGCTTCAACCTCTTCCTCAAAAAGCTTAGAAAAGCTGGCTGATAGGTTCGTCAGAGGGAAAATTCAGGCTGTTGAACCCGTCACACCTCAGGCGAAAAACATACAGAAAATCCAAGCACCTCAGCCCATCAACAAGAAAATGACCAAATGTTCTAGCCCGAGAATACCACGATCAAATTCAGGGGGAATCAAAAAGGTCAGATGGGCAGAGCAGTGTGGTGAACCAATGTATGAACATCCTGCACAATATGGTCCTTATTACTATGAGCTCAGGGTCAGGAGGAGCATGAAATATTATAAGAAGAAAGTTCTTGAACCAAAAACTGCAAAGAAGTCATAAGCTCCAAGTTCAGTGGAGAAGAGTACTGACCAAAAAGTTCATAAAAAGATAGAGTCTGAGACCCCCAAGGTCGCAGACAAATTTGGGTCACGAAACCACTGACTAACGCTTAAGGACCCAAACTGAACCAAAGGGTACCTAAAACTGTTTTTGTTTTGCATGTGCATAAAGATCCTTGGAACGTGGACAACGGCTGCTCGAGGCACATGACTTATCAAAAAAGCCTGCTGACCAACTATGTACAAGAAGAAGGTCCCAGAATTGAGTCTAGTGACAACTCAAAAGGCTACACAAAGGGATATGGAACGCTGAACATCGGAACTGCTTCAGTTCCTAGAGTAACATATGTTGAAGGACTTCAACATAATCTCCTTTCTGTGAGTCAAATATGTGATAACCTTAACAGAGTTACCTTTGACGTTGGTTTCTGTGATGTTCTTGATAAATCAATAGGGAAAATAGTGTTATCAGGATCGTGGAGGAAGAATATCTATGTTGCAAATTGGAACACCACTGAACCTGAAGCTTGCTTGCTTGCCCAGACGAAATCAAGTGATAAGACATGATGGTTGTGGCATAAAAGACTCAGTCACCTGAACTTCAAGGCAATGAACAAGAAGCAAGGAACTCAAAAGTCAGAGGACTGCCCAACGAAGCATTCACTAAGGACAGAAATTTTGAAGCATGCTTGAAATGAAAGCAGACCAAGAAATGCAATCCACCAATTCTGTCACTTTCCACTGATGGAATCCTTCAGCTGCTGCACATGGACATTTTTTGGCTAATCACTTCAATGACTATAAGAGGCAAGAAGTATGCCCTCATCGTTATTGACGATTATTCAAGATATACGTGGATCATCTTCATCGCCAACAAATCTGATGTCAAGACTGAGTGGCCAATACTGCTGAAGAAACTCAGTGTGGAAAAAGACACGGATATTCAGAGAATACGCTCATATCGAGGAACTGAATTTCTCAACTCAATCATCAAGGAGTGCTGCGATACAGAAGGGATTCAGCATGAGACCTCAGCAGCTCGCACTCCCCAACAGAACGCTCTTACTGAGCGAAAGAACAGAACATTAAAAGAAGCAGCAAGAATGCTCCTAGCAGACTCTAGATTACCCTAGAAGTTTTGGGCACATGCTACTGACATCGCCTGTTACACTCAGAATCGCTCACTACTGACAAAGTAACACATGAAGACATCATATAAACTATGGAAAGGGATAATTCCTTCTATATCTCATCTCCATATCTGTGGCTGTCCTTGCTTTATCCATAATAATGGAAAGGATCTGTTAAAGGTGTTTGATAGCAAATCTGATCAAGGAATGTTCTTAGGATACACCCGAGTCAGTAAAACCTTCAAGGTCTTTAACTAACGGACCATTTGCGTGAAAGAAAGCCCTCATGTTATTTTTGATGAGTTTGTTACTGAGAACAGGAAATCTAATAAGATAAATACTAAAGATGTCATCAGCAAGCTACATGATCTCAAGCTAAATGATAAATCTGAGAAGATCCAGCATTGTTGGGATGATGAGTCAGATGAAGAAGAAGCTCAGACCCATCCCACATGAGATGTAGCTGACCTGGTTGATTTTAATGAACATAATCAACATCATGTAACAACGGTCGATGAGGAAGCCCCTGTGGTAACTAAGACCTCTACTGAGAATAACAACTCAGGGGGAACAAATAATGTTCCAGAGAAAAATGCCCCTGAACCTGGGAACTCATTATTATAATCTTCAAACTGAATTGCTTCAGTCTCTGAACAATACTACAGAAATGCCTAACACTCCTGTTGTCTGTACAGAAGTTATATCAGAAGAAGAAACAAAGCTCAGACGATCATGGCTAGACGCTCACTCGTCTGATCTCATCATTGGAGATCCATCAGCAAATGTAAAGACAAGATCCAGACTTTGCCAAGGAGAAAGTTCTTTGTATTCCTATTTCTTGTCTACTGAAGAACCTCAAACGATAGAGGATGCACTTAACGATGCTGATTGGATCATAGCAATGCAAGAGGAGCTGAACCAGTTCGTCAGAAAAGAAGTTTGGGAGTTTGTTGACAGACCTAGACATCAACACGTGATAGGTACAAAGTGGATCTTCAAGAACAAGCGCGATGAAAACAACATCATAGTAAGAAACAATGCTTGACTTGTTTCCAAGGGATACTGTCAAGCAGAAGGAATAGATTTTGATGAAACATTCGCTCCAGTCGCCAGATTGGAAGCCACTCGTTTATTCCTAGCCTACGTAACGCATCAAGGATTTAAAGTATATCAGATGGATGTAAATTCCGCATTTCTGAATAGCGTACTGAAGGAAGAAGTCTACGTGGAACAACCGCCCGACTTTCAGCAGGGACATCAGGTTTATAGACTCAGAAAGGCTTTGTATGGGTTAAAACAAACACCCAGGGCTTGATACGATACCCTATAAGACTTTCTACTTTAGAAAGTTTTTCAAAAGGGGACAGTAGATCGCACTATGTTCAGCATTAAGTCAGCAGATGACATTCTACTAGTGCAGATCTATGTGGACGACATTATCTTCGGTTGCAGAAATGTGACAATATGTCAACAATTCGAGAAGATGATGAAGGAGAAGTTTGAGATGTTAATGATGGGGGAGATGAACTACTTCCTCAGTTTTCAAGTGAAACAATCAAATGAAGGAACATTCATCAACCAAGCCAAGTATACTCGAGACCTCCTGAAAAGATTTGGTTGTGAATCAAGCAAGCCAGTCAAGATCCCCATGAATACAAACTTTAAAATTGATCTAGATAAAGAGAGAGCTTCTGTTAACTCAACTGACTATAGAGCTATTATTGGTTCTCTATTATACTTAACAGCAAGCAGATCTAACATAACTTATGTTGTAGGTGTATGTGCAAGATTTCAGGCGAGTCCCAAGCGAAGTCATCTAGACTCAGCAAAAAAGATTTTGCGATACCTGAAGGGAACACCTGACGCTGGGTTATGGTATCCTGCTGATGATAATCTTGTTTTAACTGGATATTCTGACACTGATTATGCAGGATGCAGGGTAGATCGAAAGTCAACTTCAGGAACTTGTCAGTTCCTAGGCAATAAGCTCATATCATGGTTCTCCAAGAAACAACATTCAGTGGCGACGTCCACTACTGAAGCTAAGTATATTGCTGCCGGAAGTTGTTGTGCCCATATCCTTTGGCTTTGATAACAAACACGTGATTACGATATTATTCAAGATGAAGTGCCCATCTACAGCAACTCCACAAGTGCCGTTGCAATAACTCAGAACCCAATTCTTCATACGAGATGCAAGCACGTGGACATCCGACACCACTTCATTCGAGACCATGTTGAGAAGATGGATATCAAGATGGAGAAAATCCATACTAATAAGCGAAGGGCAGACATACTGACCAAGCCGCTGGCTGAGAACAGGTTCAGAGAATTCTCACTTGAGCTAGGTCTTCTGGATCCTACTGACCCGAGTTAGTAAAGATATTAAGTACGACAAGTCAGTAAGTCAAACTCAGTACTTGATTCAAAAGGGTGAATCATATAGTACTCGGTACGGGGGAACGTGAGACAAACACTGAATCAATAGTATCACATCGATCCTCCTGATTTGCAATTGGTAAACAACTGAACAAGGCTCAGTTGAAAATGTTTGGGTATTATATGCAGTATTTTACTCAGTGGCGTGCTTGCATTTATTAGATCAGTAGCATACATTCAGTGTCATGAAACACATTTATTTCCCGCCATAAATTCTTAAGGATACGTTCGTAAAACCGTTCTCATTTAAAGTGCGATATCCTAAGAACTGACTATAGCTCATTTAATGCATGTCGTCTCACCTTACTCCAACTATGCAAATCTTACGTAGGTCGAGATTATTGGCGGCTTAGTAATCATTCCTTTTATAAAATTAAATCTCAACCGTCCGAGAAAAAGCGAGAATAAATCTTAACCCTTAGATTGGAAAAACTCTTGGTATTCAAATCTATATATAATCACTCGCTTATCTCTTAATCTCTATCTTCGCCATTACTGAATTTAAGAGAGCTTCGCATATCTTGCATCTTCGATTGCATCTTGTTCTCCATCTCTCTCAAGCTCTCATACTTTCGTTAAATTTTTCATCTATTAGTCTGCAAACTGACTTACTCTACTTTCAAGTGCTACCCTTTGTTTTGCAGATTATAGTGAAATGGTGTCCCTACCATGAATCGTGCGGATGCCTACAGATATTGATGACATCATTCCGAGCAGGGTCTTGTTCGAGCCAACAATGGAGTTCCATCTCTCGGAACTGCCATATCTGGAGGAGATCTTCTCCGCTCTTCAGGCATATGGCCTGAAGACGCTTCTGACAAAGCAACCTCACACTTGTCTCCCAAGACAAGTTGTTGAATTCTTTTTCAACATGCGTTAGGTGGAGGGAACGTACGCAGAGGTTACCACAGTGAGGTACATGAAGGAGGTTTCACCTTAGTCATGGGAGGAGAGCCACGTCGACATTAACATCCTTTAAGGATTAAAGTCAGTATTCAACCTTCTTGACCACGACGTATCTCCCATTGAATACAAGGAAGCTGAGCTCAACACGTATATCAGGCGTTTCTATGAGAGGGACGATATTTCCTTTAAAGCTACTTTTCCGAAGAGTCAGCTCCTGCCAGAATTCAGAGGCCTGGCATACATTATTATCCATATGCTCACTAGCGCGGCTGGTTCATTCGACCAACTATCCAAACCTAGACTCCAGATGATGATGGCTATCATGGACGGAGCTAAGGTTAACTGGGCTCAGTTCTTTCTATCTGAACTAAAGGCCCAGTCGCAGAAGTTTGTTGCCTGAGAAATAGGAGAGAGAAGACTAATTAGTGTGGGCAAACTTCTATACGGGACTAAAGTTTCAGCGCTGATAGAAGCATCAGTATCCTCGCATGCGTCATTTGACGGCATGAATACTTCGATAAGAAACTGATCAAGTTCAGGTCGAGAGCCACTGCTGAAAAGTCCATCGGTCATGGAGCTGCACTAAAGAGGCCTTCTACTGGACTACCTCCACGTAGCGAACAACCGAAGAGAAAGAAGCTGACCAAGCCAGGAGCTTTTAAGGCTGTTTCTCCCTCCCCCGCTGGTCAAAAGCATAGTTGATGTGGACACAGGCATTGAGGGTGCCACTCTCAAAGACAAAGTCCAACGAGTAAGTACTGAAGAAACTCAGCTGGAGTAAGAAGCCGAACCAACTACTGAAGTTTCTTCAGAGCTACCAACCACAGTTCAGCAGCCCAGACTTAGGGTTGAATCCGAAGTAACTGAACAGATCCCTGAAATTGCCAACTATCAGGATCTAGTGGATATAGCTATCAGGGTAAGGACTCAGATGCTGCTGAGATTCCTAAACTGGGATATACTTGCTAATATGATCCAGCAGAATTCTGTATCCATACTACTAGTAGAGGAGCAACAACTTCAGTATGAGATAGGGTTTGGAGAACCCTTAGACATTGCATCCTTTGAAGACTTGAGATCAGCAATGCTTTATCTTCTTGAGGTGAAGTCTCCTCCTCTCCCGCCAGAGATCCTTCGCCAACTGATCACCCAGCTGAAGGTGATGATTCAGCACCTAAGGATGTAGAGTAGGGAGACTCTGTTGAGGCAAAACTCCTAGCGAGAAGGGCGATTCACCACTACCACCTCTTGCACCTGGTGTTTCCCCTGTTGTGTCTTCCTCAAGACAACAACAACTCGCCGCCCCAGAGCACATGATCGGTACATCATCATATCAGATCAAACCAATTGGTACCGTATCTTCGAGGATAGTCAACCGAGCTATCAGGAAGCAAGGAGACAAAAATCGTCTCCTGGATAAGGATGTGCACCTGAAATGGTTATAATATACGAAAGCTCAGACTGAGCAGGTTGACGTCCTCATCGGAGAAGTCAAGAAGATCTTTGAGACTCCATCGCCAAACTTTCCGGAGATCATCGAGACTGCTCTGGCTGCTCAGAAGCTGGACTTGGCCAATTAGTGCCAACATTTGCTAGAAGCTCAATCGAAGATATTCTTAGAGCAACTCGCTGCGGCAATGGCTAAGGTTCAGAAAACCATGGATGAAAGGAACAGAGTTGCAAGCTCTAGCGTGACTAAAGCTCTTGAAACTCAAGTTGCAGCTCTGAAAGTCATCCAGTCTAAAATGAAGGAGTCACTTGAAGCATCTCTTGTGCAGCAAAGAACTCAAATTGAATCCCAGATCAAGCAAATTCGAAAAGATCAAGAAATTGAATGGGAACATTAATGCGATATTGTCGGGGACTTCAACTTTACTTCTGGCCAGCAGTCTACAAGCTTGAAGAAGAAGTAGCAGCTCTTGAGACCCTACTGACCTCGGTAGATGATGCCAAAAAGGGGGAAAGTAAAGGGAATGAAGTACAGGGGAAAGACAAAAAGGGGAACAATCTAAGGGGGAAGGAACGATAGAGATAGAGTAGTTCATTGCTCTCCCCCTCCCCTCTGTCCAAGAAAAAGCTAAGGGAAAAGCCTCAGATGAAGGCCCTGCAGAGCCTCAGCAGATAATTTCGCAGCTGACAGTGCAGGCTGGTGGATCAGGAGAAGGATCCTGAGCTCAGGCACATATTGATGAAGTAGCTGAGTTCTTCGAGGGATCAGAGGATGTTGAGCCTCAGCCGCCGAAGAGGCCTGGCAAGGAGATTGCTATGGAAAGCACTCCCCCTCCATCGCCTAAGTTCAAGTCCAAGAAGGAGCAAGAAGCTCATGACGAACTAGTAAGTTAGCAGCTGCATGCTCAGCTTGATCATGAAGCCAGACTCGAAGAAGAGGCCAAGTTGAAGTGAAAGACAAAAGTCCCAGTGCCTAGGTCGTCAAAGAGTCAGTCTTTGCGACTGAGAAGTCAGAGGCAGAAGCCATCACCTCCCAAAAAGACTCAATAGAAGCAGAAACCAGCTGAACCAACTGAAAAATCAGCTTATGAGTCTACTGAAGACTTCGACACTGACAACCTACCAATTTCTAAAAGGCTGAAGAAGAAGACTCCTAACCTTACATCAGAACAAATTGTAGAGGAGAAAGCCTTGTAGAACGCAGTGTAGAAGGGCCTCGACTTCAGCGCCAGAGATAGGCTTACAGTTGAAGCTAGAGAGAGACTGAAAGCTGAATTGGCAGAGTATATTGCACAAACTGAGAAAGCATCCAAGAAGCACTTCCAGTCAAGAGCAGAGAGATCCCAAGGACTTCAAAGTTCTACAGACGCGGTGGGTAGAAGCCACATCTCATGAAAACTCCATCCCATGGAACCTGAATGAGGAATGAGAAAGTCTAAAGGAAGAATTTTTCAAAGCTTACTATGTATGGCGATGCTACTCGAGTGAAGTTCCGGCGGTAGAATTGTTCAATCAATTCCTATACAACCACGACCCCAACTTCAGAGCACAAATCAAATTGCTCCTTTATAAGGAGAAATTGCCTTTCACTGCGCCTACATATCGTTAGCTGGTCCCTCCTAGGACTCTTCAAGGAGACATCTACACTAAGGAGATAGAGGACGAGGTGGAGATAGCCGTGTATTGCAACGATATTTCCTTCGAGTCGCAAAACGACCTTCCAGATATCAAGCAACTAAGGGAAGCTATCTACAGATCATATGGGCTTGATCCTCCTGCGGCCAAATCTGCTGACTTCAAATCCAAGATTCAGAAGTTCAGATCTCAGAAATAGCAGACTCAACCTTCCTCGTATCTTTCCTTTTCTCTCTTTGTGATTTACTGATTGTACTATAATTTTCCAAACATTTATAAAATCAGTATTTCATTTTGCCCAGACAATCACTCATTGTCTTATGGCTGTGTTATTCATTTTTAACAATGACTGATCACTGAAGTGATCAACACACACTCATTGCCTTGATTTCTTCTGATGTGCCTATCTTTAGTAAGCTGTTAACCTATGCTTTCATCGATCAGTTGTTATTAACTGAGTTGTTTTCGGGTTAGTAGTTTAGTGCTTAGTGGTTTTGGCATCATCAATTATGGGGAAATTATAGGGATATGAGTCAGTGGTCTAGTAGATCATTGTTAGGGGGTGCATAGAACTTGACTTAGCAGATGAGTAGGAACTTGAGTAAGTAGTTTATGTAACTATAGGGATGATATTGTAATACTTGTTCTGGGGGAAATTGTAGTAATACTGTATTGCTATAGAATAGAAGAACACAAAACCCCGTCCTGACCCCTGTGTGTTTGAACCTTTATGATGTAATATGCTAGACTTGTTTTATTGTTATAGATTATTTTTCATCAAGTCTTGTAAGGGGTATATTGTTAAACTAAACTTCAGTAGATAAATTAAAGTTCCAGAACACCAAGTCATCGATTCAGTTGAGCTCAGTAGTCTTCGGAGTCAGTTGCTGACAGCACTCACTGGAAGATTCTCATCAACAGACTTTGGAAGAAGACTCAGTATGATCCTTTGATCTACAGATTGAGTAAAGAGCTCTGTTGCTGTCTTCGAGTCAAAAGCTGACTACATTCAATACAAGATCTTTTTCAGCCAACTTAGATGAAGAATTAGTACGATGAGCCTTTGATCTACTGAAAAGATGCAACTCAGTTGTAGACCGTACAAGCAAAAATGACTGCCTAATTCTTATCAGTCGAATGTTAGCAGAGAACATTCAATATACGCAGTTCAGAGAGTCAACTCAGGTAGAAGACTGATGCTGACAAGTCTCAGCTACCGCAAAGCTCGACCAATGAGAAGCAAGCCAAGCTTACCATCTCTGACATAAAATCTGCTCTCATGCACAAATCAACCACTCTACGATGACATTTAGAAAATACATGATCGCTTTCCTTGGAGTTTTTGACATGTGGCATCGTCCTCTCCAACGAATACATGCATGGGTCACAACTATAAATAAGCTGCTCTCATGCATAGAACGCCAACCACTCTGCGGCGATATTTCGAAAATATTTGGCCGTTTTCCTTGGAGTTTTGTGACACGTGGCATCGTCCTCTCCAATGGATACATGCCTGGGTCACAATTATAAATAGAGAAGAGTCTCCAAGCTCAACGCACGGGACATCAAGGGAACACAAGCTTACAAGCATACAACTCTCTAGCGCACTCAAAGCCAACCCAGCGAAGAACTTGCTCACTGAATATCCTTAGTTCTTCTCTCTAGAGAATCTTTAGTTCCCCTTCTCTTTTTAAGCATTCATTGTAATATCTTTAGCTTAGAACCTTCGAAGGAGTTCACATTTTGTGAATTGTTCTTATTGTAGGAACTCCTTCATAGTTGGAGATCATCCCCTCCCCTTCAACCTTCGGTTTGATTTGTAAATCGCTAAGGACTATAACTTAGAAGGGTCTGTCCAGTGCACAGATTCCTTGCTGAGGCTTGCTCAGATTAATCAACAAAACCTTCTGTTCAGCAGGACCGTGGACGTAGGATCTTGCGTATCCGAATCACGTTAAAAATTTCTTATGTCGTTTATTATTTTATTACATTGTGTTCAAACTGTTTACAAATCATCCTTTGCATAAAACTGATTTGAAAAGTCACAAACGGTTTGGTTTTCATAAAACGTTTCAAAGAGACGAGTCAAACGGCACTTATCCGCCACATGGAACTTCTACGATGTTTGTAAATTTTGTTCTTGTATACAGTGTATTTTTGTTCTTGTATACAATGTATTTTGTTCTTGTATACAATGTATTTTTCAAATTTTGTTCTTGTATATATATATTTATATATCATATAGGAGATTAAAAATAGTGGAAAAGGAAAAATACATTGTATACAAGAACAAAATTTGCTTCCAGTATACAAAATCCCAACAGGGTTTTGGTTAGGAACCACGCAAGTTTGGGAATTAACTAAACTACAAATTAAATAAAAACTAAAATAAGCAAATACAGATTTACTGCACAATTAAGAGAGGGGTCCAGCAAGATATTCCACATACACATATAATTTTGATCCTCGGCACTAATTGTTAATTAATCATAAGAACCAACTAGTTAGAGACCGCCGTAATTAAACTAACACGGCCCTCATTACCACTTATCGGTAGCCGCCATGTTGGACATCGAAATAACTATTTTCCTAATATAGTCACAACCTAGTTTGTTGGAGAATCAATAGATTTAGCAACTAGACAACTTTGTGAACTACGGGAACCTAGTTTAGGAGCCTACTCATATGTTGGGCATCTAGTAGTCTCCTACTGGTTAATTCAATTATTCTATGAATAACCTTGATACTTTCCTAGCCTTATTCTACGAGATACGATGGCCGTACTAAGTTAGCTACAGACTGGGCAACTTAGGGTGATTAAGTCTAAATTACTAATCAGATTAAATTAACCAGAATTAACCCAAAACCCCTTAGATTAATTTTAATCACCTAAGCCTCACGTACTACTCATGTGTGTGTTTTAGATCCCGTCGGACCACTGAGAATATAGCATGCATAAAAGTGTCCTGACTGTGCAAGCAACGATGCAGAACATAATAGAAAACGTACTTAAATCTTACTCTAGCATGCGCAAATGTAAAGATCCAAACCAATAAATTAAGGACGAATGAGATAAACTAAAAATAGTTATAAATAATTAAACGAATGTACCAAATCCAAGTCTCCAAAGCAATGAAAACAAAAAGCAGATTAAAAGTCTTCTCCAAGC
This sequence comes from Lavandula angustifolia, assembly GCA_028984105.1. NCBI lineage: Eukaryota > Viridiplantae > Streptophyta > Magnoliopsida > Lamiales > Lamiaceae > Lavandula > Lavandula angustifolia. Next base: position 9,462,389 of record CM054806.1, on the reverse strand, counting down.
TAGAAAATAAGAACAAATTTAAAAGTGTTTGTTTCTCCAATATTCAAAAATATGGTGTGCATAAAGTGTGATTTTCATGCTCCTTCCCTTCTTATATAAGGCTGCTCAAATATTTTCAAAGGATTAGGGCAAATCTTCAAGATATGGAGAGATTTCCTTATCCAAATCTTTCCATATATGTTCATTTCTTCCTCTCCAAGACTCCTCGTTGATTCCTTAATGAATTTTCATCCAAAAAAACTTCAAAACACACCTTTTAGTTCATAAAATCATTGTCACCTTGCATCTCAGTCATGCACCACATCAACATTAATTTCCTGCAAAGCTGCCTAGAAAAGTGCTCCAGTTGCCCAGTTAGATGACTTTCAAGAAATCAATAGGTACGAGAACGACTCATCCATGAACTAGACCTTCTTGAGGAATATTGAGACCATATTGTTACTCTAGAGATGAGCTTTCACGTGTAGAGGGGGGGGAGAATACGCCTGAATGCAAATTTCAACTCAAATACGAAAGTCAGTACTATTGATTGTTGCTACTGAACTAATCAGTTGGCCAAATAAGCTTTCTGGATCGCGTGGGAAGAGTATCCTTCTACTGAGTCCTATCTACTAACTTCAATTAATGAATAGTAGTTCAGTATTAGATTTTGTGTGTGGAAGTGTAGGCCCAAGAATATGTTCATCTCAGTTTGAAAACCCATTTTATGTTGATCGATATGCTGATTGATTAAAAGTCAGTTTTATGCAATATGAACATTAATCAATGCAACAGTAAATCGACACAAGCAATTTTTAAAGTAGTTCGGATACAAAGGATCCTACGTCCAATGTCCTTCGAGTTTTCTAAGCTAATGATATTACAATATGCTCGCTTAGGATATAGAAATGGAACTGATGAAACTCTATAGTGTAAGAACTAGAAATGATCTCTCTATATCCAAGTTCTTCGTTGGGTTCGACTTTGAGTATGTTAGAGTGTTTGTTAGCTTGAAAGCTTGTTGTTGGTCCCGAGATAAACGTTCAGGTGTGGAGGGGGGGTGAATACACCTGAAAACTTTCTCAACTTAAAATGCGAACAGTCCTATTCAAGAGAGTGTCTTGCTGAATAAATTCAGTAGACCAGGCAAGCTGTTTTGGATCGCGTGGACAGAGTGACTTACTATACTGAGGCCTGCTAGCTGACTGATGTCAGAATTCAGTACAAGAAGGTGGCTTCTAGAGTGATAAACAATGAGGAATAATCTCTTTGGGTTCGTGTTCGATCACTTGGATACTAGAGGCTTTGATTCTAATCAGCTTGGTTCCCTAGAGCAAAGACGTCGCCTTTCGCGTTAAGTATTTCTCTAGAGTTCTTGCGAAAAGCTTGTAACTTGTTCATTTATTGCTAGTAATCACTCTGTCTTGTTGGTTGTTCTTCGATTTGATTTTCCCTCTATTTATAGAGGTGAGCTATGGATAGAACCATTGGAGATGAACGATCCACGTGTCACTCTCTTTGGGTAGCTAACGGCTCTTTTAAGGAATCTTGCAGAGTCTTTTCCTCCATTTCTGGAAAGTAGTTGACTTGCAGCTTTTACCAGAACTTTGACAGCTGGCTGCTCGTCATTGGTCGAGGCGTAGAAAGTAGTTGAGACACACAAACTTCTAGACAGATACTGAAGCTGACTTCTCTGATGTGAACAACCTCGGACGACTCTACTGATTTAACATAGAAGATCATCTGACAATCAAGGAGACTGTCAGGCCGTTGCTGAGTCTGGCATGGGTTCAGTAGTATACTCCTACTGAGTTCAACTCTACTGAAGGTTGACTCTAAGTTCAGTGAACTGCTCCTGCTGAGTCCAGTTCTACTGACTCCTTTCCGATATCTTGCTCTCGCCGAGTCCAGCACTACCGAGTCGAACACCTCTCGGTATGCTTTGCTCCCGCCGAGTCCAAAGACTACTCGAGTCTTCACTCCATGGTACTGAGGCGAACAGTCTAATGAGGAACAGCAGACATAAATCTGAGCTTGGACCATGCTGAAGGAATGTCTACTGAGTCTGAAACTCTCAGAGACTAAGGCATTACTATTACAACGAAATGGTTCACCAATCAAATTAGGGTTTTGGGATCAGCCAAATCTTCTAAACATCTAAACAATCTACTACTGAATCATCTCGCAACAATTTCCCCCTATTTGATGATACCAAAACCTAACACTACAAGCTATCAGATACAAGCTCCTTACAAATATTACAAGTAGAATCAGTGGAGTTGTACATCAAGTTCTAATCTACTGAGGGATACAGAAATACTGAAATAATTCTAACAACAATTTCCCCACTAGACAGAGTCTATCAATCTAAGCAAAGATAGACAAACACAGGATAAGCAGTGAGTGTGTGAGTCAATAATCACTTAGGTGATTCTGAGTGTTAAATTTAAAATAATTAGGCCATAGAGACAATAAGGTGTTGTTAAGGCCAAACATCAAAGATGTATTATATATATAGAAGTTCAGTACATTTACATCACTTGTTATCTATAAAAAAAAATAGAAAAGAAACAAACAGGAACTATCTTCTGAACCTCTGGATCCTTGCCTTGAAATGTTTAGACTTATCTTCAGGCAGAGGGAGTCCATACATCTGAAATGTATCTTTCCTTAGCTTCAGAATCTTAGGCACATCATTAGGATCATTTCGCATCAAGCTCAAGTCCCACAGCAGCATCCCTGACTTCTCCTTCTATCACACTGGTATAAAGAGACACATCTAACTTCTGAGGAGGTGGTAGAGGTCTTGGAGCAGGAGCCTGAACATCTTCTTTGTCAGCAAGGGCCTTCTCAACCATATTGTAGATCTCCATGTCGCATTTGAATAGCCAGTCAGCAAAGGCTTTGATCTTGTGCGACTCAGACCCGAATCTCCATATACAGTATCTTTTAATGAATTCTGCCTTCAGTATCTCCCACTACTGAGTCTTTTCCCATAGCATCCACTTGTCCACCCTATGCCATCTACGAATCTTCTGATTGTTGGGTCGCCTGCCTCGCCTATACTTATATGGAATTTCAGTATCTTTTGGTGGAGGTGGCCTAGGCTTCAGTCGTTCAGCTTCCCTGGCTGCCTCAGCAGCCTTTTCTTTGGCTAAGGCGTCTTGCCGCCTGAACTCTTCAATTTGATAATATTGAGCTCTTTTGTCCAGGGCAATGATGCTGAAATTGATCATCTCGTCTATGGTTGGCTCGGCTCTTTGTCTTTCTTGCTGCTGTTGTTGTTGTGATTCAGGGTCTTGTTGCTGCTGCTGAGAATCAGTTCTTGCTGTTCAGTCTTCTCAGCTTCTTTCTCCTTTTCTTTTTCTCTATCGGCCTCATCGCCGATCTTAAGCTTTTTAGGAGGAGGCCTAGTACCAGGCTTCCTTCCTGACACCTTTGTCTTGGCTTTAGCCAGAGCCTTCTTCAGGTTATTTGCAGCTTCAGCTTCAGCTAGCTCCCTTGCTAACTTCTCGCCAGCTTCGATTTGGGCTTGCTCAGCTGGGCTGATGTACCTTTTAGTCCCTTTCTTCAGTGGGGTAGGGATTTTCAACTGCTTCTTCCCTTTTCCTGCCTTCGGTGGAGGCAGAAGAGTCTCTTCCTCCTCTTCTGATCCTCCTCAAGGAACTCAGTAACTTCTTTGATATTCTCGGCAGAAGTTTGGGTTGCTGATTCCTTGGGTTCCTTAGGTCCTGAGCCACTTGGGTCAGTCTCAGCGCGCACTACATCACCAGCGCTAGAGACACCCTTGGCCTGACCCTTGTCTGTTCCTGAGGGTTCAGTGGGAGCTGATTGGCTTTGAGTTGCTCCAAGTACTGACTTCTTCCCCCTTACTGTCCTTTCCCCCTTTTTGGCATCATCTGTTGCGCCTGGAGTTGCGAGTGGAACCACCTTGTTGTTCAAAGCTGAGTATGTAGTAGCTAGCTTGTCCAAGGCTTTCTGCATACTCTCGAATCTCAGATGGAGGTCATTCCTCTTTATAATCAGATCCTCACCATACTTGCGGTGAGAGGAATCGACGAACTCCTGAATCGCTTTCAGCTTGGCATCTATCTTCTCCTCACAGGCATGTTGGATCGATCCTATTCTGAGTTCATGGTCATGAGTCAGTGAGGAGATGTTGTTGAAGTGCCCTAACTGTGCTGCCTTGAATGTTTCCAGAAGTGAAGTCTGGACAGCCGTCAGTGATGCCTGATGTCGTTCAAACTAAGCTCACTGAGTGGCAAGTGAGTCAGTGAGAATGGTTGTGAAATCAGGAGCGGTTGTATTCTGAATTAATGTCCTCAACTCCTTGATTTCCTCACTCTGAGCTGTAGTGGCCTTTTTCCAACTCCTGTGGACAGCCTTCGCCAATAGGCGATTCTGAGCCACTTGGCCCTTCAGAGCTTTGGCCACTGTCCGAGATCGTCGGCCTTACGAGTTGGGCGCAACCTCAAATGTAGACCCCAGCAGAAGCTATTCTAGGTCCACAGCATGAGAGGTTCTAGCTACCAACTGTCCTGGAGGGAGGGAGCTAACAGGTAGGTCAGCTAAGGGTTGAGCTCCCTCCTCCAGTTGAGTACCCTCAGCAGCCTTCTCAAGGCCTGCATCACGGGGTGGGTCCTGATCATCGGGATCGGAACCCTCTGAAGGCACGGCTCCTGAAGGAATGCGGTCGTCAAGAAGTGCAGCATTGTCGCCCTTAAATCCTCAAGCAAGCTGATATCCGCAGGCTCAGAGTAGCTTATCTGCTGGCGGATTTCCAGCTCCTCGGTGTTCAGCTGTTAGCAGGACTTGTATTGGATTGTGCGATTAAGAGTTATCCAGTCCTGGAACCTTATGAGCATCTGAAGTCGGGCCTTCTGAGCTATAGTCACCAAGTCAGAGTGACTTGTGATTTCTGGTATGGCCTCGGAGACTTTTCGGGTGGCTCTATCCTGAAGAGCTTCTGCCTCATACCCGATTGTCTCAGCTTTAGTGCTGGTCTCCTTGTCGTCTATATCAATGGGAGACATAGTTTTCTCAGTAGATGGAATGCTGCTGAGTGGTGGAACGTCGAGTAGGGGCTGAGATGTAGGAGTTGTAGGCTCAGGTTCGGTCCCCTGTTCCACTGAGACTTCCTTCTCAGCTGAGACTGTCTTCTCTTTTGAGTCAGCCTTCTCTACTGAGACTGTCTTCTCAGATGAGTCAGAATCGTCTCTCAGTCTGAAGGGAGGTATAATCACTGCCTTCTCAGTAGATATTTTCTGTTTCTTCTGAGGGGTCTTCTGAGGTGTAGACCCCTCCGTAGAAGTGGAAGTCTTCCTCTTCCCTTTCCTTACTTCAGCGGGCCCTGCCCCAATCTGCTGAAGGACAGCAACTTTGTTGTGAAAGTGGATCTTCTTGGGATTGAAGTATCCCTTGTTCGTACGTGATGTGTTTGTCTCCGCATAAATCCTCGATCTTCACGGTCAGCTTCATCCCGTACAACAATTTTCCCTTGACACTTAGGCTATAAGAGGGTTTATCAAATTTAGCAGCCCGCGTTTGGAATTCTTTGAGGAAGAACTCAGTCCAAATGACCTTGGCTCTATCATATATTGCCATCATCATCTGCAGCTTTGGTCTGGACACCTGATCGAAGGAGCCCGCTTGACTTGTCAGGATTTAAGTTACGATGTAGACAAGGGAACGGTACTGAGGTAGAATAGAGTTCTTGGGGAAAGTGGCTCTGAAGGATGTTGGTTGCCCACAGAAGGTACTCGTCTATCAGATCGTCCTTGTACCCCGCAACACTGATTCCACTGTCTAGTAACTTAAAACTCCTCTGAAGAGCCTACTTGATGGACATCTTCTTCATCTCAGCATCGGCTTTGGAGGGGTCAGCCACGTGATGAATGATGAACCTTCCAATGCTATCTCCATCAACCGCTTCTAAGTTGAGATATAACTCAGAGATCTGTCGGGGGAGAAAATACGTCGGTTTCCTTCACAGAAAAGCTTCGAGGCCTGACGCCCTAAGCGCATCAAAAACCTCAACCATGATATCCAAGTCGCACGTGTCGAACTCCATAAGGGCTCGCACCAGACCCGATCCTTCTCCAAAATCTCTATCAATTTCACGGGAGAAACAACTGATGCCTTTGTAGACTGCGCCATATCTGAATCTGTAGAACTCAGTATTAGTATTGAATAATATAACATGTAAGCATAAATACTAATAAGCATGGAAATCTACCATAATAATCTCTGATTGAAGGTTAATGCAGTTTGCAAGAAGGAAATTCTAAGTTCAAAGATTTTTAGGGTTTAAAGCAGAGTGTAAAAATGGCAGTTTCAATGTTTATTCGTTGATATATATGATAGTGAAGATGAACAATTTTTTTATCAACGGCTCAGTTTAAATCCCGCTTTAATAGATGGACGGTCTAGATTCGATTTTATAAAAAAGGTAATGATCAACTTAGCCGCCTAAGTCAAATTACAGTTGTATATAGCCTAAGAAGTAAGTTGACATGACATGCATTTAATGCAATGCAGAGTTCAGCAATCTTAGCATAGAATGTCGTGCATTTAATAAAATTGTTTATAATAAATGACCTTTTCTAAGGCATTGAATACGATGTTGAATCAAAATCATAATGACATTAAATACTGGGTTGATTAACGAAAAGAGATACGCAAACCTGTCAGCTGAACATCGTAGTCAGCAGATACCTCGTGTAGTTGGTTGCTGAATCTCTGTGTACTGAATGAGTCCAGTACTGAGAGTGAACATTCCCCTTGCTGAATGCTTCTCTCTAGAGTCCACTTACTGACTTGAGTCAATAGGGTCCAACAGACCTAGCTCTACTAAAAGTCCTCTGAATCTAGCTTCAGCTAGAGGCTTGGTCAGAATATCGGCCCTTTGATGGTCAGTATGGATCTTCTCCATCCTGATATCCTTCGTTTCGACATGATCATGAATGAAGTAGTGTCAGATGTCCATGTGCTTGCATCTAGTATGAAGTTCAGGATTCTGAGTGATTGCAATGGCACTGGAGCTGTCGCAGAAGATCGGCACTTCATTCTGAATGACGTCATAGTCGCGTAGCCGCTGTCTCAGCCAAAGGATTTAGGCGCAGCAACTTCCGGCAGCCATGTATTCAGCTTCAGTAGTTGAGGTCGCTACCGAATGCTGTTTCTTTGAGAACCATGAGATTAGCTTACTGCCGAAGAACTGACAAGTTCCCGAAGTTGATTTTTGGTCAATCCTGCAACCTGCGTAGTCAACATTAGAATAACCAGTTAGTTCAATATTATCATCTGTAGGATACCATAAACCCATGTCAAGTGTTCCACTGAGATAGCGGAGAATCTTCTTTGCTAAGTCCATGTGACTCTGCTTAGGATTCGCCTGAAATCGAGTGCAGACACCTACAGAATAAGTTATGTCGGGTCTAGTAGCAGTTAGATATAATAGAGAACCAATAATAACGCGAAACTCAATATGGTCTACTGATACTCCCTCTTTGTCAAGATCAATTTTCATGTTCGTGTTCATCGGGATCTTGATTCGTTTGCCGGATATGCAACCGAATTTCTTGATGAGGTCTCGAGTGTATTTGCCTTGATTGATGAATGTTCCCTTCTGTGATTGTTTGACTTGAAATCCGAGGAAATAATTCATCTCTCCCATCATTGACATCTCGAATTTGTCCTTCATCATTTTCTCAAACTGCTGGCACATGATGACATTCTTTGATCCAAATATAATGCCATCTACGTAGTTCTGCACAAGTAGGATGTCGTCGTCTAGATGAATGATGAATAGTTTGCGGTCTATTGTGCCTTTCTAAAAACCTTTCTGAAGAAGAAACTCAGATAGGGTATCGTACCAAGCACTGGGTGCTTGTTTTAACTCGTACAGAGCCTTTCTGAGTCTATAAACTTGATGTCCCTGCTGAAAGCCGGGAGGCTGTTCTAAATAGACTTCTTTTTTCAGCACGCCGTTCAGGAATCCTGACTTCACATCCATCTGATATACTCTGAAGCGTTGATGTGTTGCGTAGGCAAGGAATAGTCTGATTGCCTCCAATCTTGCAACTGGAGTGAGCGTTTCGTTGAAATCTATTCCTTCGGCTTGATAGTAGCCTTTTTCCACGAGTCTAGCTTTGTTCCTTACTATGACGTTGTTTTCATCTCGCTTGTTCTTGAAGACCTATTTGGTTCCGATCACATGTTGATGTTGGGGTCTGTCAACATGCTCCCATACGTCGTTCTTTGTGAACTGATTCAGCTCCTCTTGCATAGCAATGATCCAGTCAGCATCTTTAAGTGCGTCCACAACTGACTGAGGTTCTTCAGTAGACAAGAAGCAGGAATATAGAGCATTCTCTCCTTGACAGAATCTGGATCTTATCTTTACGCTTGCTGAAAGATCTCCACTGATAAGGTCTGAAGAATGAGCATCCAGCCACGATCGACGATGTTTTATCTCTTCATCTGAAATTTGATCAACACGGATAGTAGGTGAGTTAGGCATTTCATTTGTACGATTTTGAGATTGAAGCAATTCAGTGACAAGAGTTGGGTCTAATGAGTCACCAGGTTCAGGGGCATTCAGCTCAGGAACTTCATTTTTCCCCTGAGTTGTTATTCTCAGTAGAGGTCTCAGTTACCACTTGGGTTTCTTCATCGACCTGAGTTACCTGGGATTGATTCTGTTCAGTAGAATCAATTTGTTCAGCTACGTTTGTTGCTGGCTGAGATTCAGTAGACTTGTCTTCATTTTCCTCTTCTGAATCATCATCCCAACAAAGCTGGATCTTTTCAACATTATCCTTTAAGCTTAGATCCTGTAGTTGTTTACTAATGTTCTCAGATTCTAAATTTTTGTTTATGCTCCTGTCTTTAGTAGCAAGCTCATTAAAATCAACATGAGGGCTTTCCTCCACGCAAAGGGTCCGGTAGTTAAAAACTCTAAAGGCTTTGCTGACTCGGGAGTATCCTAAGAAGACTCCCTGGTCTGACTTGCTATCAAAAGTCTTTAACTGATGCTTTTCATTATTGTGGATAAAGCACGAACACCCAAAAATATGGAAATAAGACAAGAAAGGCTTTCTGCCATTCCATAATTCATATGGTGTCTTCTGATGTTGCTTTGTTAGTAGTGATCTGTTCTGAGTGTAACATGCAGCATCAGTTGCTTCTGCCCATAATTTAGATGGGAGTCCTGAATCTGCGAGCAGGGTTCTTGCTGCTTCTTTGAGTGTTTTGTTCTTTCTTTCAGCAATCTCATTTTGTTGAGGCGTGCGTGCAACAGACGTCTCATGCTATATTCCTTCAGTTTTGCAGAACTCTTCCACCATCGAATTCAGGAACTCTGTTCCTCTATCTGAACGAATCTTTCTGATTTTGGTGTTCTTCTCGACACTGAGCTTTTTCAGAAGCGCATGCAACTCTGTTTTGACGTCAGACTTGTTGGCAATAAATATGACCCATGTATACCGCGAGTAGTCAATAGTCATCAATGACCACTAAAGCATACTTCTTGCCTCTGATTGTCACAGGAGAGACTAGGCTGAACAAATCCATGTGCAGGAGCTAAAGGATTTCATCCGTGGAAGGTGATGGAACTGGTGGATTTTGCTTCATCGTTTGCTTTCCCTTCAGACATGCCTTGCACTGAGTGTCTTTGTTGAACACTTCATTTGGCAGTCCTCTCACTAGAGCGTTTCTAGCAAGCTTGTTGAGCATCTTGAAGTTGAGATGGCTGAGTCTTCTGTGCCAGAGTCACCCCGTTCTGTTATCGTTCTTCGCCAGCAAGCATGCTTCAGGTTCAGCTGATTTCCAGTTAGCAATGTATATGTTCTTTTTACACAAACCTGATAACACTGTTTTCCCTGTAGATTTGTCAATGACATCACAGAAACCAGTGTCAAAAATCACTCTATTCGAGTTATCACAAAATTGACTAACAGAGAGAAGATTATGTTGAAATCCTTCAACATATGATACTCTTGGAACTATCGCGGTTCCAATACTGAGTGTTCCATAGTCTCTGGTATAGCCTTTTGCATTGTCTCCGAACTCGATTCTGG